>OZ014510.1:39444475-40044475 GCA_963966075.1 Aphodius sticticus
CACACACACACACACACACACACACACACACACACACACACACACACACACACACACACACACACACACACACACACACACACACACACACACACACACACACACACACACACACACACACACACACACACACACACACACACACACACACACACACACACACACACACACACACACACACACACACACACACACACACACACACACACACACACACACACACACACACACACACACACACACACACACACACACACACACACACACACACACACACACACACACACACACACACACACACACACACACACACACACACACACACACACACACACACACACACACACACACACACACACACACACACACACACACACACACACACACACACACACACACACACACACACACACACACACACACACACACACACACACACACACACACACACACACACACACACACACACACACACACACACACACACACACACACACACACACACACACACACACACACACACACACACACACACACACACACACACACACACACACACACACACACACACACACACACACACACACACACACACACACACACACACACACACACACACACACACACACACACACACACACACACACACACACACACACACACACACACACACACACACACACACACACACACACACACACACACACACACACACACACACACACACACACACACACACACACACACACACACACACACACACACACACACACACACACACACACACACACACACACACACACACACACACACACACACACACACACACACACACACACACACACACACACACACACACACACACACACACACACACACACACACACACACACACACACACACACACACACACACACACACACACACACACACACACACACACACACACACACACACACACACACACACACACACACACACACACACACACACACACACACACACACACACACACACACACACACACACACACACACACACACACACACACACACACACACACACACACACACACACACACACACACACACACACACACACACACACACACACACACACACACACACACACACACACACACACACACACACACACACACACACACACACACACACACACACACACACACACACACACACACACACACACACACACACACACACACACACACACACACACACACACACACACACACACACACACACACACACACACACACACACACACACACACACACACACACACACACACACACACACACACACACACACACACACACACACACACACACACACACACACACACACACACACACACACACACACACACACACACACACACACACACACACACACACACACACACACACACACACACACACACACACACACACACACACACACACACACACACACACACACACACACACACACACACACACACACACACACACACACACACACACACACACACACACACACACACACACACACACACACACACACACACACACACACACACACACACACACACACACACACACACACACACACACACACACACACACACACACACACACACACACACACACACACACACACACACACACACACACACACACACACACACACACACACACACACACACACACACACACACACACACACACACACACACACACACACACACACACACACACACACACACACACACACACACACACACACACACACACACACACACACACACACACACACACACACACACACACACACACACACACACACACACACACACACACACACACACACACACACACACACACACACACACACACACACACACACACACACACACACACACACACACACACACACACACACACACACACACACACACACACACACACACACACACACACACACACACACACACACACACACACACACACACACACACACACACACACACACACACACACACACACACACACACACACACACACACACACACACACACACACACACACACACACACACACACACACACACACACACACACACACACACACACACACACACACACACACACACACACACACACACACACACACACACACACACACACACACACACACACACACACACACACACACACACACACACACACACACACACACACACACACACACACACACACACACACACACACACACACACACACACACACACACACACACACACACACACACACACACACACACACACACACACACACACACACACACACACACACACACACACACACACACACACACACACACACACACACACACACACACACACACACACACACACACACACACACACACACACACACACACACACACACACACACACACACACACACACACACACACACACACACACACACACACACACACACACACACACACACACACACACACACACACACACACACACACACACACACACACACACACACACACACACACACACACACACACACACACACACACACACACACACACACACACACACACACACACACACACACACACACACACACAGACATTTTTTTGTACCTTGGTCAAAAATGTTCAGGGGACCCAAAAAGACATTTCCGCTAAAATCTCAAAAAATTTTTTTGGCACGATTATACAATACTTTACATACTGCGTATGATAAAGTAAAAAAATCATGAAAACGCCTCCTAATGGACTATCGTAAGTAAACTTAAAGATATTCTTTTAAACAGAAAATAAGCGTAAACTCTATGCATTATATACCTAACAGATAGCTTGGAATGTACTTAATCGAGTGGTTTTTATTTCAACTCTCTATGACAATTTCAAACAAAGTTATTTCGTTTAACGCAAACACATACCAATGTCAAAAATGTCGGATTCGCTGACACAAAACTGGTCGCCATTTCTGAACTAAATAAAATGATAATAAGAAAAAAAGGTTTTGCACTCCCAGAAGATAGGCAAATTCAATCAAAAAAATGAATTTTCTCTAAAATGGTCAAGCGACCAACTTATCCTTTTCTGGACCATTTCAGGTGGATTGACCCAACTACAAGTAGGGAAAATAGTTATGGATGTAATTTAATACATACGTTTTTTTTTCTTTTTACTTGTTGTTAGTGACGAATTGTTCTACAACTCTCAAAAATGCAATGTTGCTACGAAAAGTTCTCGTTTACGCTTTAATAGAACGTTCGCTGGTCAACACGCATATATTTTTTGCATGTATGCATTTTTAGAAATGCAATACATGACAAAACGACCGGATAAAGAGGCTAGCGAGCGCTATGCTAAAGGTATCACAGTTTAATCGTAATGTAGTAGTAGGGAAAATGCGTTCCAAATAAAGATATCTTGAAAACTGCACTGGGCAACTTTACGTTACTACTTTACTTTACATTATTACTACCATTATGAATGTGAAGTGTGTCAAAACAAAGGCAGCGGTAAGTGTAATATTAATCATTAAAGTATTAAAAGATATAGTAGTGTATAGAGTAAGTAGCCAAGCGTGTACCCCTTTTATTCAGATAGTAAATGTCATACTGAGTAAAAAGTTTCATAATGACTTATCTGGTTTTTTAATTAATTAAAAAGTTACAGTCGTTTAAAATACTAACGAAACCGTGTTTTAAATGGTTCGAACTTTTTAAAGGAAGGGAAAGAACCAATAAGTCCATATGAAACTTCGTACTCGCCATAACATTTGCTTTCTCTCTGCTTTGGGAAAATAGTGTATATTTTTATTCAGCATTTTTTTTTGTAATTTGGCATCTGGTTTATTTATTTATTTATTACAATACTATTACAATAGGTTTCAGTTTTTTTTGTAATGAACGGTGAAGTAGGTAATCTTTTAAGAACTTCATTATTTTTATTTCCTTGTCGTGTTTTGTATGTAGAATTGAATAAAATAGAGTAGAATCTAAATTCGGATGTGAATTCCAATTAATATTGTTGTCTTTATGTTGCTTATTAATATGCTATTAACATTACGCTCAATAAACACAGATCTAAAATTTTTGATTTTGGCCATATTTTTCTCTGTATTTTCTCGTATTTTCTCGTACATACTTCACATAACTTTACACATAGCTTTACAAATAAGAAGCATTGGACATCGTCAAAGTAGGAATTATACTTGTATTCTATGTTCACAAACCAGAATCATTTTATTCAGATTATTTATTATATTTATTGTCAAATTAGTTAATTATTTAATATTAAATTTATGATGTTGAAAATAATAAATACAGCTTTTAATTTATATCAATCCAAAATGTCTTTAATACTCGTGTAATGTAGTGTTTTTTAAACTTTGCGTCTTTAATTTAATATTCATTTGGTACGGTGTCATAATAAAAACCGTCCACTATGAAAAACAGTGTCACAATGTGTTCATTATGATACCAAACTAAAAAGGATCATTTTTGAGAAATTTAGTGCTGGGCTTAATACGCTCAGAACCCGAATGTCAATGCGCTAAGCCTGCCCTGGAATTTTCTCCTTTTTAGTCTTTCACATTTCTCCTCCATCAAAGATTAATTACCATGACATTAGTTCTGGCTTCATCTAAATGTATAACAATAGCCGTGCAGTGTGTTAAGTCAGATGCACGTATTGGCTACATGCACACTGACAGAATAATACATTAGGCATCGCTCAGGCGTCCAACTGCTTAATTATTTTGAATTATTGAGCATCAGCAGTGCCAACTGTATCACCGGCGCTCCGACAGATATCTACTGGCGCAACACATGGGATCGCACTAGCACCTATTGTCATAACAGTCATGTCTCGTCCTGGTATTATTGATTCAAATTTATAGACTTAAATCCTATTGTACGTATTGTAGTTACGTTGCACACTAGTAAGTAAATAATAGAATCTAACCTTAGTGATATCATAGGAATTTAATGAAATAATAATAGTCGATAAATACAAACCTTGATTGCACTAATTCGGCGATACATTCAACAGATTTATCAGTTTTAGAATCGTATATGGTGGGTTATTTGAGGTATTTTTTAAATCCGGCTATTTCAATCTCACGGTCGACAGACAGAAACGCTTATCTGGATACTCTAATCAAGAATACAATATACACTAACTTATAAGTATAGTTTTCCATTTCTGCAACTCGCTCCATTGCACAGTGTTGCGGATTCGAAAAATGCTGGCCAAAAGTCGTAAAAGTGAAGGTAGTAATTGTAAATTTACTACCGTGGAATCTTGTAGAGAGACAACCACTACGTATTGTGTGAAAAGGATAATGCGGATGGTTGCATACCTTAGCTGTCCCGTTAGTTCAAAGTGACCGATGTCGGAAGAGAACGCACAGCGCGCGACTTGTCAAAATATTACGTTGTATTAAAGTGCGAATAATTTTTGAGGTAAGTATGTTTTGTTTAATCAGCTACATGGAGGGTGTTAAGGAAGGTATGTAGAACATTTATAAACATAGACTTATAATAAATGTATGCTCAGCATGTTTAAAAAATCCCGTCAAAAAATAGGTTTTTTAAAGTGAATGTTTGCAAATACAATTTCGTAAATCATGGAAATAGTTACTTTCCCCGGAGATCCCACAAAGTTTGCATATGGAGGTTATAGACAGTGATGTTCTGAATGGGGATTAATAAAGAACAGCGTTACATGTTGTTTCGCGAATGTATGGCGTCATTTTGAATGTAGCCTGATGTAACCGCATAGTCATCGCATTAGTGCGTTTCGGCGCGGTGCGACTTCACAATTGAAGAGCTCAGAATGAAAAGCGGATAAAGACCATAGGAAACTCATTCCAAGGTGGCTTGGAATTGGTGAAAATAGTCGAAAATTGTCAAATAAACACTAACTAAATCGATTTTGGCCGACATCGCTTTACTGGCGCCCTCTAGCGTGATTTAATTGGTTTTTAGCCGGTGAGTCATTTTTTTCACGGGCCCAATGACCATACCAAGGATTATTCGATAGAAAACATCTTTCCGATTACAATGGTACCAAATACTTGATAATTTGTTGAAATTCTTAGCGTACAAATGTTGTTAGAAGCAAGGAAATTGAAAAAAAATATTGACCTAATGATCAAAGTCAGCGAACAAGTCAAAGTCACTCAATGGATTACTCGAAGGAAGTACCCTTAAATGTCATTTTCACGCTACGATCATCAGCAAAATATCAAGAATTTGGTATCATTGTGTTGGAAAAATGTTTTTCCTCAAATAATCAGAGTACTTCCTTCGAGTGTCCATTGAGTGACTTTGACTTTGATCATTAGGACAATATATTTTCGGTATCCTTGCTTCTAACAACATTTGTACGCTAAGAATTTCAACAAAATATCAAGTATTTGGTAGCATTGTAATCGAAAAGATGTTTTGTATCGAATAATCACGGTGTGGCCATAAAAATTGACGATCGATATGTTTTTGTGTTCAGAATGTCATCATGATTGAAAATATCACACAAAGAATATAGGGTGAATGATAACGTCATTTCCGGAAAACCCGGAAGTCATATTAATCTCAAGAGTATCACAAAGAATGGCATTTTTTGTCTATTAACACTTTCCCAAATTTCATTTGTCCAGCTTTATAAACAAAAAAAAGAAACGGGAGTACTATGCAGTGGGTCACCCGGTATACTCGCAATAGTCCAATCAGCCGACCATGTTCACTATCTTCTGATTATACATACGTTATTGTTTCGCAGAATTGGTTACCATGGAAGTCCGTGCACCCGGGAAAACATTTTCGAATGATCGATCATAGTCAGCGATCCGAAACCCCTCTTTTGCAATGCTAGAATCAAATTCAACGATTATTTAGGAAAAAGGTCGGCCATATTGGATTTGCAATTTTGTATTTTGCTATTTTCAGTATAAATTTGCCACCTGCAAACCCCCTTTCTGCAATATTTCTAACACATCCGACGATTTCATGAAAAAGTCCGCCATGTTGGATTCGCCATTTTGAATTTTGTAATTTTTATTACAAATTCGTTATCAGCGACCTGAAAACCTACTTTTTGCAAAATTTCAATCAAATTCGACAATTTTTCAGAAAAAAATCCGCCATATTGGATCCGCCATTTTGAATTTTATTATTTTGACTTCAAATTCGTAATCAGCGACATGAAAAAACCCCTTCTACAATGTTTCAATCAAATGTGACGATTTTACGACTTTTGGACAGCTTTTTTGGAATCCGCAACATAGTGCATTGGCCAGGAAAAGCAAAATCCATGTTCTCTATAAACAACATCGATGTAAAATTTTTTGCAGTAATTTAAGAGTTATCATTATCATCATAGTACAAAATTCTTAATCAACATGAGTCTCAACGTGTATCGCTCATATTCATGGCACTTTTCGTAAAAACATATAAACGGTTAAATTGGAATTCAAAAGAAAAGCTTTTTTTTTTTTATTTTTTAGATTGTCTATCAACAAAGAACTATTGTTCCGTTTGTTTTTTTTAATTTTTAATTTCTCTGTTTTTCATATAGTTTTAAAGGCTATTTAAAAAAAAAGTATTACTTTGAAAAATTATATTCGACAATTGTCTCGTATTCCGTTAAATGGCATTTCAATGGAAATTTGCTATTTCCTTAACTACTTATCTAATAAATTGTTGTAATTTATAACACAAAGTTAATATTCATTTTCAGTTTACCGATGGATATATTTCAATTACTGACAATATACACTGTGGGCCAAAAAAATACGGTACACATTTTCAATCACTCGTATTTCCAATAATATTTAATCGATTAAAATATTTCTTCTAAATAACGAATTGCTAGTAGTATAAAGATTTAAAACCATACCATATTCGCAATAACAGAACGTTTTAATACAATGTTATGTTGCTTTATGTATGGGAAATGGCAGATGTATTTAAATTAATAGGTAACGTCATTTGTCTTGTTTTGGTCAAAAATATCAGTAGAGATTTTATAGCATCGTATACAGGGTGATTATTTTAGTATACAGGGTCACATTGTGAAACACAATTTTTTTTGCTGTCTAACTAAAACAAGCAGTGGAGTTGGAAATCTCGAATTTTCAATTTTGTTTTTGTGTACTTGCATGTGTATAAAAATGCAGAACTCCGTCATTTTCCATTCGATTTCCAAAATAAAAAGTGTAATTGAAAGAAAGAACACAGACCATTAGAAGGATGGACTGTTCGGTCAGTTCCAATCAAAAGTCGAAAAGTTATGGACGTTCAAATTCAGAAGTTTCCCGTTATTTTCAGATTTTCTGAACTTTAACGACAGTTTGATGACCTGTGTCAATCCATAATATTTTATTTCTATTTTTTTATTGAAAGCCCATTTAAATGAGCGTTTAACACGACTTTGTTTATTAGAATCGGTTGAAATTTGACTGACTTATCGAGGTTTATCCACCGTCTTGACATTCACACTAGGCAGGAATATACCTACGGCCCGACCGTAATAACCGTACTCGTGATTCACACTAACTAGACGTTATTTTGTTTGTTTATTACCCTGTTTTATTGTATATTAGTCTATCTAATATGTTATTAAGTACTATTCGACTTGTACCCAAATATCGTAAAATCATTAATCGGCAATCTTAGCCTATTACGATTGCGTATAGTATTAGGAGGATGTAGGTCTTTAGTATCACCAAATTTCATATAAAATAACTATCAAATTGATCCATGAACTGTAAGAAATCAGCTCTAGTGCAAGCTTCAGTGCAAATATTAAAAAAGTAAAATGTGTGACAATCGCTATAAGTTTTGTTACGTCAGCGGATTGTTTGTAGACAAACAGCATCGGCTACAATTAGTAAAAGATAAATCAGTGGTTGAGGCATACAACAATTTTTTTGACCGTGTTTACACCGCAAGTCGCTGGTATGAACCAGAATACCTGTGTGTAGTTTAGTCAAAATTTAAGTTAGGGAAATCAAAAAATGTTGATAACTCAAGAACTGGAAGGCCCTTTTCTACTCCGATGATATGGCATCATCAAACTTATCGTAAGGTGGAGGACTGCTATTTTTGTGAATCGGACGTTAAAGGCCATCATTTTAAAATGCCATAAATTCGGAAAATTTGCAGGACAACGATTTTGCAAGTAAACTGAATAATGTGGAAAGACGAGCCTGGAATAGTTTTATTTCATTGTGCGATAACTTTCTTGGAAATGATAGTGCCGACTACGCAAATGTTGTACAAGAGTTTTTGAGTGCCTACGGTGAAATGGGCTGCAATATGTCTATCAAAATTCACATTTCGCATTCTCATTTGAATTTCTTTCCGGACAGTCTTGGCCAACTCAGTGACGAACAAGGTGAACGATTTCATCAGGACATGGAAGCTATAGAAAAACGTTTTCAAGAAAGCAACACCATCACCATAATCGCAGACTACTGGTGGTCACTTAAACGCGAAACAGATGATGCTTTGTATACAGGACGGAGATCGAGTAAACATTTTTAATTTTGTTGTATTTCTTGTCTTTTTTTTCTATTTTTCATAAATCACGATAGTAACTCAGTACTGTTTCAATAAACAAGTGAAAATTTTACTGTTGATGTTGGTGCAATTTATTGTGAACCCAAATATACCTGGAAATGTAATGAACGTAAACTCTAATGTACTTAGTAACATATTGTGATAGTCTGGCAGGTAACAATAAAAAGGAAAAGAAAGAAAAACAGTGTCATAATTTTAGAATAACATTGTAAATCTAATTGCTATAGGTAAAACTACGAGAGCTGAACGTGAGTCATCGATTCCAGCTGTTATTTTGCTGATACGTTACAGACCATTCCCGCGCGTTAGAAAGAAACAGAGTGCCTTTTCATGCGTCTGTTCTTAAGTTTTTAGGCGATGACTCACGTTCAGCTCTCTTAGTTTTACCTATAGTAATGTCTAATTACTGTGTATACAGACTACGGATTTATTACAGTCTGCCTGTATATTTTTTCTCCGTAGTGTGATGTGTCTACCCGGTCAATAAAGGTTGATAAATTTGTTATATTTCAACCGATGGTAATAAACAAACGCGTATTAGACGCAAATTTAAATGGGCTTCCAATAAAAAAAATAGGAAAAAAATATTACCGATTTAAACAGGTCATCAAATAATTGTTGTTAAAGTTGAAAAAATCTGAATATAATTGGAAACTTCTGAACTTGAACGTCCATAACTTTTCGATTTGTCATTGGATCTGACCGAACAGTACATCTTTATAATGGTTTATGCTTCCTCTTTCATTTACATTTTTACTTTATCATACGCAGTATGTAAAGTATTGTAATCATGCCAAAAAAAATTTTTGAGATTTTAGCGGAAATATGTCTTTTTGGGTCCCCTGAACATTTTTGACCAAGGTACAAAAAAATGTCTGTATGTGTGTGTATGTGTGTGTGTACCCGTTTTTGTGGCGACGATTCCGGAGAAACTACTAACGGTATCAGGACAAAACTTCATATTTAGAAGTTTCATAACCAAACTTAGAGCTGAAAAGCTTTCTGTTGAAAAGGGTCCAAAGGAACTGGTGGTTTACTCTTAGCATTTTTCGAAGATTTTGTAAATGAGCCGCTATTTGTGTAATGTCGTCAAAATAGTTAAATAATAAATTAAAGGAGAGGAAATTTTCTGTAATTTATGTATATGACATTTTTTGGTAGAATTTATAGTTTAGCTGCATGAGCAAATTCTATTTCATCGAGATCGGTCGTACTGCTTTAAAACTAGTAGCCAGGATATGTCAGATTTTTTGATTCTAATGACAGTAGCTACTGTCAAACGCTAATGTTTTGAAAATACTACTGTCAATATAGGCTGCGTTCGGATATTGAACACCGTTACACTTTTTACACCCACTAACACGTAAGTATCATTTGGACGGTGTACCCGGTGTCAACGGAGTACAACATCCGAACGCAGCTTTAATCGAGATATCTGTCTAGTTCTACTAGTTTTATTTTAATGCAGACATAGCCGATCTCGTTCAAATAGAATCTCATGCAGCTAAACTATTAAATTTATATATAGTATGATAAAGTCATGTGCCTGGCCACATCAGATTTTTTATTTTTGAAATCGAATATGGCGGAGTTATGAATTTTTATACACGTGCAAGTACCTAAAAAAGGTTTTTTTGAAAAAATCGAGATTTTGGAGTTGTTTGGAAAATTTCAGCTATGCCATTATGTTCAGCTCTACCAGCTCAACAACTTCCGCTATGTCTCGTGAAAAGTATATTTTTTTTTTTCTAATACAGTGTAATTGCTTGCATAGTTGGAGCATACTTTGCACTGACAGGGGTGACCTGCGTCCCATTATATACAGAATTTATTTTTACTTTATCATACGCAGTATTATAAAGTATTGTAATCATGCCGAAAAAAATTTTTGAGTTTTTAGCGGAAATATGTCCTTTTGGGTCCCCTGAACATATTTGACCAAGGTACAAAAAAATGTCTGTGTGTGTGTGTATGTGTGTGTGTACCCGTTTTTGTGGCGACGATTCCGGAGAAACTACTAACGGTATCGGGACAAAACTTCATATTTAGAAGTTTCATAACCAAACTTAGAGCTGAAAAGCTTTCTGTTGAAAGGGGTCCAAAGGAACTGGTGGTTTACTCTTAGCATTTTTCGAAGATTTTGTAAATGAGCCGCTATTTGTGTAATGTCGTCAAAATAGTTAAATAATAAATTAAAGGAGAGGAAATTTTCTGTAATTTATGTATATGACATTTTTTGGTAGAATTTATAGTTTAGCTGCATGAGCAAATTCTATTTCATCGAGATCGGTCGTACTGCTTTAAAACTAGTAGCCAGGATATGACAGATTTTTTGATTCTAATGACAGTAGCTAGTGTCAAACGCTAATGTTTTGAAAATACTACTGTCAATATAGGCTGCGTTCGGATATTGAACACCGTTACACTTTTTACACCCACTAACACGTAAGTATCATTTGGACGGTGTACCCGGTGTCAACGGAGTACAACATCCGAACGCAGCTTTAATCGAGATATCTGTCTAGTTCTACTAGTTTTATTTTAATGCAGACATAGCCGATCTCGTTCAAATAGAATCTCATGCAGCTAAACTATTAAATTTATATATAGTATGATAAAGTCATGTGCCTGGCCACATCAGATTTTTTATTTTTGAAATCGAATATGGCGGAGTTATGAATTTTTATACACGTGCAAGTACCTAAAAAAGGTTTTTTTGAAAAAATCGAGATTTTGGAGTTGTTTGGAAAATTTCAGCTATGCCATTATGTTCAGCTCTACCAGCTCAACAACTTCCGCTATGTCTCGTGAAAAGTATATTTTTTTTTTCTAATACAGTGTAATTGCTTGCATAGTTGGAGCATACTTTGCACTGACAGGGGTGACCTGCGTCCCATTATATACAGAATTTATTTTTACTTTATCATACGCAGTATTATAAAGTATTGTAATCATGCCGAAAAAAATTTTTGAGTTTTTAGCGGAAATATGTCCTTTTGGGTCCCCTGAACATATTTGACCAAGGTACAAAAAAATGTCTGTGTGTGTGTGTGTATGTGTGTGTGTGTGTGTGTGTGTGTGTGTGTGTGTGTGTGTGTGTGTGTGTGTGTGTGTGTGTGTGTGTGTGTGTGTGTGTGTGTGTGTGTGTGTGTGTGTGTGTGTGTGTGTGTGTGTGTGTACCCGATTTTTGTGGCGACGATTCCGGAAAAACTACTGAAGGTATCGGGACGAAACTTCATATTTAGCGGTTTCATGAACAAACTTAGAGCTGAAAAGCTTTTGGCTCAAAAGGGTCCAAAGGAACTGGATGTTTCCTCCAAGCACTTTTCAAGAATTTTGCAAATGAGCTGCCATTTCTGCAATTTCGTCAAAATAGTTAAATAATAAATTAAACTCGAGGAAATTTTGTATAATTTATGTCTATGACATTTTTTGGTAAAATTAAGAGTTTCGCTGCAGGAGCAGATTCAAATTGAGATCGGTCGTGTCGGCATTAAAACGAGGTAGCCAGGATTTTAATTCTAATGACAGAACTGTAACAGAACTAATGACAGACAGTGTCATATGGTGATGTTTTGACAATAGCTCTGCGCCGGAATCACCTGACCAGCCTGGGGACAAGCACGAAGGCAAAGCGAATGCAGGACCTCTGCAAATAGATGCTGAGCGGGACGTCAGCGATGAAGATGACGTTGAGCCCGATCAACGAAGGAGACGGCGAAGGCGGTGGTGGTAGCTGCGTGTGCGTGCTGTGTGTGTCCATGTTTTATTCAACAATATTTAGATCAAAACGTTTTACGTTGTTTTAAATACTTTAGTAAAGCATTTTTATTGTTTTATCGTTGTTTGTTTTTAAAAATATACCCGCCAAGCTATTCACTCACTGGCGGGTAAATCGTAAAGATTTCAAATTTGTAATTACGATTTCGGATAAGCGCCCAAGGCGCAAGGCACCGTTTCTTTTATATCATTTGAAATTATGTTAATTCATAATGTGTATTTTCTTTAATTAATGCATGCAGCTAAACCATTAATTTTATATATAGTATGATAAAGTCATGTGCCTGGCCACATCAGATTTTTTTTTGCTGACAGTAGTCAACGCTAGTTTTTAAACATAATTAATTTAATATTTGATTTTTGTTTTTTAATGTAGATAACCTTATTGTTTCCTTTCTGCTAAACTCGTCTGTCTATTGTCGTAGTTTTTATGATGAAAATGCACTATACTTATGTATGTATGCGCAGAAAATAATCCTAATCAAAATATCGAAAAAAGGGTATTTTTATGCTATAGTAATTTGAAAGATACACTTCCGCATAAACCGGAAGTAATACTAACCTCAAAAATAGCACAAAAGATGTTGTATCTTGTCTAATATCTATCGTTGAAATTTCATTTATCTAGTTTGACAAATAAAATCATGAACACTTTTGTCCCGCCAGTGTAATTATTATTAATTAACTTTAATCACCCAAAAAAATTTATCCGTTCAGTCTCTACTATAAGCTGACCACAGTGCGCGATACAGTGTGTATAGAAAGTCGCACATTGCAAACAAGAACTGTTTTAATGAATGTCAGAATTGCAAATCCTCAGCAGTGCAATATCTGCGTGAAGAACCGCCTCTGGATGAAGTGCTGTGTTGGCAAAAGCGACGTGAGCGTCGTTTTGCCTTTTGAAGCGAGTTCTGCTGCCTGGCGATTATCTTCTTAATGATGTCTACATAGTATTTAAAGGGGGGATAGTAGAGGGCGAGGGGGGTGCAAACGGGAAAACGTGGCGGACTTGTCGAAATCGGGATCCCATGCCACTCAGGTCCCTTAATTGTGCACAAATGAATACGGAGGGAGTTTTTTCGGTTTAGATAAGTACGTGCTTTCCATCTAATATGGGCAATTCTGTTCGGGACACCGTGTTAAAATTGATTTTATGCTAAGTGGTAAAAAGTCGGTTGTGTCTCTCACGTTCTTGAGTTACATAGGAAAAGTAGTGGAATAGTTGCAAAGAATAAATGTTCTAATACATAGAGAGAACAAAATAAACATATAACTACTCTGTGAAAATGGCACAAACTTGGCACACGCCCTGTAGAAAAACATGCACTCCACCAGCGTGGTCCCATACTATTAAGGGTCAAGGTTTAAGCTTTTGTTTCCCCCTACTTAAAGAAAATTGTTTCATTTTGTGTAATAATCAGTGGCCGGACAAAAATGTTTGTCTCGCAGTGCTAGAAGTCGCCCAGCTATGAGTGTGCGTAGCGGGCACGCATGAGTCAATGACGACTTATGCGGTCGATTGGATTGATATCCATAGGCGCGAAGCGCCTGGCGGTCGGTAGTAAACCGAGTGAATTTAATATTAAATGTTTGTCGTAACTATATGCAACACGTGCCCACTGAAATATTTTACTCATTTCGTGGATATGCATTGAACGATTGTATTACTGCATATTTTTCTAAATTATTTCGCTTAGATGTCAAAATGTCTTTAAACCTTTCTACATCGCAGCTAGTCACAGGCGCAAAAGAATAAACCAACACCAAATTGGAATATTTTTGAGAAATTCCTTCATCCGTAAATGAATTCGTAGAGATTTGTTTTAAAATATTAAAATCCGGATTTCTATGTACTACCGCATCAATTTCTTTTTGTATTTTTTTTACTGATTGGTGCTTCAATGCTTCGTAACCTTTCGTACAGAGTTCAATCCTTTGAAAACTGGTTGCAAGTTCAACATTTTGTTGTTCTAGAAACTTTATGGTAGGCAATACTTGCGCAAAATTTGTATCAATAAATTTTAATTGTTCATGTAAATCTTGTAATGATAGTACTTTTTTGCAGTCTTTAATACTAACTGCTTCATCAGGCAAATTTAAGACGAAGGGTTTGATGATATCAAATTTTCTTGCATAAAAAATTGCCGCTTCTAACCATGTACCCCATCTCGTAATAACTGGGTGTGGTGGCATATAGGTAAAACTACGAGAGCTGAAGGTGAGTCATCGATTCCAGCTGTTATTTTGCTGATACGTTACAGACCATTCCCGTGCGTTAGAAAGAAACAGAGTGCCTTTTCATGCGTCTGTTCTTACGTTTTTAGGTGATGACTCACCTTCAGCTCTCGTAGTTTTACCTATACGGTAGATTAGGGCACTTTTCCTTGTAAAGAGACAATCTGGAAGGAGCTTTCAATAATTTTTTTTTGCTTGTGCTTATTAGCGTATTCACGTCTGGAAATTCTTCCCGAATAAATTCACAAATTCTATGAATAGCGTGGGCAAAACATGTCAAATGAAGAATATTTTAAAAATGTTGTTTAAGTAATTTTCCAACTTTTAACATAATCGCAGCAGCGTCAGAAACAAACAGTAATACTTTGGTAGCGTCTGTGATTCCTACTTTTTTATGGCGTCATTTGCTATTGTACATATCTCTTCAGCTTTGACGGTACAGCAAAACTGAGTAGATATTAAATAGGGTTTATATAAGTCTTGCGGGTCCAACAATCCGACACATCTACCCTTCATATCCGTAGTTTCATCTGCAGAAACCCAAATATATTTATCGGGTAGTTTTGACTTTATTTTAGAAATTGTTTTGTCATATTGCCCTTGTACGTAATATTTTCTAATTGTGGATTCATCGGGTAAGTCTCGTGCAGTATACTTCTTGATAATTTTTTTAAAAACGGGATTATTAATTTTTGTGAAAGGTATATTAGCAGAAATAAATGTTTCACATAAATCATCAAAAAAGTTTTTAGTTGACGTTCCTGATACATTTTCCATGTGTTTTTTTGTTTTTACATGAGCCCGAAGACATTGTTTACTACGAATAATTAAATTTCGTGAGTAGAAATTGCAAACCACTTCCCCTTTCTTAACGAACGTGAAAGTATTGCCAAACTCAGCTAGCAAACGATTCATTGCAGGATTTTCAAACTAAGTACAACTATAAAATAAAAAAATAATTCAACTCTAAGTATAAAACAGAAGAACAAACTCGAAATGGAAAATAAAAACAGATATTCACACAAAATATCAAGAAACAACACAATTGAAAGAAACTGCTCAAATTATCTATCGACGAAGCGGAAATTTAAACAAGACAAGCGACTGTACTCGATCAACGCCAAAGCAGGTGTAGTGGTATGTACACCATGAGCCGAAGCCAGACCGGCTAGCCGCGTCCCCACCAGCACGTGTCCCATGCACTGGACACTGGAAAATATACATTTTTGTCCGGCCACTGGTAATAATAGTATAATAGTCAATAAGCGACGATCTATAACATCTAATTTACCATAACAGCGTGCATTTTCGTGCGTATTCTAAGCGTAAGCGTCTGCTACCGACGCAGTGCGTATCCGACTCCTGCATACTAGTCCACTAGCAAGCGAATTTCATCAGCACCGACCGGCTTGTATACTGCGGCTAGGATTGCATATATCCCGCGCATGCGGCACTACTAGACAGTTACCATGGTATTTAGGAGCGAAGTGACATGTATTTCTGCATTCCAGCTAGTAGTCAGATACTAGTAGGCTGTAAAGCACAATTTACGCAAAATTAAAAAAAAATTGCTGCTGTTTTTAAGCCTCTTTTACATGGATGCTAAATTACGGTAATTATTTTTTTTCGTAAGTTACCGTTGAAATTAAAATTATTAATTTCTAATATTAAAACACCACGTAAATAAAAATTAAAAATGGTAAATTACGATGGCATAAATTACCGGGTAATTTAAATGTCAAAATGGTAAATTGCGCTGGTTTAAATTACCGGGTAAAAAAAATTCAAAATGGTAAATTACGCCTGTTTAAATTACCGAGTAATTAAATATTCAAAATCGTAAATGACGCTGGTTTAAATTACTGGGTAATTAAAAATTAAAAATGGTAAAGTACGCCTGTTTAAATTACCGGGTATTTATGAATTCAAAATGTTGAATTACGCTGATTTAAATTACGGGTAATTAAAAATTTAAAATGTTAAATTAAACAGGTCACTGAAAGTTATGATTACTACTAATGTTAATAAAAATGTTTGGTAAAACCTTAAATCATCATTTTGTGAAATACTATTTATAGCACTACAACAGAAACAGCAAAGTCAAACAGCATAATAATAGTAGAAAATAAACACTTTTATTCTGTCCAGATTCACAAAATAACTCTCCGTTTCAAAGAGGGTTTTTTGATCCGAATCTTTTTTAGTCTTATTTTTCTCATTTTCTTTTTAGATCATTTTTCTAACACTGGTATATTTATTAAAAAATGAATTTTGATAATAAATGGCTTCTGATTTCAGAGCTGCATTATCGGATTTGTTGGATTGGTCGCCATTGGCGAAGGAGCTTTCCACTTCTCTATTTATTAAATACAAAATATTAGTTCTGTATTTTCTCAACTAATATCGGATGATTTCGGATAGTATAAATATAACGTTTACGGCCAATGGGACTGTCATTAGATGTGTTAACTTTACCCATAGACCCATTTCCATTGGCTAAATGACACCTTGAATAACATTGTCATTGTGTATTAACCTATAATAATAATAATAATAATAATAATAATAATAATAATAATTTCTCAGAGCCGATTAATATTAATTGTGGCATATTTCAAGGTGATAGTTTATCACCCTTGCTCTTTTGCATAGGCCTGTTTGCATTGTCCAGTGAATTGAATGAGGACAAAGTTGGTGTTCAGTTATTACCTGGCGAAAAGTTAATTGGTCATTCATTATATATGGATGATTTGAAACTTTATGCCAAAAATGATGAGCAGTTGAAGAGGAGCCTCAGTATAGTTAAACAATTCTCTGACGATATTGGGATGCAGTTTGGTCTAGAGAAGTGTGCCAAAATTAGTATTGTCAAAGGCAAAATTGAGAGAACCGCTGACATATGCCTGAATGATCATACTAGTATTAATGAATTAACAGATAATACTAGATATAAGTATCTGGGAATGGCTGAAGCCTTTGGTATAGATGATGAAGGGATGAAGGCGAAGGTTATAGGCGAATACATTAAGCGAGTCAGAAAAATTCTAAAATCTGGTTTAAATGGAAAATATAAAATGCAAGCGATCAATGCATATGCTATTCCAATATTTCGATATAGTGTTGGAGTTTTAAACTGGACTAAGAAGGAAATACGCGATTTGGACATTAAAACTAGAAAACAGTTAACACTAAATTTTATGTTTCATCCAAGGTCTGATGTCTGCAGACTATACCTGCACCGTTTAGATGGAGGAAATTTTATAAAGGCCAACAAGGAGGATAAAGTTATTAAACAATTAATTAGGGATACTTCTGGTAAGTCAATAATTAGTAAACATAAACTAATTTTAGAAAAATTTCAGGTGAAAGAACTCGGTAATTATGAAAATAAAATTTCAGTGGAGAGTTTAAAGCGACAGATAAAGTTAAAAATGAATCAGAAAATGAAAGAGGATTATGTTAGTAAGCCAATGCATGGCCAATTTTTAAGAATTGTGGAGGGTGATGGTATTTCAAAGTCAGGATCGTTATCTTGGCTTTGTCATGGAAACATTAAGGCTGAAACGGAATCCTCTATCATAGCGGCGCAAGATCAGGCAATACGTACCAGATATCATGAACAGAAGATTATGAAAGTTGCTCATGATGGGAGTTGTAGACTGTGTCATCAGGCTCCGGAACATGTCTATCATTTGTTAGCGGCTTGTCCAGTCTTAGCTGAGTCGCATTACATTGCTAGGCATGATAGGGTGGGAATATATATACATTACAACTTGTGTTCCCAACTATTAGGTTTAGCAATGGATGTGTCTCGGTGGTATGACCACGTTCCATCTCCTGTTGTGAGTAATGATCATATTACCATATTATGGAACATGCCTATTGTCACTGATAGAATGCTTGATGCTAATAAGCCAGATATCGTGGTAAAGGATTTCCAGAGGAAGGTATTCACGTTCATAGAAATCTCGGTACCTGCTGATGCGAATGTTGTAAGGAAGGAGCTTGAAAAACAACTTAAATATAAGGATCTCTCAATAGAAGTTGGACGTATGTGGGGAATGAAAGTAAACATTATTCCGGTGATTGTAGGTTCATTGGGAGCAGTTACTCTAAATTATAGTAAACATGTCAAGGAGTTACCGTGCAAAATTTCGCCCTGGGAAATTCAGGAAATTGCGGTATTGGGAAGCGCGAATATTTTGAGGAGAGTTTTATCATAAAGCATCCTAAATTTACTGCTATCGTACTACTTTTCATCTTTACCTTCCTTTGTATATGTCTATTAATAAATATCTGCATGTGTTTTTACTGACCTGTACACAACGCTGTACGGGGTTTCCACAGTTTTCCTTTGCTTTGCAAACTTGTGTTGCAAAGCATAAATGGCGTTGTTTTTCAAAATTGGGTTGAGCTGTGGTGATACCCGCAAAGGGAGTACCCTAGGCTTCAGCGAAGCTCGGTACTACCAATTTGCCCTGATGATCCTCATTACTTGTCAAAATCTATTAGTGTAATTTTAGTATTTATATGTTGTATCTAAATTATATTATCTAGGTTTAATGTATTTAATGAGATGTATCAGAGAATTCCAATAAATAATAATAATAATAATAATAATAAATTAACACTAAATTTTATGTTTCATCCAAGGTCTGATGTCTGCAGACTATACCTGCACCGTTTAGATGGAGGTCGTGGCTTGCAGCAATTGGAAAATATTTATGATTTGGAAATGTTAAATTTAGGAAATTTTATAAAGGCCAACAAGGAGGATAAAGTCATTAAACAATTAATTAGGGATACTTCTGGTAAGTCAATAATTAGTAAACATAAACTAATTTTAGAAAAATTTCAGGTGGAAGTACTCGGTAATTATGAAAATAAAATTTCAGTGGAGAGTTTAAAGCGACAGATAAAGTTAAAAATGAATCAGAAAATGAGAGAGGATTATGTTAGTAAGCCAATGCATGGCCAATTTTTAAGAATTGTGGAGGGTGATGGTATTTCAAAGTCAGGATCGTTATCTTGGCTTTGTCATGGAAACATTAAGGCTGAAACGGAATCCTCTATCATAGCGGCGCAAGATCAGGCAATACGTACCAGATATCATGAACAGAAGATTATGAAAGTTGCTCATGATGGGAGTTGTAGACTGTGTCATCAGGCTCCGGAACATGTCTATCATTTGTTAGCGGCTTGTCCAGTCTTAGCTGAGTCGCATTACATTGCTAGGCATGATAGGGTGGGAATATATATACATTACAACTTGTGTTCCCAACTATTAGGTTTAGCAATGGATGTGTCTCGGTGGTATGACCACGTTCCATCTCCTGTTGTGAGTAATGATCATATTACCATATTATGGAACATGCCTATTGTCACTGATAGAATGGTTGATGCTAATAAGCCAGATATCGTGGTAAAGGATTTCCAGAGAAAGGTATGCACGTTCATAGAAATCTCGGTACCTGCTGATGCGAATGTTGTAAGGAAGGAGCTTGAAAAACAACTTAAATATAAGGATCTCTCAATAGAAGTTGGACGTATATGGGGAATGAAAGTAAACATTATTCCGGTGATTGTAGGTTCATTGGGAGCAGTTACTCTAAATTATAGTAAACATGTCAAGGAGTTACCGTGCAAAATTTCGCCCTGGGAAATTCAGGAAATTGCGGTTTTGGGAAGCGCGAATATTTTGAGGAGAGTTTTATCATAAAGCATCCTAAATTTACTGCTATCGTACTACTTTTCATCTTTACCTTCCTTTGTATATGTCTATTAATAAATATCTGCATGTGTTTTTACTGACCTGTACACAACGCTGTACGGGGTTTCCACAGTTTTCCTTTGCTTTGCAAACTTGTGTTGCAAAGCATAAATGGCGTTGTTTTTCAAAATTGGGTTGAGCTGTGGTGATACCCGCAAAGGGAGTACCCTAGGCTTCAGCGAAGCTCGGTACTACCAATTTGCCCTGATGATCCTCATTACTTGTCAAAATCTATTAGTGTAATTTTAGTATTTATATGTTGTATCTAAATTATATTATCTAGGTTTAATGTATTTAATGAGATGTATCAGAGAATTCCAATAAATAATAATAATACAGACTTTATACCGAATGGTCAATACGACGACGCACGTGTCCGACCATGCACCACGCGGATTGTTAGGTACTTCCCAGGCAACGCAAACAACAATGCACTTGTTGCCACTGCTTAGGAGGGGTGGGGCGCATTCATGCGTCTACTGATGGAAGGTCATTGAAATTAATTTATTAATTCCGGTAAATTACCAACGGTAATTAAAATTGTTGGTAAATTACCAACGGTAATTTAAATTGACGTTAAATTACCATCGGTAATTTACGCCGTAAATTACGGTAATTAAAAATCGGTAAATTACCATTAATTACGGTAATTAATTCGGTAATTTACGCGGTAAATTACGCTTTTACATCCCTGTTCTTTTACATCTATGCAACTCAAACGCGCAATTCAATCATTCATCGAGTCGCATGCGTTTTTTGTTTTAACTATGCAACTCTTTTAATATTACCAAGTTGCATGGAATTAGGATCAGTCCGAAATACGTACGATTTGAACGTGCGATTTTAGTAACATTCTAGGAGTTTTTGTCTAAAAACTGAAATGTTGTAGTGGCACACCCATACAAAATAGTATGTCACGTAATATAAACGCTAAACCTTACGCGAAACTCAATGCATTGAGGTTATGGTAATGGTAGCTGGCTGCTGCCAACTTAGTAACTACAGTATTAAAATATAAAGTCACTAATACTGAAAGCATCAAATTTATAAAGTTGCATAGGTTTAAAAGTTGGAGAATTTTTCATCTAATAGCAAGCGATTCGAAAAAGTTCCATGGTTGAAATCGCACGTTTCAGTTGCATAAATGTAAAACTAGCTTAAGTTGAATCATTCTGTTGTCACATTTCATCGATCAGGCTAAAATAAAACTAGTAAGAAAATTATCTTCAGTCGGGCTGAAGTTAAAATACCACCGCAAAATTTTTAAAACAATCTGATGTGGAGAGGCACATGACTTTATCATACCATATATAAAATTAATAGTTTAGGTGCCTGAGATTCTATTTGATCGTGATCAGCCATGTCTGCATTAAAATAAAACTACTAGAGCTAGACACATATTTTGATTATATTGACAGTAGGTATTGTCAAAACATCAGCGTTTGACACTACCCACTGTCATTACACTCACAATACCTGACAAATCCTGGCTAACTAGTTTTAATGCAGTACGAGCGATCTCGATGAAATAGAATTTGCTCATGCAGCTAAACTGTTAAGTTTATCAAAAAATGTCATAGTTATAGATTATCCAAAATGTCCTCTTCTTTAATTTATTATTTAACTATTTCGACGAAATTCCAGAAATGGCGGCTTATTTGCAAAATCTTACAAAAATGTTACGACTAAACCTTCAGTTCCTTTGGACCCTTTTCAACAGAAAGACTTTCAGCTCTAAGTTTGGTTATGGAACTTCTAAATAAGAAGTTTCGTCCCGATACCTTTAGTAGTTTCTCCGGAATCGTCGCCATAAAATACGGATACATACACATAGAAATTTTTTTTGTACTTTGGTCAAAAATTGTCAGGGGACCCAAAAAGATATATTTCCGCTAAAATCTCATATTTTTTTTGGCACGATTACAATACTTTACATACTACGTATGATAAAGTAAACATATCATGTTAAAAAATTAATATTGATTAGCATCTTTGCTTACTTATTAATTATTAATCAGATTTGCGTAAAAAAAACTATTTCCCACGGCCTCTTTGTATGTCCCCTGACCATGTACGAGGCACGAAACATATGACAAGGAAAAGACATTTTCAAGAAAATTTTGGGACAACCAAAGACAATATTTTTTTCAATTAGCTTATTATTTGCCAATTAGTTTATCAATTAGCAGGTTTTTGAAGATTTTTTTTTGAAAATGTCCTTTCCCTGCATATTATATCTGTCTCGTACATGGCCAGGAGACCTAGAAAGTCAAAAAGTACAGAAAATCATAAACAATACTACCTCTTATCGTAGCTGGTAAATAAATAATTTTTAAACTAATTAATTATTGTGTGGCACTTTTGTCGACTTGTGTTGTATAAGTGTTAAATGGATATTTACGGTTAGAGTCTTATATATATGGTATTTGTGGAAGTACCAGAGAAGACAAAAAGATACCTTATAATTTATATCCTGCACCCAATTTGCAAAAGCAATTTGCAAAAAATGTAACGATGCAAAGAAGCAATGTACGTTATTTGCCGGAAGGACCTTTATTGGAGAACGGTACATTTTCAGCGATTGACCTCAACCTCAGAAAAGTCTAGTAAACCAGTGAGCAACAAGAACTATGCGTTATAAGTAAGTAAAACACCCTGGTATCTAATATAACCCCTCCCTTTCGAATTTATACTTTTACCAGCACAGCGGTCATAAATCTCCACAATAAGAAACACAAAAATCGCATTTAATTTAATGGGAATGCAATGTTTCCTTCTCTTCTTTTGTAAAAGGGACGCCCGCGCGACATCTACCGTAAAAAACGGGAAACCACGCGCCGAACAAAGCATCTCTTCCTTATATGCGTACGCTCCTAGATTGCGAATGTCCCTTCGTCCTTGGCTATCGGCTCCACCATCACTACATTCCTGCTCCTGAGGAGCAAAAAAGAGAAAACATTTACAAAACTTCGAGACAAGAAATGCGGTCGAGATTCCGCCATTGTTGTATCTGCAGGCTACCGGTTTTTTTCTTCTTTCTCATCCCCCGCGAGCACGCACCGTTCTAATCTGGAATGTTATTTCTTGTCTTTTTTTTTTCTTTCTGTGGCTTGTCCGGCCGACATCGGTTGATGGACGTGGATGCCTTTGTTGGGATTTATCGGCGTAAAATTGGACGTTACTCTGTTACATCGGTCTCGTCTTGCCTTACTGGAGGTTTAGGGTGGCGCGATTAAGGGGTTTAGCCACCCAACCGGGACTACAATAAGCTAGAAATACCCTATTTCCGGTTTTACAGTAATTACCTACTCATTGAAAAGTGTCTTTGCAATATTACTTTGGATAAAAAATTTAATTCTGAACTTAGGGTGGATCTATCAATGCAAGGTTAAATCTTGTAGCTATCAAACTGGTGGTTTACGTTAACTCCTAGTTACGAAAATGTCGGGTCTTTCAATGCAGTCTAAACTTCTCGTTAGGCGACTACAGGTTAAGGAGAGGTTGGCAATGGAAAAGCAATGTCGGCAATCATAGAAAAATAAGATCTTAGTAATTTTCTGGTGATATATAGCGCTTCCCTGTCAGCTGTGCATTACATATATGTTATTTTCTGTAGATTTTGTTTTCTATAGACTATTACGCACATGTATTATATCTCATTTGATAAATTATATTATAATTATATTATGTTTATTATAATAATATACCTAACCTTGTGTTTATTTTGATCTAACCTTACGTGGCATACCGCAATAAAAATTGGTAAAAGATCTTTGAAGAATAAAATTTAGCAAAATCGATCATTTATGTTTTCACATTATTTGATTAGTTAGACTACAGGTTAGTCCCGATTATCAAAAGTCTTCTGTATTTGATAGTTAGTTATCACTTATTTTCCACACTTTAAAAATCAAAACACCACAAGATTTATTTATTTATAACAGAAAATTTGTTTATTGTATAGTATGGGAAACTATTTACCCAATATCTGTGCGCTAGCATGACAATAATTATTTTGTATAGATACTATGCCTGTCCACTCAGCTTCATGTGGTATAACGGCAGCATACAGATCTTGTGAGAAAACTTCTTTTTTTCAGATAGGTAATGTCTGAAACTTTAGTACAAAAATGCATGGAAAGTTACAACCGTTATATTAAAACAACTGTATTTGAAATGTCTCTAACTTCTTTAGGAATTAAAAAAAAATCTGATGTGGCCAGGCACATGACTTTATCATACTATATATAAAATTAATAGTTTAGCTGCATGATATTCTATTTGATCGAGATCGGCCATGTCTGCATTAAAATAAAACTAGTAGAACTAGACAGATATGTCGATTAAAGCTGCGTTCGGATATTGTACTCCGTCGACACCGGATACACCGTCCAAATGACACTTACGTGTTATTGGGTGTAAGAAGTGTAACGGTGTACAATATCCTAACGCAGCTTATATTGACAGAAGTTATTGTCAAAACATTAGCGTTTGACACTACCTACTGTCATTAGAATCAAATTATCTGTCATATCCTGTCTACTAGTTTTAATGCAGTGCGACCGATCTCGATGAAATAGAATTTGCTCATGCAGCTAAACAATTGATTGTACAAAAAGGCGGATATTGCACTCCGTTGACACCGGGTACACCGTCAAAATGACCCTTATTGGGTGTAAAAAGTGTAACGGTATACAATATCCGAACGCAGCTTATATTGACAGTAGGTTGTCAAATATTAGCGGTTGACACTACCTACTGTCATTAGAATCATATCTGACATATAATCTGACATATCCTGGCTACTAGTTTTAATGCAGTACGAGCGATCTCGACGAAATAGAATTTGCTCATGCAGCTAAAGTATTAAATTTTCCGAAAAATGTTATAGTCATAAATTATTCAGAATTTCCTCTACTTTAATTTATTATTTAACTGTTTCGACGAAATTCCAGAAATGACGGCGTATTTGCAAAATTTTTCAAAAATGCTAAGACTAAACCTCCAGTTCCTTTGGACCCTTTTCAACAGAAAGCTTTTTAGCTCTAAATTTGGTCATGAAACTTCTAAATATGAAGTTTCGTCCCTATACCTTTAGTAGTTTCTACGGAATCGTCGCCACGAAAACGGGTCCACACACACACTCATACACACACACATCCTTATTCGTCGATGTCGTTTGAGGTTATATGACCATTTATGTAATTTGACACTGACAGTTCTAAACTGCGCATGAAACTGCGTGCCTGTATAACGGAATGTTTTGAGTCGTTTGATTGGCTATAACAAATGATGCATTAATAGAAATCGTGCATTAATAGAGCTTTTTAATAAACAATTTTCTATTCAGTAAAAATACTCATAAATAAACGATCGACGGAAATAGTTATTTAACCAACAAGTATACTAAAAAGAGCGATTAACGATCGAGACTGTTTAACGCTCGAGCGTAGCGAGAGCGTTAATTGTCGAGATCATTAATCGCCGTTTAATATTCGAGTTGGTTACAAAATTTTTTCGTCGATCGTGTTCTTCTAGCGTCGTTTACATAGATTTTTTTTCGCCAATGACTTTTTAGGTTATATGACAATTTATGTAATTTGACACTGACAGTTCTAGAGGGCGGTATGTTTTGATTGGAAGGTTTAATTTCTCATATGTTCGATTGGCCAATCAAACGACGTCTTTACGTCGTGTGATTGGCTATAAGAAATCATGCATTAATAGAAATCGTGCATTAATAGAGTTGTTTAATAAACGATTTCCTATTCACTAAACTGACTCATAAATAAACGATCGACGAAAAAATATATTTAATTTCTTAGGTATCGGTTTCGTTTTGCAACATGATCTGAATCTACAAAAAGAATATTTGTGGTAATAAAATAAATAAATAATTGTTAAATATATAACTTACGATCATTAAAAATACTAGCAACAACGTTTGCCATTCGTGAGAGACAAAGTGATACTTGACATACGGCTGGAAGTTAGGAAGAGTGGAGTCAAGTACAAAGTACTTAAGGATCAAAATTTTTTTTGAAATGTGAACAGGACAATATATCTGAAAAAAATATGTGACAAAATACATAAACCCTTATAACAGCGTCAATACAAAACTAAGAAAAATGTTACCTCAATTTAACATGTATCATGCTTTTAAAAGTAGTAACAATTACCAACTACATACTTTCAAATTTCAAAACCACACATTCAAGTGCTGTAATTGTGATGTCGTGATGATGTTGATGTAGGTCAAACCGGAAGGAAGTTGGCAAAACGGATAGCGGAACATCAACCTTGAACGTCTAACATTTATCAAAATACGATTTCAACAAGCCATTTTATAAAATACAATGAACCTACACTACTTCAGTAATGCAATCAAAACTACAAATTAGATTTATTAGAACAGCTTGAAATGTAGAAACTTAGAAGCAACCACAATATGACTTTGATAAACGATCAATTAGAATTTCAACAAAAACCGCGTTGTTCACGCATGGCACACGTTGTGCTAGTGTTTTTAATTGCCTGACGGTAAGTGAAATATTAAATGATTATTTATTTATTTTAAAATAAGCTTAACAAAATGAGTCAAAATGAAATTGACCTAAAACATAACTACAATTTCAGAAATATATTAAAATACTGTGTGTTCTATTTGGAATAACCAAGATGACACTACTTCCGGTGTAACCGGAAACAACAGAAATCAGAAAATAGTAACTTAAATAGTTAAAATAAAAGTATTAAAATACTAAATAATAAAAAGGAAATGTATACTTAACTTTCAACAATTCACGTCAAAAGAATAAAGCTCAAGAAATTGTAAACAAAAAAAAAACACTTCGTCAAACCGGCAAACTGAACTCTTATCTCGGGTGAAAATTGCTTGTGACCGGCGACATTTCTATGTGACGTAACGCCTGGAAATTAAAAACATGTCCCCGGTGGGAAAAAGTTGCGAAACTGCTAGTGCAGTCTGCGGGTAATTGTTTGTAATTGCTCGGGCGGTTTAAAACTTTCGTATCTCAGATACGAGATAAGAAACGCTGAAACTTGAAAACTGCTGAAGTTCCGTCCGATAAGCCGCGCTGTCGTCTTGAATCGTCTGATGTGACCTACTCCTATCTCGGTACACTTTAAATTAAACGACATGTCCTATTGTTCGCTTCTATTGTTCTCGCGACGAGTTATTCTTCAGTCATGCACGCAGATTTTGCTCTAAAATATAATATAAAAGATACGTAGCGGCGTCTATAACTAAAATATTATGTATGCATAGTGTGAGGAAACCATTTTGGAGAGAGATTTTTAGTAAAATCATGTTAAGTTATTCTGAATTTGAGGAAAGATTTGTGAACTTATGTTGTTAGATATGATCTTGTTACAAAAGAAATGGCGTCAACTTCTATATGTCAAACGTAACACCCTGTATTTTACAGCATTTCTTAATCTTTGTTAAATTTTTAGGTCAATAGGGTGTTTGACTATTATTGGAAAACCATCTTAGTGTGTTTATTCCTTCACTCTACATTTTAAATGCATTATTTTTCGTAATTATTTCCTCAATATTTCACAAAAATCAGCGTTAAAAATTGAATCACAAAAAGTCCCGCCAAAACGATACTTTCTGTTGTGTGACGTCACCCGATAGTAGATGTCAAATCGGTCCATATGGTCTGTCAGCATCGGCATCGTCGCCGTTTGGTAATTGTGTTGTATGATGTGTTGTTTTCACAATTTCTACATAAAAATGGGTTATAAATGGTGTATAAATCCACAATGCAGAAATACGTCAAGAAAAACTCCGGATAAACTATTTGTAGCTGTTCCGCAAGATTTGAAACTGCGAAGAAAGTGGTTGGCTTGTAGAAATCACAATGAAATAAATAGCGGCCAATACAAGTGCTTTTTGTTCTGAAGATTACTTCGACATAAGTAAAACTTACTAAAATAAGTTGTCTATCGTATTTTCGAACCAGGTATTATCTGATCTGACAGCTTAAGGTTAGGGCTATCCTAACCTACAAAGTTATGCTTACATGGCACTTTCGTACTAGTAAATTCAAACGGGAGAAGCATAAGAGCGGGTTCGGATAACCCGGTTTGTACGGTGAGAGTGACGCGCTGCATAATAGGCGGACTAACGTCATACGGCGTTTATCTGCATATAAGAGAGAGACAGCCGACCCAGATTATCTGAGCATTGCTCTCCCCATACCCTACCCTGACACACCGAACGCGCTATAAGCGTACTAACGAATGACGTCACTGGAGACTGAGGCAATTACAGAGCGTTTTCAATCACGTGATAGGACGTGAATAAAATTCAATTTTACTTTTGGTATTTAATAGAAATAAAGCATAGTTTTCTTAAACTGTAATCTATTAGGATGACTATAATACAAGCCATATTTTTAATACAGTCAAATACCCTATTGTATGTTACATACTCTATACAGTCTATACGTTACACATATAACATTTTTAATATATGGCTGTCAGAAAAAAGTTGTCTAGCAGAATTGTTGTGGAAAGTAACATATTATGGACACATCGGCTATGTGCTGCTGATTTACTGCATTGGGTGTGAGAAGCAATTTGTAAACTTGCTTCCTTATTTTCGGTAACATATTTTTTTGTGATTCTTCTTAAAGAGATTTTCAACAGACCCAGTCTGTTTGAATTTTCTGATTATCCTAGAAATGGTTGAATGGGCAATTTGGTTGTCCGGGTATCTTTCATTGAAAATATCACCAACATCGAGATAATCGCTTGCTGTAGTAGGTGGAGAACTACTATTATAAACATATCCAAAGTCATTAATATTAATTGAATTAAAGGTAAGTCACGCTCCTGTACTAGTTATTGTATGATCTGTTATTATCTACAGGGTAAAATATCAACTTCGCATCAAGAAAATGAGTAATTTTGCGCTAGTTCTAAATAAACATTAGTTAACATTATCAAAAATAATAAAAATTGTAAAAAATGTATTCAAAATTTCAAGAAAATAGATTAAAATGGACCTTTTAGGATCACTGGCATTGTCATAAATTGTCGTGAAATGCTCGAGAAAGGAGGAAAATTCCGAGCACCCCCCAATCATAGTTCAACTGTCAAATATCAACAACAAACAAAAAGTTCTTGAGGCTAGAAAAACTATTGGTTCCATTAAGACTAAGGAATGCGGATTAAAGGGAACAAACAACGAGATATACATAAACGAGCAACTGACACTACAAAACACCATATTGTTCTACAACACACGCCAAATTAAGAAGGAGAAAAATTACAAATACCTATGGTCGAGAGACGGAAATATATTTCTTAGGAAAACTGCTACGTCTCAAAAGATTAAAATAAGGAACATCCAAGATCTCGAAAGGCTACAATAAAATATTTGAAAAAAAAAAAAGAAAAAAAAAACACGAAAGCAATCCCACAATGATTGCAAACACAAATGTAAATAATATACTCCTACATAATATACGAAGTATAAGGAACAAATTCTCCGAGGTCGAAGTAGCAACAAGAATACATAACCCCGACATAATTGCACTCACGGAAACCTGGTTATACCCAGAAGAAGAAAATTTATATATACCCCACAACTACAACGCCGAATTCCTCTCCCGAGAAACACGAGGTGGAGGACTAGCAATGTTTATAAAAAAGGAAATCGAGTATACAGTGCTAACAAAAAAATCCATACAGGGAGTAGAACTAATAAAAATAAACCTACATCAACAAAATATAGCTCTAACACTATTATACAGACCACCAAGTGTGCAATACAATACACTAAAACAGATCTTGGAGAATGATATCCTAAACAGAAGAAGGGCACATATAGTCCTCGGAGATTTTAACATCAACATTATAGACAAAAGCGAAACCACCAAAGACTACAGTAAAACAATTGTCGAGAACAGCTATCAAATATTAAACAAAAAGTCGAAAGAACATTATACTAGATGGAACTCCAATGGAAATAACTCGACCTAAATAACATTTGATAGGTTTTAATACTTATGGTGTTAAAGGAAGGTAATAATTTAAATAAAAATCTACTAACCAATTATAGAAAGCATCCATGATACAAGATAAGAGTTGCATCCAATCCACACAATGCACATTACGAACGTGACAGGGTACAACTTTGGAAATTTCCTAACATCCGGTACAGTCCAGTATAGCATGAATTTAAGCGGCCAAGAATAGATAAAGAACGCCTTACTCCACTTTCCTTTAGGCATCTTGTAGATATTTATCGCTGTAAACAAACAACTCACATTAATACACCGAAAACTGCCGCATCACATCAATTCTTACGTTCTGGTTCTTCCACTGGTATATTCTTGTCCACCTCATAATCGGCTTCGGTGTACTTAACTCTCGGTTCATCCAACATATTTCCAGAGAGTACAGACACCTTCATGACCGGTTTTACAATAACACGACCCTCTGTAAATTTGATTTGGTTACGTTAACTTATTCTGGTACCATATAGTGGATTCTTACCTTTCCTGGCTTTGTATTCTTGGTATTTGTTGACTAGGGAGTAAACGTACTGGGATATCCTATTGTTCTGGAACATCACCACGAAGTATACGATGTAACCACAGAAAAGCCAGAACGCTTCCCACCACATAACCCTTCCGTCCCATGTAATCACCACCAAGAATGATACTGCGAAACCGTACAGGGTGATATCTCGACATAATGGCCACCAAGCTAGCTGAATAGGCTGAAGAAAAAAATAAAGTAAGTTGTTTTTTCCACACCAGATGGCATGTCACTGTCACGGTTAAAGCACAATCATGTCAAGAAGTAACCAAATAGCAGGTGAATCGTGGCGTGATAGGTGCAAAAATGTGCAAAAAATAGTGTTATTTTTGTTATATTGAAAGCTATAACCTTGCCTTAAGGGCTTTTAGTTAGAACGCTACAATGTTTCAGCCCTTCTTGGTATGAGTTAAACCCGACACATTGAATTAATCATTATCTCAGTTATGCACATTACTTTAATTTAAGGGATTAACAATAAATAATATTTACAATCAAAGTAAAATTTATTATGACCCTACGTTTGACAACGTCAAATTATCAAATATCACAGTGAATTGTGTCAATTCTATATCAGTGCCACTTTACTAAATCTTTTGACTATTGACTATTTAATTTAATTAATCTGCGTTTTTATTTTGTCGAAAGTTTTGACAAGGCCTTAGCATACAGATGTATATGTTTATACGTTTTTTTTAAGTATTACAGGAAACGTTCACGATCAGACAGATCGAAATCAAAGCAACACTCGAAGGACCAAAATAGAACCGCGCCACTTAGTCGGCATATCCAAGCTCAGTAGTACGCAACAACAAGCAAGCCTAAAGTGCCTACCAAAGATAAATCGCAAACAATTCAGTCGGCAATTAACTAGATATTAAATGACTAATATTCGTTTAAAGTATGCCTATTTCCATCATATTTTGTATGACTTTCAGTTTCTACAATGAAGTACTCGGAAGTGCTATTCTCTCTATAGAAGTGAGAACAATTTTTCTAATATTAGCGTTAAAAATAACCTTTTTTTAAAATTGGTCTCAATTTCAGCGACTCTTGATATCTAACTATTCTACTCGAACAACATAACTATTTTAGTCGATAATTAAGTCCATAATTTTCAAAGGTTGTATGTATAGTCAATGGTGGAATTAAAAACCTCTTTGATCCTTTGAATAATTTTATTTCCTTAGGAACCGGTTTCGATCGTTAGATCATCAGCCTAAATGCTCAGATATGAAGTAAAACAATTATAATCTTCGTATATTAAATAGACGTGCATGGCTTTAACAGCCACTCCGTTCCAACACTGCTAGCGAGTCATTTTACATTATCATCTTTCTGCGGAATTTTTCCTGTCGTTTGAATTTGTGATTATGTCGACGTATAAGTGCCTTACCTACTACTTATTTGATTGCTATTACTATCTGGTTGTCGACGTCGATTGAACTGACTATTTGGCGGCTGAGGATGGACCCGTGGTCCGAAACGCGTCCCCAAATACATAACTAATAAACACTGTGCATAAAAGAAGAGTTTTTTCATTTACTTATTTAAGACCACTTATGCACTATGGATTTTAATCTCTTTACAGAGTTGCAACGGAAAATTCCGAAAATTCTTAGGAAACGATCGAAAACGGTTCCTAAGGAAATAAAATTATTCAAAGGATCAAATCCTAAAGGACCTAAATCATCGACCATGTAATGACTAACATCAAGGAACATATACCAAAAATCAAGATATTACCAAGCGACATTTCGGATCACCATGCAATAATGACCACAATAAAGGAACTCACAACACATAAGAGATGCTACAAGTACTATGAAAGCAGATGCACGAATAGAAATAAACTAAACCAAGACATACTTAACTATGACTTTACCAATGTCAACAACTTCGAAACACTATCCAAGATACTGGAAAATATAATAACATCAAACCAGACAACTAAAAAGGTGAAAAGAAGAATCGAGTGTCCGTGGATAACTGATCTTATTATAAGCAAAATAAAGGAACGAAATAAACTATACAATCGCCACAAAAGAAATAGAAATAATGAAATACTTGCACAAGAATACTATGCATGTAAAAGAAAAACAAAAGAAATATTAAAGACCGAGAGAACCAACTACTTCAAGAGACTTCTCAGCATCAATAAATGCAACCAAACCAATTTGTGGAAAATCATAAACAGTCAAATCAATAGAAAATCCAAATGCGAGACCACCATTAGCAAAATAATTACACATGATGGACGAGAGACATATAACACGGAGGAGATTGCAACGGAAATAAATAATTACTTTGCAACCATCGGAAGAAACCTTGCCATAATTCAACGAAATACCTGCCAAATACAAGCAAAACAGGACACAAGTGATCAAAACTACGAGCCAGCGCAATTACTTCAAACAAACGAAATAGAGATAAAGGAAATAATCGATGCATTAAAAGACAACAAGGCTCCGGGGTTTGATAATATAACCACAAACATAATAAAAGAAAATAAAGGTAAACTAACGCCACTTTTGACTGATCTGATTAACACTGTTTTGGAGGAGGGAATATATCCAGAATATATGAAAAAAACCACAATCACACCAATACACAAAAGTGGAGTAGCAGACAGACCAGAAAATTATCGTCCCATTGCCCTGACATCAACCCTCAGCAAAATAATAGAACATGTGATAAAAAGACGATTAGACAATCACATCAACAGACACAACATGATACATAAGAGACAGTACGCTTTCCAAAAGAAATCAGGAACAACATCCGCAGCGCTGGACCTAATAAACGACGTTAAGACAAGATTAGACAAGAAAGAAGTAGCTGTATGCATATTTATCGACCTAAAGAAAGCATTTGATACGATATCTAAAGACCAAATGATCGAAAAACTACAGAGAAACGGAGTGGAGGGAAAGTTTTTAAACCTGATAACTACCTACTTAAGAGACCGCCCACAAAATACTAAAATAAACAAGACTATCAGTCAAACGGCGTATGCGGAGTATAGCATACCACAAGGAGGAATTATTCCACCAACTCTTTATATTTTATATACAAACGACTTTTTCGAATTACCCCTAAATGGAACAGCATACATGTACGCTGATGACACCTGTATTCTATACTCTGCAAAAACCGAAGAACAACTACAACACAAAATAAACAAAGACGTAAAAAAGATGGAGGAATGGTTCATAAGTAACCAGCTGACGATAAATGAGAAAAAAACGGAATATATGTTATTCTCAAGTAGAAAATCAATCACGCCTATTAAAATTATCGTCAATAAAGCACAGATTGCCCAAACGAGAAAAGTTAAATATCTAGGACTGACAATAAAAGACAACCTTAACTGGAATGCGCACATAGATAATATTAAAAACAAAAATGCAAAAACCATCGCCGCACTACACAAAATAAATCATTTCATCCCAGAATATCTAAAAAAAACTCTGTACAACTGTTTATATATCTCCAACATATATATATATTTATTTATATTTATACTGAGCTGAATATTGTATATATATATATCGCATGACATGTGAAATTTATTGTATATTACGTTGATACGTTAAATAAACTGATCTTATTATAAAAGTAAAAATTTAAAGGAAAGAAAAAATTCAAGATAGGTGGCTGTGACTTCATATTTAAATATAATTTGTACTTCTAAATAACATTTCCAAATCAAGTTTATCGATAATAATGAAAATAAAGGTACTTTACTCTTATCAGAAATTCATATATTCTGAATCGCTCGGTATATGGCAGCAAAATTTACATATTTGACTATTGCCGTTTTGGTTTCATACAAGCCGCCAACTTTTATAAAGAATAAAATTTTCTGAGAAATTCATAATAAAACAATTTCCATATGATGCGGACTTTCCTGGACACATTGTATGTAAATCGTATGGCAGTTCGTCGTCAAAGACCTTTAATAATATGTTTTATATAGTTCGCAGGAAACGAACAGATTATTTTATATGCTTGATAAGCATTGGGTAAGTCATATGACATTGCTCTCTTTGATAAGTTCAGTCTGGGCCAGTCCGTTCATAAGCAGTAAGTGAATTTTTCCATCTCTTTATTCTAAAAATTATCATATACAAAATATAGGTATATCACATAGAATATCGGTAGATATTGTTATATACAGGGTCCGGTGAAGGTGTTCCGAAAATTAGGGAGTTAATAGAGGACGTCACTGCCATTCAAAAAGGTATATGCACCTTTGGCTTTCGACGCTTCATTAAAAAGTAATAGTTAAAAGTCGGCGTTGTTTATAGGTTGTTTGTCTGTTGTTTTCCGCAAATTGTCACTTAACGTTTTTACGCAAATTCGTAATTCATCCACAATAATGGATTATTCGACCCAAGAATATGCAGTCACGCATTTAGCATTGGGAAAGGCTGATGGAAATGCTACAAGCGAGAAGAATCTATCAACGAAAATACCAGAACCGACGCGTCGTGTGCCATGCGCAAAAACATTTCTTGCTGTAGATGGCAGAATACGTGAACATTAGGGTGGTTCAAATTGGCTATTTTTATTTAGAAAGCAACGATCCCCCGAAATCGTCTCCAAATGCAAAAAAAGTGGACACGTATTTTTTTTTTGTTCGAAATTTTGATCCTTAATGGTGCCTGTCGAGGCCTCAAATTTACATAAGAAAATGCATGGGAAAAAGACAATTTTTGGTATTTTTCGAATAATTGTTCGGGGTTTGGGAAAACTTAAGACTAAAGTTATAGGACTTGTAGAGGACTTTCCAAGGAAGAATTTGACCTATCATACATATGGATTTGATGCCCCCATCCCACCCCCACAGTGCCCTGAAAAATACCCTTAAATGAAAAAATTTAGATTCTTCGGAAAAATTACCCTTCTAATTATTTAAATCTCTTTTTTCTCATAGAAGTCATTATTATAAGTCTAGTGGGATGCCTATAAACATTTGTTAGTTAATTTCCATTTGTTTAAATTAATTTCTAGGTGTTTAAATAATTCGTTTTTCTCGAAAATCCGTCTGAATTCTGTTTTCTGAGTTCGAAATATCAGTTTATTATCTTAGAGTGACATTATTCATTTAAAAAAATATTGCTTAAACAATAAATTATTATTCATTTTTAACTTTTTTTCTAATTATGGTAGAAAATTTTATATTTTTAAAAGAAATGTAACTCCCCAATTTCCCGAAAAAAGGATTTTAAATAGATTAAATTTTTCCGAATAAATGATATTGAAAACGAATAATATTTTACTTAATAATGATTTGAACCAGGTCCCAGGTCCCTGGTTCAAATCCAGGTTGTGGCTGTAATTTTTAATTTATTTTAAAATTTACATACCACCTGTATATTACCATTATGCATTTGAATAATATTTTATTATTTAAACAATGGAAATTATCTCAAAATATAAATGATGTCACTTGACAATAACAGTTGACCAGAGCGATCTAAAAAAATGAATGTTAGGGGAATTGCAAAAAAAAATGTTTAAACAAATGGAATTTGTTTAAACAAATATGGGTTTATTAGCTAATAACATAGGCAAGATACCTCGAACATGAAATTTATAAGTTAATTTCACAAAAAACCTGACTTCTACCATAATTAGAACAGTTCAAAATTAATAATCATTGATAGTTTAAACAATAGGAAGAATTTGCTTAATGAATATTGTCACTCTAAGATAATAAATTGCCATTTCGAACTCAGAAAACAGATGTCCGACGGAGTTTCGAGAAAAGCGCATTATTTAAACAAATGGAATTTGTTTAAACAAATGGAACTTACCTGACAAATGTTTATAAACATTCAAGTAGACTTATAGTAATGATTTCTATGAGAAAAAAGAGAATGAAGTGATTAGAACGGTAAATTTTCTGAAGAATATACATTAATCATTAAAGCGTAGTTTTCAGGGCACTGTGGGAGTGGGTTGGGGGCGTCAAAGCCATATGTATAATAGCTCAAATTCTTCATTGGAAAGTCCTCTACAAGTCTTGTAACTTTAATCTTAAGTTTTCCCAAACGCCGAAGAATTATTCGAAAAATACCAAAAAATGTCTTTTTCCCATGCATTTTCTTATGTAAATTTGATGCATCGATAGGCACCAATCAAAATCAAGTTTCGAAGAAAAAGTAAATAAGTGTCCAGTTTTTTGGATTTGGAAACGATTTGGGGGGATCGTAGCTTTCTATCATCACAAAAATTTTTGCAATGCATTTTTGAACCACCCTAGTGAACATGGTGCTCTATGACCAGATACCCTAAATTGGGGTGCTCTGGGTCGAAGAAACCTTCAACGGGAAGAGAAAATATTAAACAGCATACAGAACCGTTCTCAAAATAGTATTCGCAAGCTTTCCAGCGAGTTTAACGTTACAAAATCTTTTGTATCTAGTACTCTTCATCAGCAGCTACTTTGTTCTTTTCATTACCAACGAGTACACGGATTACAGACCACAGATTATGACGCCAGGGTTCAGTTTTGTCGGTAGTCCTTGAGAAATGTGTTCGCGGATAATAGATTTACAGAAAAGGTAATATTTTACGGATGAACCTACCTTCACCAGAGTTGGTGTTTTCAATATTCACAATAATTCTTGCATATGGGCTGATGAAAATCCGCATGCAATTGTACCACCACGACACCAGGTACAATTTTCTGTGAACATTTGGTGTGAGATAATTGGTAACGAATTGCTTGGTCCATTTGAATTTGAGAGACACCTGAAATTTTTCAAAGAGTCCGGCAGGATTTCGGAAGACGTGCTGAAATGTGCTGAATTTGGAAAACTAATTTTATTTATTTTTGTTATTTGTAAATGTTTTTTGTTTCTGTTAAATAAACAACGCCGACTTTGTAATCAGTTATAACGGGTCATTATAAAAGATTGTAGTCAACGTTGGCCATGTACAATATAATACTTTAATTGCCGCTCTATCCAAACAGTGGCGAACTAACTGCAAATGGCGGACTCCTGTTTACCGAGTTTGCTTAGAATATTTGTATTTTGTGGCTGTTGTTGTTTTCGTCGTTATCTGAAAGTTAATTACGTAATCTACGTAAATTAAAAATAATCAAAAATTCATTGTAGGTAATCGCGGAAAGTTTTGGTGACATTATTTTGCACAAAAATATTTTTTTAGGTTAAGTATGGTGTATTCTGTTGAGCAAAACACTTTTATTGTTAAGTGTTACTACAGAAACGGGATATTCAATGAAGATGGCCAGTGGATTTATTCTTTGCAAGCATGCAAAAATGATTATCTGGCTATGTATCCTGGTATAGATATCGAGGAAGAATCTTTACTGACTCATATCCGAAGGACTGTAAAAAGGTTTGATGAAACGGGAAGCGTTGCCAAGGGAAAATCATCAGGAAGACCTGAAGTGACTGGTGAAGTAGTGGATGACCTGCGAGCACGAATGGCACAGAGTCCCAAAAAATCTGAATCAAGATTGTCTGCACAATCTGGCGTACCATACAGCACTTGCCAGAAAGTATTGAAAAGAAAGCTGTATAATATGATACCCTATACAATCACATTAGTGCAAGAACTGAAACCAGTTGATTACGCAAATCGTATTACATATTGTCGTTGGTTTCTCGAACACATGGATGATAACAGAATTTTGGATTTGTCTTTTTATTCCGATGAAGCGTGGTTTCACCTATCGGGATACGTAAATTCACAGAATTACAGAATTTGGAGTACTAAAAATCCCCACGCATTCCAGGAAACTCCGTTATGTTCTGTGAAAGTGGGTGTCTGGTTAGGCGTATCACGTCGAAGGATAATCGGACCGATATTTTTTCAAGACACGATAAATGGTTTGAGATATAGGGAACAGATACTGAGAGTCTTTATCAATCAATTGGACGACGAAGAATTGCAGTTTGGTTATTTCCAGCATGATGGGGCTACAGCCCATACCACAATCGAAAATATTCGATTTTTACAAGAATTTTATGGTGACCGTATAATCAGCCGAAATGCTAATGTAGAATGGCCCGCTCGTTCCTGTGACCTGACGCCGTTGGATTTTTCAATATTTGGTTATTTGAAGGATACCGTCTACAAACAACGATTAGCAAACGCAGAAGAACTGATGAACCAAATAACAAATTGTTGCGCAAATATTGATGAAATTATGTTACAGAACATATTTGAAAATAAAAAAAGAAGAGTTAGGTTATGTTTGCAACAAAATGGAGAACAGTTCCAACATCTTGTGTGAACAAAATAACGATTATTATTTAAAACTCTGTGTAATAGTGTCTTTGTTTTATTTTTGTGTTTCAGTTATTTAATTCTTTAATTTTAGTTTTTTATACTTTAATTTCCGTCGTTTATTCTTTAATTAAAGTTTTATTTTTTTATTTAGTTGTTTTATTTATTTTAAAAAACAATAAATATTGGGGTGTTAGGAAAACAGTTTGACTATTGTGTTTTGAATGTGTGCTCAGTAAAATAACTCCAACTTATGCAACCAATTTAACTCTTGCATATGGAACACTATTTCAGTATAGCGGCAACCTACAATTTTAACATTAGATCCCCGGCCTACTTTGACTACAGTCATTTATAATGACCCTGTATTTTTAAGGGAATATAAAACTGAAAAATAAAAAAGCTATAACTTTTGATGAAGCGTCGAAAGTCAAAAGTTCATATACACTGTTTGGATGACAGTGACGCCCTCTATCAGTTCCCTAATTTTTGGAACACCTTTACCGGACACCCTGTATACAGGGTGAGTCACTAGAGTCGCAGTGGTCGATACTGCATTTATCTTAATATACAGAAAAATAAATTTTATACAAAAGTAGTTCGGCCCATCATTCTGTTGCATTTAAGCGTGAAGGAAAAAGTATTATTTTTTTTAAATAGAATGTCCTGCATGACTAATCATATTATGAATATTAAGGAATTTGTATTTCCAACTGTATGAAGTTGTATCTGTGTAAATTAAATTCTGAGATATTCAATTGTTTGTGAAAACGTTGCCATATGTAGTATTTACGCAGTTTTTAAAAAAGTGTTGCAGTTTTTAAAAAAGCGTTGATTTTTTTAAAAACTGCGTGAATAAATATTTGATTTCGTTCACGAAACTAAACGTATTGTTAAACAAAAGGAAGAATAATGCTACAAAGGAAAGAAACTTGCTTACCAATTCCCAAAAATTTTTACCTGTCTGTGTATAATAAGCAAGTTTCTCAAGATGACCCTAGAATTTTAATCACACTTGATTGTTATTACCAATGTATGAAAAATATGAAATGATATTGTGAATAATTTTTGCAGGTATTAATAATGGACTTCCGAACTATCCTTTGGTATATAACACTATTATGTGGTATGAAAATATCAACGCAAGACTGTACTGTTCGGAGTATTGGGCCTTCACAGATACTAAAATGTCAACATACGACCACCTTTCCCGATGTACCGAGATGGATTAACCAACATGGAGCACAATTTACAGAAATCTATATCACAAATAGCAATCTTACAATTTTAAAGGTGAACACTTTCCAGTCTCTAGATGTAGCCAAAATAACTATCACTCTGACAGACTTGAGGATCATAGAACCATGTGGATTTAATAATCTACCCCAGTTGAGATACCTCCATTTAGGAAGCAACAATATTTCTCAAATTACAAAAGGCGTCTTCAATCAGCTTACCAACTTGGAGAACCTAAGCTTGTGGAATAACAGCATACAAATCATCGAGGACAATTCATTCTTAGGTACCCAAATTCGTTCCTTGGACCTTGATCACAACAAAATCGATGATATATATCCTATTGTCGACAATTGCGGTAGTTATGAATACTTGTACTTGCAATTTAATAACTTAACAAATATTCATGCCCTCACCAATTGCACTAAGTTACGAATATTAAAAATCTCCGATAATAATATAGTTCAATTGAAAAATAAGCTTTTTCCAACATCGCTTTTGGAGTTGTATCTGGAAAACAACAAAATAGAAAGTGTTGAAGATGAGACCTTTGCTGAACTGACTAAACTGCATACTTTGGTATTAGCGAATAACAAATTATATAAACTATCAGACGGTAGCATCCCACTTGGACTATTTCAACCTTTAACAGAACTCAGATCCTTAGACCTATCTCGTAATGGGTTGTCGCGACTTCTCCCTGGGACATTCACTCAATTGACCTCTTTAGAAGTTTTAAAAATTGGATACAATAATTTAACTGATTTGCCAACTGGTTTACTTAATCATCTCCCATTAAAGTTTCTCAGGATCAATAACAATCAGTTAACTAATTTAGGAGATAATATCTTTAATCACCAGTATGGTATTACCATTAACATGGATGATAACCAATGGAGCTGCAATTACCTATCCCATAAGATTGACCAAATTATTCTTGTAAACCCAAATAATAAGATTAACAATGGGCCTCATATCAATACGCCGAATATAAACGGTATAAAATGTACCCATGCCGAACTGGAAAACAAAAATAACTCCATGGACACGTCATCAAGGCAAAACTATACTGATTTGCTACAGAAGTTGGGCGATATCGAGGCTGATCAGGAAAAAACTAATACCCTTCTAGTCGAAATCAAAGAGCTACTCCAAAACTTAACCCTTTTCAGGGAAAAGGTGGTTTGTGGAAAAGGTGGACAAATCGGTTTCCCCTGATCTATTTGAGAATTCTCAAATTCATATGATTCAAATATTCGTGTACTGTTGCTGTCTATTTTACTGGCTATCTTAGCATGGATTGTGTTCCTAGTGTACAACTACAGATGCAATCCTCAAGTAACTGGAGTTCGGCAAGATACTCTGCTGGATACGTTTCAATAGACTTGTAGTAATTCTGATTATATTACTGTTAGAGTTTATACTTTTAAGTGTATATTGGACTTATTAATAAATGTGAATGTGAATAAATGTCCATTGTGCAAGGAAATAAATTAATGCCCCCAATTTAAATAAAAGCCCCCTTGATCCTACAATTAATTATTAATTCTTATTAATAAATGTTTTAAAACAATTACATCGACTGTTATTTATTCATGGTTGTCTATGTTTGATATACGAACGGAAGATGTGGCAACCCTAATGTATGTTATTGAATTCACAATCTAACCTTAAACCTTAAACTTGCAACAAAACAAAAGAGAATGCGCATGTGTTGTAAGCATTTGAGGAGTTGAAAAAATAATGAGCTAAGTGCCAGCATTTCTTTTAGAAAATTAATAGCATAAAATGCCACATTATTTCGTCATTTAAATATTATTGTTTATCATTAAATGAACAGGCACTCATATATATTCACGGAAAACAGACACTATATAAAGTAAACTTTCCGAAATGACTTTTATGATGACAATTTATGAAATTTCACATTCTGTTAATATACTAGTATACTCTATAATTTACAGTTTTTGTTTATATAATTATGAAAGTTTTTTCCACGCAAATAACGCCAAATAATCAGCGAGCCTGAGTTTCCTGACTCAACTTTTCATATTTGCAGAGTTCGTTATAAAAATGCACAGTATGGCTAAAAATTTGATTTTAAGATTTCTCCACACTTTTTTTTGCCAGGAAAATTAACATGAAAGATTTTTAGATTTATTTCCTAAAAATTTTAGACTTTTGTTAATCTATCAATAGATCGTGGGAGTTCACATTATTTATCTACGAATAATATTGACATATTTGATTGTGTTTGTGCTGAAAGGATAGCCCTTTGCTAATATTTTTATCTTGTTGAGTTGATAGGTTAGTCCTTTGCGAATATATGTTTATCTTGTCGAGCTGAAGGTCAGCTTTTTACTCAAATATTAATTTAGTTTGTTTGGCTGAAAGGTTAGCCCTTTTCTAAAATTTATATATTTTGTTGAGCTGAAAGGTTAGCTCTTTGGTAATATCCGAATGGCTTCGAGCTGAAAGGTTAGCCCTTTGCTAATATTTGTTTATCTTCTTGAGATGAATAGTTGTCCCTTTGATAATATTTTATTAATTTTTGAGATGAAAGATGAGCCCGTTGCTAATATTTGTTTATCATGCTTAGATGAAAGGTCGGCCCTTTGCTAATATTTGTTTATCTTGTTAAACGGAATGATTAGTCGTTTGCTTATTTGTTTATGTTCATGAGCCGAAAAGAATGACCCCTTGCGAATATTTGTTTGGCTGAAAGGTTATAGCTTAACATGCTAATATATGCAGCTGAGCTGAAAACTGGTATGCTTTTTGCAATTATTTGACTGTTTTGAGTTAAAAATTTTAGCGTTTTGAACGCAAAAGGAAAAGAAATACATGTTGGCAACTTGATTATTGTTGAATGAGTAACACCTTTGAATTTTGGAAAATTATGAATTGTCGAATGGAAGTTTGAATGAGTTACTGAGACCAAGTTTATCATTGAGGATAATAGTTCTGGAGACTGGCTTTGGGAGCAAAGCTATAGTCAGGAATGGCCGTGTTAGGAATTATTTTATTTGTTGGGGTAATTCAGATATTGGGCCAGTGACAGAAAATTATAAACACGCTTATTTGTAAATACATGAGTAACTAGTGGACCTGTAGACCGCCTATTGGGTAATAATAATAATAATAATAATAATATATTTATTAACCTCTTACTTAACATTTATCATGCATTGCAAAAAAGAAACAATAATTAAAATAAGCAAAAAAAAAATGCACAGTTGGGTAGATCAGTGAATCGGTACATCGCGGGAATCGATATACACTGGCTGTCTTAAAATAAGACTTTTTTTGCAAAATCAAACTTTTAAGTTGATATAAAGTTGTTTCTATGGACTCATATATACAACAACAAAAATGGCTCAATTAATAGTCTCTCCCGCAAGTGAAAAAACAAAATATAATTTGTCACAATAAATTTGAAAATTTGAATAAATTTTTTCTTTTTGAAGATTGCTTTTTCTTTTCAAGTTGAATAATTTTAACAATACGTATGGTGTGAAACAAAAGCATAAAAAATATAGTATTCTAATTCAACGTACTTAAATTGCATAAAATGGCATAAAATTTAGTAATTTTAAGAAATTTAGCTGACTTTCATTATCAATACAAATTACAACGACAAATCTAACAATTTTTTTTTTCAAGTGGCAAAAATGACTTCAATAAAAATGTAAAAAAATTTTAGACCCCTTGCGGAAGACCCAGATAGCTTTTAATTGGGCAAAAGTTGTTGGTGGTCTACGTGGGTCCGTAGAGATAACTTCTTATCAACATATAATGTAAATTGTCAATTTGTCAAATTAAATACCAAGTTATTTTTCATATAATGGCATGTTTTTGGCCCAGCAACTACAATCTACTCGCTTTATTGCAAAAAAAATATTTTGATTTGCTTTTTATTTTAGATTTAAATAATGTTGTTGAAGACTTGAAGACTTGAAAAAAAAACAATTGTTAGATTTTGTTCCCAGTTTATTTACATGGAATACAAAAAAAGCTTTAATTGTTAAAATTACTCAATTTTAAAACCTAAATCTTGTAGTAAAGTAATATTTTTATACTATTATTTCACAACCTACAGTTAAAAATTTTCAACTTGATAAATACTTTAAGCTAACTACAAAAGAAAACAATTAAAAAAAAATAAAAACATTAGGCCTCTGGTGGGAGACCTACTTTTTTTCTTAATTGGGTCAATCTTGTTGATGTTATATGTGGGTTCATAGTGACAACTTAAATCAACTTAAAACTGATTTTCCAAAAAGTTGTTTTTATACACCCTACAGCTTGGTTGGTCACTACTTATACAGATTGGTATTGTAGATTAATAACATGTAGATATATTGGAGAATCTGTAATACATGTATAATAAGTATTTTTAAATACCTTTTTCTCTTACTATTTAGTTACATTGGTGTGATAACTGGTAAAACAAATAAATAAACAAACCTCTATTAAATTATAGACATACTTTATTGTAACTTCATTATTGTACAAACAAAAGCAAAAATTACCAGTAAAGTGATAATGAAATAAGTATGTAAAACATATGATTGAGGCTAAAAATTAAATTATTTACTTTACAAAGAATGTTCATATAATATATATTTGTACAACAATTACATCATTGTATAAATATGTATATATTACAGAAAACAATAAAATAAGTAATAAATGGAATATTTACAAATTTAAATATTTCTTCGTAACATGTTGGTATTGTTTTTTTTTTTCAAGTGACAAACATGATCTCAATAAAAATGTAAAAAATTAGGCCCCTTGCTGAAGACCTAGATTGCTTTCAATTGGGCAAAATTTGTTGATAGTATACATGGGTCCATAGAAAGAACTTTTTATCAACTTATATAATGTCAATTGTATATTTGTCAAATTTAATATTAAGTTATTTTTTATATACTGGCATGTTGGTTCAGCAACTTACAATCTACTCTTATAAGCTTTATTGAAAAAGAAATATTTTTGATTTATTTTTTTTTAATTAAAGATGTTTGTTACTTGAAAAAAATATACTTGTTAGATTTTGTTCCCAGTTAATTTACATGGAATACTAAACAAAAGCTTTAATTGTTAAAATTACTCAATTTTATGCCAAGTGCAGGAGACCTAAATCTTGCAGTAGAGTAATATTTTTATACTATTATTTCATTATTTTATTTATTATTATAGTTAAAAATTTTCAACTTGAAAAATACTTTACCCTTACTACAAAAAAACAATTGAAACAAAATATAAACTTTAGGCTTCTTGTGGGAGACCTATTTTTTCTTAATTGTGTCAATCTTGTTGATGTTATATGTGGTTCATAGACAACTTAAAGCTTTGATTTTCCAAAAAGTTCTTTTTATACACTCTACTGCTTGGTTGGTCACTACTTATACAGATTAGTATTGTAGATTAATAACATTAGTATTTTTAAGATTAGTATTTTTAAATAACAAATAAGCAATGATAAATAAGAATGTAAAACATATGATTGATGCTAAAAATTAAATTAGTTCCTGTGCATATTAACATATATTTGTAGAACGATTGCACATCATTCTATACATATGTATATATTACAGAAAACAATAAAATAAGCAACAAAATGGAGTATTTACAAATTTAAATATTTCTTCGTAACATGTACCTGTTAATTTGAATAGACTCTTTTTCCATAATCGCCCCTGAGAAAACGTTTTGTCAATTTACACGTACGTGGAATCCCACCTTTTAGTCGCAGAAAATGCCACATTTAGCTGGCCGTGTGCAAAAACGGGTTGAAGTAAATACATTCCGACTAAATTCAAAGTTTGTCCTCATTTATGGTTATAGCAATACAGACCTTGATTGGAAATTGTATTCTTTGTAATAGGATTGGTGCGTATGTATATGAAATTGAAAATCACATTACGGGTGACCGAGACTTACGATTGGCCAATGCTACTTCAATAACTCTTCGGAATCACCAATGTTGATATAACTTTCTTTAAACCAAAATTAGATTCCTGCTTCCACCAGGCTATTTTTCAAATCGTAGATGTTACCCGCAAAAATCAAATTAAAATAAATTCAACTAAATATACAAAAATTAATCTAACCTCAAAATAATAAAAAATTGTTTCATTCCTTCAAATTCTTGTACTAAATGTTTGATTAGAGGAAATGTTGTTGTTTATTTTCTTTGGAGTCATCCTCATTTCTGGCATAATGAGCTGATGTTCATGATCTAGGCTTCTCTCTTGCGCTCTGTCAATTCGCACACTATTTTAACTTCTGCGTTCTTGTTGTTTGTAGGGGCTATGGTATGGTAGAACTGAGTTATATGCCATCTGTGTCTGTCGATATACTTTGACCTGGAAGATCTTCTGTTTGTGGGGCTAAATACGTACAAATTAGTTGCTGTACGACAGTTTGTTTACATCCTGAAATTATTAATAAATAAGTAAATGTGTGCTACAAATAATCTGTAATAAACTCACCATATGCTATGCGTGCGGTTGTTTGTGAAATTTCACCATCAAAATATTAGGTTAGGACGTTAGGTAATACGTGGTATTTCTTGACATTGGCGCTGTCCGCAGACCTGACTGGTGTACATTGTTGCCATCTAAGCTATGTCTCAAACTGTAATCAATTAGAGGTAAAGTGAGCGGCCAAATTTAAACGAAAATCTAATGATCTCTATTAATTTACTTACTGTGTTTTCGTAGCAGATTAACTGCGCTATTAGTCAAATTTTACCTTATCATTCCAATTATGCTTGTATGTACAGGTATTAAGTACGCATACAAATTGCTTAGCTCTGTAGATACTCACCGCAATGTGAATAGGTTATGTTATGATGAGGTTATGGTGGTTGCGTTTTTGATGTTTCTAGCTCGCAGCCATGACGCCGCGAAATAAACAGCTACTGAAATGTTGAGGTCCTTTCACTAAAATCGCTCGCGTTTCGGAAAATTTTGAAGCAAAAACGCCCGAGAGGTCGTTTTTCGTCGATTTCGAAAATTCACGCAACGTAGAATGGTCCATGTGGGGGGACAGTCGCGCTCCGCGCGACTGATATGCCTTCTCCATTTTTTCCATAAGCAATTAAGAATGGACTTTTTGGCAGGTGAAATAGTGATTTAAAATCGTTCAATCGCGTTTACTTAATATAGACTAGACTCACTTTTTACAGTTAACGGTTTTTGTTACAATGCAATAAGCAAAAAACTGCTATCGGTAAACGGACAGTTCTGTGAGATCGAAACTTGGTTCTTGAACGGAAACTATCTTTCATCTTCCACATTGGCTAACAATAGGGTTATATACTTAGGGAGAAAATCAAAGGTTCTTCACTGTTCAAGTAGTATATTGGGCAATTAGTTAACAACCACTTTTAATAGGGTCAGGCTTATTTGCTACTATGTCAAGGTGACTAAACCCACCATCACACATTAAGTCAAGACAGCGCGAGCGATCGACTAAAATTGGCTTCGCCATCGACCGGTCAATCGGGATCGACTTGTTGCCACCCCTGGTTTAATGTATGTAACATACAATTGACCTAAAATTTAAGAAATATTTCCAAAATGCTATAAAAGACAGAGTGCCAGCAATATAAGTTCACAAATTTCCAATCCTTCATTTAATTTGATTCTCCATATACATCAAAACGCAGCTCGTCGCGAAGGACCTACACTGAGAAAAATAATGCGAAAAAATAGCTATTTCAAATTAGATGCCGAAAAAGTAGATAAAATATACAATGCGTTAGTTTTATTACAGTTTGTAGGTAGGTGTTATAACGTTTTTAGATTAGTTAAAATAAGAGTTGTTAATGTATCCATTTCTTTAGATGAAAGACTTAAATTATTTGTTAATAAGATATTTTAACTACAGATTAGATGAAATAACTACTACAAAATACGTTGTTATTTCGTTTCAATAGTAAACAACGCTAATCATTCTTATCGTTAATATATCTACCTAATGAGAGATACAACAGCTACTTCGTTAGATAAAGACCATACAAGTTATAGATATTTCAACTGTTTCAATGATCTGGATTATCTAATTTGATTTAAGAAATGTATGAATTAAGTAAAACAAGAGTTAACTTCCCGTTGTTGTAGAATTTAAAAAAGATGTTTTTATTTTACTCTTTACAACTACAATACAATATAAAAAATAGTACAGATTGAATACTACACGTGCATCTAGGTCTAGGTCACGCGTGCAACAATGCCGAGTGGCTTGCCCGCGGCTTATTTATATAATTCCTAATCTAATGTCTTGTCAGCAGATTCCTTATGCTAGACGTCCGATCTGGGCATATAACTCCTCCAACGTCAGCTGCAGAAATACCGTTGATTATAAATGAGGCGGTATTTCCTGCAAGGGATATGCTGAGTATCCGAAAGCATCGGTCAAGTTCGCGTCCTTGGACACGTTTATTGTCTGGTGCTGGAAACGGGGACGTAATCTCAGTATTATTGGTAGAATGAAGTCCATTCGTCACTCTGCTGGGTTTTTGGTTGGGGTTGGTGTGTTCCTTGTTCTTCTTTTGCTTCTGCGTTGGTTTCCTCCTTAATTGTAACTCTGGTGGGCGGCTCGACGAGATGCTGATCGTTTCGACGTCGTTCCTCACACAGATTGCACCTTCTGGAAATTTTGATCCGTCCGGCCGTTTTCTTAACTTCTATAACGATGTCGGGCACTTCAACGAAAGTTTTATCGTTTCGGGCTTTTCTCCCGGTCACTCGTCGCACTGGTTGGATAGTTTGATCCGCACAGCCCTGCTCACTTTTACACTGCACTGTTTCGTTGCTGGTTATTCGACCCGAAGAATAAATGTTCACCCACAAATTTGGAAAATTTGATCCTCTTTTGCGGTGGTCAAAAATCCTCACTCGACTGCGCCAGTTAAATTCCCGTTGTTGTAGAATTTAAAAAAGATGTTTTTATTTTACTCTTTACAACTACAATACAATATAACAAATAGTACAGATTGAATACTACACGTGCATCTAGGTCTAGGTCACGCGTGCAATAATGCCGAGTGGCTTGCCCGCGGCTTATTTATATAATTCCTAATCTAATGTCTTGTCAGCAGATTCCTTATGCTAGACGTCCGATCTGGGCATATAACTCAAGTCTTTAAAACATCTACAAAATTATTTCTTAAAATATCTACAACGGCACAAAACTGCCAAAATTTGTAGGTAATTTTTATTGGCGCCGTTTTGTCGCTTACACAAAACGTCGCCACACCAACAGCTCGTTTCGCAGGGTCTCATTCGTACTTGATTCGCACGAGCGAAGGGACACGAAATGATGGAAGCAGCTGCGCTACAGTGATCGAGAGTACCAACCAAAAGGCACCAACTATGTTGAACATTTGTTGGAGCAATGGGGGCTCCTAGCGCTAACTAACAATTTTAACGGTAAGTGTACTATAATAGCGTTTTCCTTTGGTAACATGTTTGTTAAATTTTGCGAGTCCAAACTGGCTATTTTCTTATCATCGTCCGGAAGCGAACGAGGACTACAAATTATGGTGGCGGTTTGTAGACGCAACGTTTTTGGATCCTTGGCCACAACATTTCTCATCCCATCACAAACAACACAAATAACCCCTAGGGGTTGTATCCAACTACAGTGATGAACACTCACAGTTCTTCATCTCACTGATTTAGGTGTACAATGGCATTAGTTAATCCCCCCACACTTTCACTCTCGCTTTTAGCATTCCTTTTAACTACACACTTATATTAAACTTATATTGTAATATCGTTTTTTCGTTGTGACTTTGTATTGATGTACTATCGTGGCCATATATTATGTCCCCTCTTTTGACGTCGATTCTCTCGCAAACCTAGGGGCGAAAAAATTTTAAAAAATTTTGATGCAGTCTTTGATTAATACTCTACTACTCATAAAAATTAGAAAGCTGTATATGTTGGCGTTTTCCAGATTTTTCCAAATTAAGAAGAATTGGCGCTGTTTTTGGCCCGTAAATTTCATTCGTTTAACTTTAGCAATTAATTACTCCGGAAATAATCAATATGCATTTTTGTAAAATGATTGGGTGAGGGATTGACCCACAAAAAGCTATATTAGGCAATGCCAGCAATTCCGTTATTAGAAGAGCTAGAATAATGAAATATAGACTATAGGCTACCCTATAATTCATAGGTTTAAAGTTTATTACATAATCATTGTTTATCTTGCATTTTCCATACAAAAGATCGTGCTGAAACTCCGCGTGAATTCCGACGCTCTACGGTTTTGGTGTGATGCGGGGAAGGGAGTCGTTAGCGGTACTGTCAACAGTGAGAGAACGGCGGACAGCTGATTACCAATACACAAAAAGAACGATAACTTGTCAAGGTAGTAATTTTAACTAACAGAATTAAATTCTTAATTTTTAAATTCAGAATTTTGGTTATAAGATGTGACCCCGCTACGAGAGAAATGCCCTAACTGCCATCTCTCGTTTCGATAGTATTGACTCCTGTGTTTGACGTCTCGTAACTCTAAAACTACTGATCAGAAAAACTTGAAATAAAGTGTGTCATACTCCTCAATCATTTCTACATATGTTGTATGACTATCAAAATTTTTTGCCTCTCGGTGTAAACATGAGCGCGAGAGAAGTCAAAAAATGTACCCGATTTTTGCATTTGTAAATTTGTAAAACTGCCGTCATTCCGATTTTTTTTCTCCTAAACCGCTTAGCACAAAAATTTCAATGTTTGTTCAGGTTGCCTTCAGAGTCTCTTCTATCGATTGGCGTTTTTGTTTTCTTCAGTTTTTATACAATAAGGTTGTAAACAAGATTTTGATGGAAGCGGATAGATCAGTAAGGAATGTTAACAGCACAACGCAGTTAGCATGCATATAATCCTTATTTACTGCGTCACATATCGCTTAAATTTAATATCATTCCGACCATTTGTTATTTTTTAAGACCAAAATAAACATGAACAATGTTTTGCGCGTGACTCCGCCTGAGTCCGTTTTTGTGTTTATTTATTAGTAATATTTAAACACAGGCAAAAACAATATAACATAAATACAACTCTTGATATATTACATATATTACAAATGGCAGCTCTGAGCGTATAAAACTGATAGGTCGTTATATTGTGTCCGTAAACACTGTTCTCGAAGTAACTTTTGAGCCCGTGCTATCTCCCACTACCGGCCGCGTCGCTGTCGATCCCTTCCCCCGCATCACCCCGAAAACCGAAGACCGTCGCGTCAATTGCGGCGATCATGAGATGCTTCAACACGATCTTTTGTAGGGAACATGCAAGATAAACAATGATTCTGTAATAAACTGTAAATATATGATTTCTTATGTAGCCTATGATCGACACTTCATCATCCTAGCTCTTCTAATAACGAAATTGCTGACATTGCATAATATAGCTTTTTGTGGGTTAACCACTACTCCGATTATTTTACAAAAATGCACATTGAAAGCTACCATTCCGCAGGTGATTGATCGTTGAAATCTATGGATTATTTCCGGAGTAATTAATTGCTAAAGTTAAACGAATGAAATTTATGGGTCCAAAACAGCGCCAATTCTTCTTAATTTGGAAAAATCGGGCAAACGCCAACATATACAGCTTTCTAATTTTTATGCGTTGTAGTATATTAATCAAGGACAGGACCAGAATTTTTTCAAATTTTTTCGCACCTAGATTGGCGAGAAAATCGACATCAAAAGAAGGGACATAATATATGGCCACGATAGTACACTTTGTCCATGTAATCTATAAACAATATTTTGCTGTATGAAGTTTTTGTTATTATATAATATTGTTTATTTTACATGATTATATAATATTATTTTACATGCAACTTTAATGGTTTATTGTAATATTGTTTATTTTATACTGAGAAAATATATATTATGTTTATTTTACTAAATAAAGGCCTATTATTTATTTACCTATATACCATTTAGTTCTAGGTATTATCTATTTCATATATTGTTAATTTATGTAAAAATACCTAGATTTATAATCCAAAAAATAGATGTAATATCAACAATTATACTTCAAATCAAGTATTAAATATTAGATTTATTGTCCAATTTAAAAGTAGATGAAACAATTATTTGTTTTCTATAAAATATTTATTTTATTAAAATGACTATTTTATTAGTCAATAGATTAGATAAAACGTCTAATGCTAGGAAAAAATTAGATATTATAATAACAATAATTCTTTAAATCAGTTGCAGATTTAGGTAATTAACTGAAAAAATCTGATGTGGCCAGGCACATGACTTTATCATACTATATATAAAATTAATAGTTTAGCTGCATGAGATTCTATTTTATCGAGATGGGCTATGTCTGCATTAAAATAAAACTAGTAGAACTAGACAGATATCTCGATTAAAGCTGCGTTCGGATATTGTACTCCGTTGACACCGGGTACACCGTCCAAATGACACCTACGTGTTATTGGGTGTAAAAAGTGTAACGGTGTTCAATATCCGAACGCAGCCTATATTGACAGTAGTATTTTCAAAACATTAGCGTTTGACACTAGCTACTGTCATTAGAATCAAAAAATCTGACATATCCTGGCTACTAGTTTTAAAGCAGTACGACCGATCTCGATGAAATAGAATTTGCTCATGCAGCTAAACTATAAATTCTACCAAAAAATGTCATATACATAAATTATAGAAAATTTCCTCTCCTTTAATTTATTATTTAACTATTTTGACGACATTACACAAATAGCGGCTCATTTGCAAAATCTTCGAAAAATGCTATGAGTAAACCACCAGTTCCTTTGGACCCTTTTCAACAGAAAGCTTTTCAGCTCTAAGTTTGGTTATGAAACTTCTAAATATGAAGTTTCGTCCCGACACCTTTAGTAGTTTCTCCGGAATCGTCGCCACAAAAACGGGTACACACACACACACACACACACATACACACACACACACACAAAGGCATTTTTTGTACCTTGGTCAAAAATGTTCAGGGGACCCAAAAAGACATATTTCCGCTAAAATCTCGAAATTTTTTTTTGGCATGATTACAATACTTTTCATACTGCGTATGATAAAGTAAAAAGTAGATGAAAGAAATATTTATTATCCTTAAAATGTCTATTAAAATGCATTAAAATGTCTATATTCATATTTATGAATTTCTTTATATTTATAAATGGTTAATTTGCCGTTTGACATTCAACTAATTTAAATTAACTATATTAGATATTTTGTTTAGTTAGCTAATTTTTAACCCCGATTTTAGTTTTTTTTATATAAAATTTAGTTAGTTTATATACATTATTTTTCTCAGTGTAGAATAATATGTAATGTATATTATGTTCAACACAGTTTTATTTGTATAAGAAATGGACCGGACAGGTGCCTGAATCACCATGCAGGCGATACGACCTGGGAACTGGTCCCGCACAGTCTTATCAGTACGAGCGTACCATGCAGACGTGTTACTGGATATTGATTGTTATAGAGATTCTTATGACAATAGTTTACTTATTAAAGCTCTATTTATATTAAACAGTGGATTATAATTTATAATCAACGGCTATTCTAACATTTGCATGCACTACTCTCAATTCATTTTCATTTTTGCATTCTTGGATGTTTTTGTACGCGACTTAATTCCTAAACGAAGATCAACATGACACAACAAACAAATCAAACCGCATAACAATCAAAAGTTTGCAGGAAACGGAGAGACTATTTTTATATGCTCGATAACAATTACGTTAGTCATATGGCATTCTTCTCTGTAGTAACTTCAGTCTGGACCAGTGCGCTAATAAACGGTAAGTGAATACTTCTATCTCTTTATTTTAAAAATTACCATACCCAAAATATAGATATATCACATATACGATAAGTAATAGTTATAATATAGGCAGAATATTAGTGTATAAGTTACTGGCAAAACCCGTTTTAACCAGTTTAACCTAGGTCAAACCAGTTCGGCCGAAGCACGTGGGGTTACAACTAGTTTCTCCTAGGCCAAACTAGTTTAATGGTATGGAAACGCATACTTCAGGTCAAACTGGAATGGCCCACTCCAAATTGATTTCGATTATCGGTTTTGAATTGTGCTATAACTTTTAAACCCTTTTTTTGTAGAGCGGCTTTTATGACGCTAGTGACACGCGTTTCCTATGACGCAAGAGTTTACTTACGCGCTAGTTTTTCTGAACCGTGATGACGCGTGTTTTTTTCTCGCGTTTTCTGAAGCGCGTGTTTTTACGCACTTATTCTGTACTGCGTGTTTCCTGATAAGTGTGTTTTTTTGACGCGCGTTTTCTGACTTGCGTGTTTTCTGAGGTGTTTTGACCAGCGTCAAGAAAACATGCCCGCCAATAACACCCGCGTTTTGAAAACACACATTTCAGAAAACACTCGCGTCATAAAACGCGCGCGCCAGAGAACACGTGTCAAAAACACACGCACGTCAGAAAACACAGGCTTCAAAACGCACAACCCTTAGAAAACACGTCAGAAAACACCCTCCCGCGCGTAAAAATTATAGTACATTTCAAAACCGTTAAGAGTGGGGTCCAACAGCTGATCGACAGCAGCTAGGAGTTTGGAAAAATCAGTCGAGAATTGGTCTTTGTGTGGGGATGTCGACGTTTTCGCTAAAGCTACTTTGGAACAAGATAGACTTCGCCGACGTGCGGTCAACATTATATGATCTAACGTCTTTAACGCTGTTTCAATTTATTTTTGCACACGTAATCATGCTGTCTAGTGATTCTTTACAACGCTTACCAACATAAAATGGTAACTCTAAAAATTACTGTGATAAATTGTTGACATAACCTATGTTGAGAATTTGAGATATTTATTATATATTTATATGATAAATAACTTCAACACTTGACTACGGTTTATGAAGTGATATCTGCAAAAACACACGTACTATGAATACACGCACACGTACTATAAATATGTGGAATATTTGAAAGTGTATTGAGATTATGTGACCATATACATTTATACCTCCCAAACAATAAAAACCCCGCACCAATAACTTTGGTCACAGATTACTTACTCTTGGTACGATAGGTTATGCACTCATTTCTCAGCCGATATTACACTTATGCCTAGCTACTGAAAAACACAAATATACATATCGACCCATGCAACGAAGACTATCGTAACTAACTAACAAACTAAACAATTAGACAACATAAGCTTTATAATATTATATAGCTTTATTAATATTATATTATAATATCAAAATCACAAAAATGTTGATCCTCGCTATCATCAGTCCACATGCATATGGGTCGTAATGCTTGTTCGGTTCTTCGGGGCTAATTCCAATACTATCTGCAGTTTGTTGTCTTAAACGTAATTCTCCATACGCTATGCACTTGAGAAGAAAAACATCTGGAGTCAGTGGTTGACAAGTCGACTATGTCCCATTATATAACATTTCTCACATAATAATATTATAGACGTCTTCCAGTAATATTACCAAGAAATTTGATAAAAAATCGGTAATCTTCAGCATACCTCAATAATTTTATTGTCAGTTCATGGATATTATGAAAATTAGTAATCACATCGCTTGTCTAGTAATCCTCTTCGATCAACAAAATAGTACGTAAGGATTTTGATTCCTCGTAATGTGATTTGTATGCAATTACAAAACCCGTAATGAGCTTCTGCATCATACCATACTTGGAGCTTGAATTCTCTGGTAGTAGAATGGATAAAACAGCACTGTTTATATGTATATTCTGCTAGCTAACCTAACAATTGACATGTAGTTTTTAATAAAGTGATAGTATACTTCTTTAGGAACAAACCTGTTTGATGTCTGATATAATAGTAGAATTTTTATGTAATCTCCTAATTTCGATTAGAATTCTTCTTTGTGCAGTTCCCAAGTTTTCTACATTTTCAGATTATATCTGATTTGTAGGTTAGAACTCTCGAAATCTGACCCAGTAAATATAAATGTGAATTTTAGCGATTTACAGCCTTTTTTATGGTATATGGTAAATAGACCCATAACTATCTTCGTCTAATGACGTCTAGTTCTCGACAACATCGTAGATGGCAATACTGTCAAGCCTCGAACATGGATGGAAAAATTGGGAAAATACGACGCCGATTTTTTAAAGGTGTGTTCTTTTTATTTATTGGAATATTCACAAATTTACATTGACGTAAAGTGAAACTACGGCCGACTTTACACAAAAAAACATAATTACATTGTGAATCCTGAAATCACGACATCCAATTATATAACTATTTTGACCAGCAATTGTTTAAAATTGGGCATGGGTATAATAAATATCGAGCAAGTCCGACCAAGAAGAGTTCATTTAGATTGTTGTAATCTCATAAGATGCTACTATTATTCAAAAATAAACCCACACGAGCACGAAACAGTTTGGCAATAATTGGACCAATAGGGGCCCACCAGAACAGACCTGAAGTTAGGCTGAACCAGCCCCTTAATCGAAAACAGTTTGGCCCAGCCGATACCAGTTTGACCTGAAGTATACGTTTACATACCAGGTTATACTAGTTTGGCCTAGGATAAACTGGATCTGCCTGAAAACGGGTTTTACCGATAACATATATACAGGGTGAATCACTAGAGCCGCGGTGGTCGATACTGCAGTTACCAAAGATATAGACAAAAAAAATTGATTAAAAGTTTTTGGCCCATCACTTTCTAGACCGGAAAATTATTTTCACAAATTATACAAGATGCTGCATTAAGGCGTGGAGGAAAAAGCATTATTTTTTAAAAATGGAATGCCCTGTATATCAAACCATATTATGAATACTAAGGAAGTTGTCTTTCCAACTGTATCAATTTGTACCTGTGTAAAGTAAATTCTGAGATATTCAATTGTTTGTAAAAACATTGTAAATCTACAATGTTTTTACAAACAATTGAATATCTCAGAATTTGATTAAAAAAGTTTGCATTTTTTAAAAACTACGGTAACAAATATCTGATTTCTTTCACGAAAGTGATAGTATATTATTTGACGAGCACATAATTAACGATATAAATCACGAGCACGAAGTTTATCCGCGAGCCGTAGGCGAGCGTGTAATCGTGCGAGCGATTTATATCCGTTATGTGTGAGTCAAATACGACGTTTTATCTACGACTCATAAATTCCATTTTATGTAAAATATTTTAAATGTATTTGTTAATAGTGGCGGGGCGCGAACTGTCAAATAACTGTCATCTACGTAGGTTTTGAGAGACATTGACTCGCGTTGTATAATGATGACAATTCGTACAAATAATGAAGTCATTATTTGAACGAACTGTCATTATTATATAACGCTAGTCATTATAATCATTGACCTGTAATAATGGTGTGGATTATATAGTCATAGATTCGTATGCAATGATCATATTATATGTGAGTCGTAGATAAATGTATTTTTAAACCAAAGCAAGAATTATACTGCAAAGGAAACTTGTTTATGTATACGAATATACTTATCTGAATCAAAATTGGATATCTTTGGCGAAAGGCAAGATATTTTTAACTAAAAGCAAACATTAATTTAAAGGAAAGTAAGTTTTGCATATGTCCAAATAAATATATTTGTTTGGCATAAACTAATATTCCAAATAAATTAGTCTCTGCAAAGTAGCACGAGTATCAATTTGATATTGGTTTGTGCCCCAGAAATATGTTTTGTTCCAAAAAAAAAAAATAAATTCACAAAAATATATTTCTTTCTGTGTATATTGTATAATAAACAAGTTTCTCGTGTTGGCTATAGAATTTTAATCACACTTGATTGTTATCACCAATATATGAAGAATATGAAGTGACACTGTGATTAATTTTTGCAGGTATTAATGGCTGACTTCCGAAGTATACTTTGGTACATAACACTAATATGTGTTATGAAAATATCAATGCAAGACTGTACTGTTAAAAAAATTTGGTCATTTCAGATACTAGAATGTGAACAAATGACCACCTTTCCCGATGTACCGAGATTGATTAACCAACATGGAGCACAATTTACAGAAATCTATATCACAAATAGCAACCTTACAATTTTAAAGGAGGACACTTTCCAGTCTCTAGCTGTAGACAAAATATCGATTACTGAAGCAGCCTTGATGACTATAGAACCATCTGGATTTAATAATCTACCCCAGTTGAGAGACCTGAATTTAGAAAACAACAATATTTCTCAAATTCCAAAAGGCATCTTCAATCACCTTACCAAGTTGGGGTACCTAAACTTGGCTAATAACAGCATACAATTCATCGAGGACAATTCATTCTTTGGTACCCAAATAAGTACCTTGCACCTTGAACACAATAAAATCGAAGGTATATCTCCTATTGTCGACAATTGCGGTAGTTATATAAACATATACTTGCACTTTAATAACATAACAAATATTCATGCCCTCACTAATTGCACTAAGTTACAATTATTAAAAATCTCCCATAATAATATAGTTCAATTGCAAAGTAAGTTGTTTCCTAAATCACTTTTGGAGTTATATCTGAGCAACAACAAAATAGAAAGTGCTGAAGATGAGACCTTTGCTGAAATGACTAAATTGCATACTTTGGTATTAGCGAATAACAAATTATATAAACTATCAAACGGTAGCATTCCAGTCGGGTTATTTCAACATTTAACAGAACTGAAATATTTAGACCTATCTCGTAGTGGGTTATCACAACTTGTACCTGGAACATTCACGCAATTGACATCTTTAACAACTTTAAACATTGGCTACAATAATTTAACTGATTTGCCAGCTGGTTTACTTAATCATCTCCCATTAAAGTTTCTCTGGATCAATGACAATCAGCTTACCAATTTAGAAGATAATATCTTTAACCACCATTATGGTATTACCATTAACATGGATGATAACCAATGGAGCTGCAATTACCTCTCCTATAAGATTTACCAAATTATTCGTGTAAACCGATCAAATAAGATTAACAATGGATTTAATATCAATTCGCCGAATATAAACGGTATAAAATGTAGCCATACCAAATTGGAAAACAAAAATATCACCATGGACCCGTCATCAAGGAAAAATTATACTGATTTGCTACAAAAGTTGGGCGATATCGAGGCTGATCAGGAAGAAACTAATACCCTTCTAGTCGACATCAAAGAGTTATTCCAAAACCTAACACGTTTCAGGGAAAAAGACTCAGCTTCCCCTGATCTAGTTGAGAATGTAACGTATTCGAGATCACAACAATTTAGGAATTTCCAAAATTCGTATGATTCACAAATTCATGTACTCTTGCTGTCGATTTTACTGGCTATCATAGCATTGATTGTGGTTATATCATCAGTATTTGCGTTCATAGTGTTCAACTATAGACGCAATTCTCAACTAAATGGAATTCGGCAAGATACTCCGCTGGATACGTATCAATAGTATTGTAATATTTCTGATTATATTACTGTTAAGTCTGTTAGTTTTATACTTTCAGAATGTACATTGGACTTTTTAATAAATGTTTTAAAATAATTACAGCGACTATTATTTATTCATGGTTGTATATGTTTGATATACGAATGGATGATGTGGCACACCAGATACCGCTCAAACTCAAACTCCTCTGTTATTGAATTTACAATCTAACCTTAAACCTTAAACTTGCAACAACACAAAAAAATGCGCATGTGTCGTAAGCATTTGACGAGTTAACTGACTACTGGTATTCAGCTAGCATTATGTTCTTTTTTAATTATTGCATTGTACTATGTAATATTAATTTATTATATTTCTTTATTCTCATTAGCATCTTGAGAAGAAATTGTCAATGTCATGTATTAGGTCATCATCTTGGATGTACAAACTGTAAGATAAATAGAGCACTATGAATAGGCCATTCGTATATACCGGGTGATTCAATTTCGAGGCTCACCTTGGGGATCTCGTTTATTAGTGGAGATAGTCTATGTATAAATTTGGCAAATATAAATTTGTTAAGGTATCGTTTTTAATTTTTTATTCAAAACCAAACGTAGCTAGGCATTTGAAACAAGAACATTCTACATCGACATTTTAACAAGGAATGCAGTGTTATTTTTTAATTTGAAATAACATCAAAGATGGCGGCGTAACCATGGCCAACTTTTGTTTTTCTTATGGGCGCCATGTTGAATTTTGGCATTTTCCGATAGTCGTCTCTTTTCTCATTTCCGCAATGAATAACATGTTAGCATTATTTTTTAAAATAATGGTGTAATAAGCAAAAAACCTTCGGGTACCTACCCGGAGCTTCGTTACGGACCGCCGGACTCGTTGCCAAGGAACGTCAATAAAATGCACTTGGATCAAGCGGCGTGCTCAGCGTTGGGTTTGCCATTTAACCAAATATATCTTAATTGTGGTTGATTGTGGATGTAAAATGCCGTTTACCAATAACGAAAAGCGTGATATGATAAGGGTTTATTATTGTTCTCATAGAAATGCCCAATCGTACAATATTCCAAACATTGGACAGAAATTTAGCGGACCATGAATCGTTTAGTAAACCCCGCAATTCTTATAATCCTCATGGAAATGATGAAAACGATAAGATAAACGATAGATAAGGAAAAAGGTATTTGTCGGGCAATTCCGTCATACGAAAATCGAAGAAGCAACCGTAGACACGTGTTTCGGACTGTTAGTCGTCATCAGTACGGTGTCTACGGTTGCTTCTTCGATTTTCGTATGACGGAATTGCCCGACAATTCCAATCAATTATCTATCTCACCGTCGATTAACCAGCTTTCCATTCTATATATATATATATATATATAAAACTGAAGTAAAAAATTCTTCGGGTATCGATCTACAAGAAATTTGAAACTCGCTTTTGTGGAAAACATCTTTTAGATCGATACCCGAAGAATTTTTTACTTCAGTTTTATAGTATCACGATCGAACAATTCCTGCATCATATATATATATATATATATATATATATATATATATATATAAGGGATGTTAATTCTTTGCAGAAACCTGCATATATTGATATAAAACTTTGAAATAGTTAATACAAGATGGCGGTAATTTTTTAAGTTAAAAAACTACAGCCACGCCTGGGATTCGAACCCAGATATACGGATTGGTAAAACGTCGGACCGGCAATCCGTATATCTGGGTTCGAATCCCAGGCGTGGCTGTAGTTTTTTAACTTAAAAAATTACCGCCATCTTGTATTAACTATTTCAAAGTTATATATATATATATATATATATATATATAATGTAATATAATATATATATTCATATATATAATGGATGTTAATTCTCGCAGAACCCTGCATATATTGATATGAAAATTTGAAATAGGCACAGGCGTGGCTGTAGTTTTTTAACTTAAAAAATTACGGCCATCTTGTATTAACTATTTCAAATTTTAGACCCAATAAAGGCATTTATTATTATTATTATTATTATTTATTCCAGAGTAAGTTATGCAGCTACACATCACAGTGTAGTTTTAGAACAAAACTTACCTGCTGCAGGAATGGCTTATCAGCTTTGAGACCATGCTTCATACAATGACTGATGAGTGCTGTTCATGTCTGTCATGAGTTCCGCCCATGAATATTGTCATGTCTCGGAAACGGTAGGTACACTTTTGTGTACCGTTCGTTTCGTTGTTATTCTTACTCTCGTTAATCTCTTAAAAAATCATCACATTCTCTTTCTAAAAGTTTAGTTTTGCTAAAAATGACCAATCAATATTACTAAAACTGTTAACTACTATTTTAATTTAAAATGTAATACTTAAATATAGACTTGTGACCATCTTTGACAACTTATTTTTTGGCATTTCTCAAGTTTTCATGTTTACATCATTGACTTCAGTTAATAAGCATTAAACTATATCTACTAAGTCAATTTAGTTTTATTTTTCAAAAATCCTTTGCAAAACATCAAACGTAAACTCATTCTTAGACTTAATAAGAAACAACAAATTTAATTCCTCAACGTTTCAAATTACATGCTTCTTATGAAATCTTTACAGAGTCCGTTTTTGACGTTCAAGCGTGCCTCGGGGCGAAATTCTGCGCACAGGAAGTAAGGCGGGAGTGCTTATCGCCCGGCGAACCCTTTTTTGTGTCTTAATTGCCGAGAATTTCAGAAGGAGCGAGGTGTTTGTTTGAGAGAATTTCGCAAATAATTTTAATTAAATGGGGATGATCGCCGTCGGCATTTTTTACCTACTTCGTTGAGTTATTATACCGCGAGTGGTCGTTAACAACTAAATTGTCAGCTAAAATTGTCAGTTTTTGTCTTGAAGAATTTGTCTGATGTGGTAAGATGAGTTGCAATTTTCAGAAGTAATTACCAAGTAATATTAGATATTATAAATAATAATCCACACAATACTAATCGAAATGGAAGACACTACATGTATAAAAACCATTCAAAACACTTTGCAAATTTTTGCGATTTTTTGGCACTTATTTTCTCAAAAACTATAACGTTTCTGTTTTCAGGTCAACGTATGCTAAATAATTGAAGTACACCTGATATTCGATCCGCGTGCATTGTAAATTATTATCTTTGACGTCTAAATTTGTCAAAAATACAATACTCTAAGACTATAAATCAAGCAAAACAACACTATTTCTGGCATGTTTGTTTTCGTTGAAACTGAAACGTTGAAGCACACATTCTCAATTCTGTGGAAAAAAAGGATACTAGAAACAGTTTTAGATTGTGTGATTTTATTCATGGTTGGCCAGGATAGTTTGTGATAATTTAAGTACTTGTAACTATGTGAAGTGCTGAATAGTTACTTGATTAATTGTTTTGATTATATTATATATTATATATATATATATATATATATATATATATATATATATATATATATATATAGAAAAAATTAACGTGGGAACCTCGGTCAGTGGGCGTAGTAGATTAAAGGAAACTCCTTTTGTCTTGGTTAAAATTTTCGTTTTATTTTTAAAACTTCATCAGGAACGAGATCATAGAGTTGACGAAGTTCGCCAATAGAGACATGTCCTCAGAGTCAAAACAAACCGTCAAACACATCACTAACAGTAAAAATAAATAGCTGAAGGACTAAACATAACTCACACACCAGAAAAGCAAGAAACACGAGACGTTCATTTTGTTTTGTTGAATTAAGGGGCTGATCGATCACGTCACGTGTTTCTTGCTTTTCTGGTGTGTGAGTTATGTTTTGAGCCTTCAGCTATTTATTTTTACTGTTAGTGATGTGTTTGACGGTGTGTTTTGACTCTGAGGACATGTCTCTATTGGCGAACTTCGTCAACTCTATGATCTCGTTCCTGATGAAGTTTTAAAAATAAAACGAAAATTTGAACCAAGACAAAAGGAGTTTCCTTTAATCTACTACGCCCACCGACCGAGGTTCCCACGTTAATTTTTTCTATATATATATATATATATATATATATAATATATAATATAAGTAATCAAAACAATTAATCAAGTAACTATTCAGCACTTCACATAGTTACAAGTACTTAAATTATCACAAACTATCCTGGCCAACCATGAATAAAATCACACAATCTAAAACTGTTTCTAGTATCCTTTTTTTCCACAGAATTGAGAATGTGTGCTTCAACGTTTCAGTTTCAACGAAAACAAACATGCCAGAAATAGTGTTGTTTTGTTTGATTTCTTGTCTTAGAGTATTGTATTTTTGACAAATTTAGACGTCAAAGATAATAAATTACAATGCACGCGGATCGAATATCAGGTGTACTTTAATTATTTAGCATACGTTGACCTGAAAACAGAAACGTTATAGTTTTTGAGAAAATAAGTGCCAAAAAATCGCAAAAATTTGCAAAGTGTTTTGAATGGTTTTTATACATGTAGTGTCTTCCATTTCGATTAGTATTGTGTGGATTATTATTTATAATATCTAATATTACTTGGTAATTACTTCTGAAAATTGCAACTCATCTTACCACATCAGACAAATTCTTCAAGACAAAAACTGACAAATTTAGCTGACAATTTAGTTGTTAACGACCACTCGCGGTATTATAACTCAACGAAGTAGGTAAAAAACGCCGACGGCGATCATCCCCATTTAATTAAAATTATTTGCGAAATTCTCTCAAACAAACACCTCGCTCCTTCTGAAATTCTCGGCAATTAAGACACAAAAAAGGGTTCGCCGGGCGATAAGCACTCTCACCTTATTTCCTGTGCGCAGAATTTCGCCCCGAGGCACGCTTGAACGTCAAAAACGGACTCTGTAAAGATTGCATAAGAAGCATGTAATTTGAAACGTTGAGGAATTAAATTTGTTGTTTCTTATTAAGTCTAAGAAAGAGATTACGCTTCGCTTGATGTTTTGCAAAGGATTTTTGAAAAAATAAAACTAAAATGACTTAGTAGATATATTTTAATGCTTATTAACTGAAGTCAATAATGTAAGCATAAAACCTTGAGAAATGCCAAAAAATAAGTTGTCAAAGTTGGTCACAAGTCTATATTTAAGTATTACATTTTAAATTAAAATAGTAGTTAACAGTTTTAGTAATATTGATTGGTCATTTTTAGCAAAACTAAACTTTTAGAAAGACAATGTGATGATTTTTTAAGAGATTAACGAGAATAAGAATAACAACGAAACGAACGGTACACAAAAGTGTACCTACCGTTTCCGAGACATGACAATATTCATGGGCGGAACTTGTGACAGACATGAACAGCACTCATGAGTCATGACTATTAAGAGATGGCATGGGGTAATGCTAACAAGCTCGTACATTGTATGAAGCACGGTTTCAAAGCTGATAAGCCATTCCTGCAGTTTTGTTCTAAAACTACACTTTGATATGTAGTTGCATAACTTACTCTGGAATCTGAACAACAAACAAATGATAAGTACAGGAAGAGTCGTTTTGAGTCTGAACGTATCTAGTACAACTGCTTGGCGTCTTAATAGGGTTTTTATGTACTTGGTTGGAACTTAAGGGGGATTCCGGTTTTTTCCTCTAAAATTACCGCCTTTTTTAGAATTTTTTATTGGCGAGACAATGAAATAAATCAATTCCAAATTTGGCACAAATATTTATTAGCTTTTCAAGTATTTACAAAAAAAAAAAAAAAACGGAAATATGATGGATCACGCTCACTAGCCACCCGCGACCATGACACTGCGCGAAGATCCGCGGTCACTGGTTGGCATGATTGGGCCACTCCAGGTGACCTGAAATAAAAATGTCGAATAGCGGCCTACTTAATACATAAGTAGTTATCGTTTGATGACCCAGAAAATCAAAATATTTATATTTGAGGAAATGGTGGCTTCTTAAACTCAATATATCGATTTTTATCAAAAAAAAAATGACAATGTTTTCTCTATAAAAGGAAAAGTACATAACTTATTGTATTTCTTGTTCATCAAACGATAAAGGCATGTTTACTGAACATCCAGTTAAAATTTGACAATCGGTTCGAAATATCATGCCAACCGTTCGCGAAAAAACTGTTCCGAGAAAAACACGTTTAAACATTCAAGTACAGTTTATTACGCGACATCGATTACTTACAGTGTTTTTCTGCTAATATGCTATACCAGGGCCATACTTTATTCCTTCCTTCACTTCGTAGAAGTTATTTTTAGACATTTGCTCATTTTTACGCCTTGTTTGAGCTTACTTTGCAGCCTCTAGTGCACGTCTCGACGACATCAACAAACGAACAACAAACGAAGTTTCTCGCGCACATTTGAAAATATTCTCGTTTTCTTGCCAATAACGATTCCTATAGTTGTCATAGTTTAGAGGATGGCAGAAAGGCCTTTATTATAAATGCCTGCTGCTGCACAAGCCGCAATTTTGATAGGTTTTGAGCCACGGTAAAGATGTTTGGGTGCGAGGCGCCAGACAGTAGAATTGAAGCTTTAGTTGTTGTTTTGTGTGTCACCACCCAAACACTGTTCTAGCAACTCTCTCGACGACAAGTCGTTGTAAATCGGCTAGATGGCATTTTCGACATTTTTAGCAAGTGTTATTGAATTTATCCAGAGTTTTCTCGGCTTCAGTTTTTCGCCATTTGCACCAACTCTGTGATCCCACAGGGCAGTACATACGCTCAACCATTTTGTTCGTATATTTCTCCATAAATATAGTGATCCCGTCTCCAAAACCCAGCATTATATTTTTCTCGTCTTCCGCTGTCGACAATTTATCGGCAGACGTACTAGCAAATGCTTTTCTTTCACGAGTGTGCAGAAAATTTTCTTTTTTTGTTGTCCATCCGCACGTGTATAGGAGATTTTCTTAAGTGTTTTTTTATCGATGATTGTTCACGAGAGAATTTCACAGAATAATAAACCACACACTGCAAAATTTTTTAGCTTGAAAAACTCGGGCGGAAAAATTGTTCAGCGCGCGATCCGACCGAACCGCGCGCTGGGTATTTTTGGCACCTGCACGCCGTTGGCAAATTGCTTATATCTTCGCTAATTTAGCAAATTTTACCTTAAAACTTCGTACACACATTCTTAAGACCTTAAATAATAAAATAACGTACAGAGAAAGAAATTGATTTTTTTTCATCAGAAAACCGGAATCCCCTTTTAAATGCTTTAACTTATCTCACTATTAGGTTTGGGGTAAGGTTGCCAGATCTTATATATTTGATGTAAGTCCCATATATTTTAAAAGAATCTCATACCTCAGCAATATGAGGTAACTTACGTAATAACTCAATAATTTCGAAAATCTCATATTCGTTCATTAAAGTTCTTAACCAATTCTGTTGCTCTTCAAAATTTGACACCACTGCTTATGTTTAAAGTTACAAATCATGTGTTAAAGATCACCCATAAAAATCAGTTATCCTAAGCATTTTATTAGGTTTGCAATAAAATATAAAATAACCTTTAAAAACATAAATCGGTAGTTACTGTAGTTTGGGAATATCTACCTATAAATTTGCTTCTTAAGGGGTTAATTAGGCTAAGGTATAGGTTAAAAACTATCGTTCACACTATAATGCCTATTAGGACGAAAATAGTCAAACTCTAGTTTTTGCCAAAATAACTTTATACATAATCCGATGAGCAAATTTTTCATCGATTAAAATCCAAATTTATAATAATAATTATCATAATAATTTATAGTATAAATCTTTAAATCCCTAATTACTAAAGCAGCTGGTCTCTATCTAGTTCTACACAAATTTAATCCGTTTTTTTTTCTCTACCGTTTTTTTATTATTTTCGATATGAGGCCGTTATTTGCAAAACTTCCTCTTTTCACCTTGGTTTACTTTTCAGGAGCAACATAAAACATTTTAGCGAACATGAACATTATTTTTTCGTATTATTTTATTTTGCTTGCTGTAGTTTACCTTTACCTAATAATAAATTGAATGATTCTAAACCTGAAAGTATCACAGATTCTGAGAACAAAATAAGATTTTGGTTCAAAGAGAGAGTTTTGCAAATAATAAAAATAAATCATTAAAGAAAGTTGTTGAATTTTTATTGAAAGATCATTGTACAGTAAGTACTCAAAATTATAATAAAATAATTAGTATTCAAAAAAAGATTTTCAAATAAAAAAAAACTTAAAAATACTTAAAAACCTCTTATTTATATGCCAACGAAACTTTGAAAAAGCAATGAAAGGATTAAATGTCATTTTCGTTTTAACGCAAGTCTTGATCCTCTTCATGCAGTATGTTTTTGTAGAAACAGCAAACCAATAATAGACTTTTTTCGCCTTTAAGCTCTTTGCCAAGTAGTATCTCGCATGGTTGAATGGATGAAATTGAACAATTTTTTTTACAAATTCCTTTAGCTGTTCCAACGTTACTGGTGTAATTAATCTCGCCCTGTATTAAGACAGTATCCTCTTTTATGTAAAAAATGAAACGTTTTGCCTGGCTTTTGAAATTCCAGGCTCCAGGAAGCTTTACATTTTTCCTTGCTTCATTCTTCCAGTCATCTACCTTCCAGTCAATGTCAATTCTTCTGACTGTGGCGTGTCTACTTATGATGTCATCATAGTGGCTGGATTGTACACTAACAGGAGATTTTTTAAATTTTTCTCTCTCTAACCCAAAAACTCGATCAGGAGGGATAAAGGAATGTCCTACGATTGGAAATGTGATCTCAATTTTTTTAATGTTTGGTGGTGATTCATTAAGAAGCCAGTACGCTAACATTGTCATCATTGCAGTGTTCTTATTTTGACCACCGCAGCCGTCGGCGAAGAAGTTAATTCTTGTGACGGAAGTAGGAATTACTTTTGTATCCTATAGATACAAAAGTAATTCCTACTTCCATTAATTTGGTATGTCCTAAAATTTTCTACTTTTTAAAACATACGTGAGCCATTTTTTAAACATTCCTAGAGTAGTTTTCTGGTTGTCTCTCTTTCTTGCGTCCTTTTCCTTTCGGACAGGGTAAAATTTCACATTGATTATTTATATCATCCATGCTAACAAATCGCAACAACAAAACTGCCGTTAAAAATCACAACGCACTAGAACATTGATGTTTAGACTGAAACAAATTTATTTTCCTGCGTGAAACAAAAAAAACCACCTGTTTGCTCTGTGAACACTAGATCACCAAGCTATTGGTTGAGCTGTAGACAGCCAGTTTTGCAGATGAACGTTCAAAGCAAACAGAGAGTTTTGCTAATAACTTACACTTTAGCATCAAACTTTAGGTAATAAATAGGTCTAAAAATTCTGACAAAAGCAATCGATTCCTCATTAAATAATTATGTAACTATGCAAAAAAAACGAATTTTTGAAATTTTGGCGATTAGAGACTTTTGCAAATAAACGCCTCATATAAGCTAATTGAATGCTAGGACGACGCTGCACAACATTGAGTGGCAGTTGTTAATTTTTATATTTATTTTATGGATATAGTCAGCGCTCCCAATATATGGAAACATGCGAAAATCTCTGATAGGGTCTGTTATTTTACAAAACTCTCGAACACTTTGATTTTGAACTATTCAGTTGTTTCAATTTTCGACGCTCAGTTGTTTCTGGCTTATGGCCGATATTACTTTTATATCGGAAACATTTTGTAGCCTTACATAAGAATTCTTTTGAGAAAAATACAATTGAAACTTGCAAAATATTGATAACTCTGGGGAGCGGCCCGGATATTTTGAATGGAATATGAAAACGCGTTTTGGATAAAATTATTTGCCCTGAATACGATTACGGATTCTTGCGTAAGGTTTTTGGAAAAAAAGGTGCGATGAAAATGAAACAAAAGCCTTATTGTTGAAAATTATCTGATGTAGGGTCATAAAGAAAGCTAACGGATCTATCATCAGGATAAGTAAAATATTTCACGAAAGAATAATGTCAAGAAAAATGTGACACAAGCTATTCAGACAGTTCAGGATAATTCTGGAAAAGCTCTTCATTGAAGAATACAAATTTTACAGGAAAAATAAAAAAAAATAGTTTGAAGTAATGTGCCATAGTCAAAAACGTTGACAAAGCGAGTAAAATAACAAGTGTGATACATCATAATAGAAATTGAAGAATAAGCCTTACTATTTAGCAAAAAATCACTGTATTAAGATTAATGATATGTCATCGATCATAACATGTCATTGATCACACTCTATGTATATAACAAGCAATAGCTAGCAATCAGGACACACAGAAAAATAAGCTCATCCTCCAAGTCCGTAAGTACAGACAAACAAGATCCGAAAGCACAACGGACCATGAACAGTTATTACGACAGATTTCAAAAGTCTAACTCTCTCCCAGCATCCCGCCACACATCCTTCAATTGCGTCCTTCAATTTTTCCTTCCATTTCGCGACACCGAAATAAAGTAATAAATCATCATACGCGGCCGAGCGCTTCGTGACCCTTCGTGCGCTGTCGCCAGGACCCGGCGAACAGCTGAAAGCTGCAGCTTTCCAGCAGGAAAGCTCAGTCGCCGTCCTGCCGCAAGCAGGAGCCGAATCCTTCGACCGAATCGAGCGCGAACCGCCGTCATCGACTCTACCAAAGCGACAGGACGAAGATGTGCGTGTGTTGACCTCTCGAACGGTCCGCTGTTATGTGGGGACGACAATTGATTGAAATTGGTCACGTATCTGACTGCAGAGGGATACGACCAACAATAGAATAATTGTCGAAACGGTTTTACCATTTGGGGGGCCGCGATAAATATGGATTTTGATCGCACGGCGAAAGGTAAATTTTAAAGAGCGCATTGCGGCCAGTCCTGTACGTGCGAGGAAAACGGAGTTGACCCGTGCTGGTGACATGCATCTCTTCGTTCTTTTCCGACGTTTGAGTGGACGCTTCGTCTAAGATTGTAATGGTTTGAACTGTTCCTGCGGTGTCGATATAGAGAACCGTCATGGGTGATATTGGTGTGTTTGTTGTGCTTTTTGTGATGACAGTGTCTGTGATCTTTGGAAATATCGATGGCAGCCCGTCGCCCGTTCGAAAAGGTGAGCTGCGTTGCACCTAATTTGGAACTATTGTGGTTTCATGTAGACTTAAGATGTTTTTATGAGGATGTTGCGTATAGAATGTTGATTGATAATGATCTTAAATATCGACCACCCTGGACAATTCCCTTTGGATATTAATCAACAAATTTATCATATGCCAAATTAATACACATTTTTGTTAAGATATGTTGTCTACACTCAAGAAATAATTGCTTTCTTTTATTAATATGTCGCTATTAAATTGTTTAGAATGTGAGGTTTAAATCGTCTGAACAAATGACCAGCATGTCACAATTATTTGACAACATTGAAATTATAAAATCAGAATCATTGACGAAAGCAAAGATATTAGTTTGTCTTTTGTCTACCCATCGTACTGCTTAACACTGGATGAAAATCTAATTCCAAAGATTTTGGTGAGTTTGTAGACTACATAAATATTCTTGCAAATTTGAAAAATATGCTATAGGGGTTGCTCTAAGAACGTAGTAAACTCATCACTTTAAGGATATAAGAAACATTCATTCATGTCGTCTTCTAATATGTCGATGTCGCTATTTCTCCAGTTACACCTTGGTTGTCCTCTTGGTCTTCTATCCATATCTGCAGACACTTCCTTTGTTGTAACTTGAACACCTCTTTGATTACTAAAACACAAAAGTAGTATAGTCAACGAAACAAACACATTGTTGATTGTGGCACTCAGATAATATACCGTGAGATTAAATTGAAGAATATCTCCAAAGCAGACTTGTTATTGGTCTGGAGTTGCTTTCCCTCACCATTGTCTTATCCATTTAAGTGTTTTCGGAAATTCTAAATATAGCTGAATAAATAAGATTGGCTATTTCAATCTTCGTTCCATTAGTACAACACAATCGATTAAAATTTGTCATGTATCTGACTACACAGGGATAGGGCCAACAATAGACTAATTGTCGAAACGGTTTTACCATTTGGGGGGCCGCGATAAATATGGATTTTGATCGCACGGCGAAATGTAAATTTTAAAGAGCGCATTGCGGCCAGTCCTGTACGTGCGAGGAAAACGGAGTTGACCCGTGCTGGTGACATGCATCTCTTCGTTCTTTTCCGACGTTTGAGTGGACGCTTCGTCAAAGATTGTAATGGTTTGAACTGTTCCTGCGGTGTCGAGATAGAGAATCGTCATGGGTGATATTGGTGTGTTTGTTGTGCTTTTTGTGATGACAGTGTCTGTGATCTTTGGAAATATCGATGGCAGCCCGTCGTCCGTTCGAAAAGGTGAGCTGCGTTGCACCTAATTTGGAACTATTGTGGTTTCATGTAGACTTAAGATGTTTTTATGGGGCTGTTGCGTATAGAATGTTGATTGATAATGATCCTAAAAATCGACCACCCTGGACGATTCCCTTTGGATATTAATCAACAAATTTATCATATGCCAAATCAATACACATTTTCCCTAAGAAGAGGCATGTTGTCAACAATCAGGAAATAATTGCTTTATTTTATTAATATGTCGCTATTAAATTGTTTAGAATATGAGGTTTAAATCGTCTGAACAAATGACCAGCATGTCACAATTATTTGACAACATTGAAATTATAAAATCAGAATCATTGACGAAAACATAATATTAATTTGTCTTTTGTCTACCCATCGTAGTGCTTAACACTGGATGAAAATCTAATTCCAAAGATTTTGGTGAGTTTGTAGACTACATAAATATTCTTGCAAATTTCAAAAATATGCTATAGGGGTTGCTCTAAGAACGTAGTAAACTCATCACTTTAAGGATATAAGAAACATTCATTCATGTCGTCTTCTAATATGTCGATGTCACCATTTCTCCAGTTACACCTTGGTTGTCCTCTTGGTCTTCTATCCAGATCTCCAGACACTTCCTTTGTTGTAACTTGAACATCTCTTTGATGATTAAAACACAAAAATAGTATAGTCATCGAAACAAACACATTGTTGATTGTGGCACTCAGATAATATTCTGTGAGATGAAATTGAAGAATATCTCCAAAGCAGACTTGTTATTGGTATGGAGTTGTATTCCCCCACCGTTGTCTTACCCATTTAAGTGTTTTCGGAAATTCTAAATATAACTGAATAAAGAAGATCGGCTATTTCAATCTTCGTTACATTAGTACAACACAATCGATTAAAATTTGTCATGTATCTGACTGCACAGGGATACGACCAAAAATAGAATAATTTTCGAAACGGTTTTACCATTTTGGGGGCCGCGATAAATATGGATTTTGATCGCACGGCGACAGGTAAATTTTAGAGAGCGCATTGCGGCCAATCCTGTACGTGCGAGGAAAACGGAGTTGACCCGTGCTGGTGACATGGTTCTTTTCCGACGTTTGAGTGGACGCTTCGTCTGAGATTGTAATGGTTTGAACTGTTCCTGCGGTGTCAAAATAGAGAACCGTCATGGGTGATATTGGTGTGTTTGCTGTGCTTTTTCTGATGACAGTGTCTGTGATCTTTGGAAATATCGATGGCAGCCCGTCGCCCGTTCGAAAAGATGAGCTGCGTTACACCTAATTTGGAACTATTGTGGTTTCATGTAGACTTAAGATGTTTTTATTAAGATGTTGCGAATAGAATGTTGATTGATAATAATCCTAAATATCGACCACCCTGGACGATCCCCTTTGGATATTAATCAACAAATTTATCATATTCCTAATTAATACACATTTTCGTTAAGAAGAGATATGTTGTTTACACTCAGGAAATAATTGCTTTCTTTTATTAATATGTCGCTATTAAATTGTTTAGAATATGAGGTTTAAATCGTCTGACCAGCATGTCACAATTATTTGACAACATTGAAATTATAAAATCAGAATTATTGACGAAAACGAAGATATTAATTTGTCTTTTGTCTACCCATCGTAGTGCTTAACACTGGATGAAAATCTAATTCCAAAGATTTTGGTGAGTTTGTAGACTACATAAATATTCTTGCAAATTTCAAAAATATGCTATAGGGGTTGCTCTAAGAACGTAGTAAACTCATCACTTTAAGGATATAAGAAACATTCATTCATGTCGTCTTCTAATATGTCGATGTCACCATTTCTCCAGTTACACCTTGGTTGTCCTCTTGGTCTTCTATCCATATCTCCAGACACTTCCTTTGTTGTAACTTGAACATTTCTTTGATGACTAAAACACAAAAATAGTATAGTCAACGAAACAAACACATTGTTGATTGTGGCACTCAGATAATATTCTGTGACATGAAATTGAAGAATATCTCCAAAGCAGACCTGTTATTGGTCTGGAGTTGCTTTCCCCCACCATTGTCTTATCTATTTAAGTGTTATCGGAAATTCTAAATATAACTGAATAAAGAAGATCGGCCATTTCAATCTTCAATCCATTAGTACAACACAATCGATTAAAATTTGTCATGTATCTGACGGCGGAAGGATAAGACCAACAATAAAATAATTGTCGAAACGGTTTTACCATTTGGGGGGCCGCGATAAATATGGATTTTGATCGCACGGCGAAAGGTAAATTTTAAAGAGCGCATTGCGGCCAGTCCTGTACGTGCGAGGAAAACGGAGTTGACCCGTGCTGGTGACATGCATCTCTTGGTTCTTTTCCGACGTTTGAGTGGACGCTTCGTCTGAGATTGTAGTGGTTTGAACTGTTCCTGCGGTGTCGAGATAGAGAACCGTCATGGGTGATATTGGTGTGTTTGTTGTGCTTTTTGTGATGACAGTGTCTGTGATCTTTGGAAATATCGATGGCAGCCCGTCGCCCGTTCGAAAAGGTGAGCTGCGTTACGCCTAATTATTGTGGTTTCGTGTAGGCTTAAAATGTTTTTATGAAATCTTTTATCCCTATTCTTTATTCCAGGGTAATATTTCAATTTAAAAATAAAATGGCTACAACTTAGAATTCGATACGACTGCAGCGTTCAAGCTAAAAAGTCTACTGCAACTTTGTCTATTGCTGCAACGTTCAAATGACAGTTCGATATAGTCCTCCGCTATACAATGTCACGTTTGCAGCGGCGAGGCGCTGGATAGATAAAATTCCTCGAATTTCGCATTTCTTTTGCGTTATTTTTCGCGGGGTTGGGACTCCTGCGACGGCAGCTACGATGCGCCCTTTGTGTTGTTCCACCGCGCCGTTTTTCTCGATTTTTATTCGTCACGACTGGGTCGCGGTTAGGAAGGTCTTTGTTTGGTATGTGCTGTTGCACCCCTATGTGTGGTGTCATTCCAGAAATGTTTAAATGGCGGGAAAATGACGATAAATGTCGTAATCTTTAAGCATTTTGTTTAAAACGTTTATAACACGCTCTGTCGCTATTGGTGTGGCTTTATGAAGAATAGAAAATTGAAAAATAGAAAATTACTTGCGTTTAAAGGCTGAATTAATTAAAATTATTGTATAACATGGCGTGTTGACTGGGTAGACGCTAATAAGGTCCCGGCTAGGGTACGAGCGGCGAGCGGCAAGCGGCGAGCGGTGGGCGGTGAGCGGCGGGCGGCGGGCGGCGGGCGGCGAGCGGAGAGCAGCAGAGCGGTGACCTGGCTACGATTGTGCCGAAGTGGTGGTGAACGCTAGGAAGAAGGAGAAACTTGCGAAGCGGCAGCTCGAATTTTGCAAGATTTCATAAAAACATTTTAAGCCTACACGAAACCACAATAATTAGGCGTAACGCTGCTCATCTTCTCGAACGGGCGACGGGCTGCCACGGTCGTCACAAAAAGCACAACAAACACACCAGTATCACCCATGACGGTTCTCTATCTCGACACCGCAGGCATAGTTCAGGAATAGTTTAGTTATACACAAAACGGTATCCATACATAAAGAGCAGTAAGCATAAAAGGTGCATAAAAGCATTAAAATGGCAGATCAAACCACACCAGCATGGGCGACTCAACTTGTGGAGAAGTTGAACTCAATCACATTTGATCGAGTTACAGAAATATGTTCAATCATACAGAAAATAGGGTTGAAGATGGAAGATACTCAAGTGTGGATTGACATAATTGACGAACAGATAGATAAAATTTACACAGATATTATCGATGATGCTGTCGAAACACAGAACGAATTCATTGATACCATCGAGGAACTGCTCAAGAAAGCATCGGGCTTGTGCGACATGCTCCACATACAAATGCCGTTCAGGTGGTTCAGAAGACCTAAGCTTATTGGAAGCACGTAATATGTTACGACAAAAAGTTAAGGAATTGGAAGTGGTGGTGCACGCTAGGAAGAAGGAATGCGACAAACTTGCGAAGCGGCAGCTCGAAGTTTGCAAGACATTGGATATCGAACCGAAGATCTTGTCCGCTTGCCCTCTACCATCCAAAGCGTTAGAAGAGCTCGAGAGGCACATCGAGGCGCTCGAAGAGGAGAGATTCAACAGAGAGAGCCGCTTCCTCGATATCAAATATAAGCTGCTAGAGATAGTGCAAAATCTGGGCGTAATGCCCAGCTTGGAGCTCGAGAAGATTGTGTGTTCTCCTGACGACTCACTCTTCATCGTCACCGACCACAATATGAAATGGTTGGATGAGTATTACGAGTCCTTGGTAAAGCAGAAACAGGATACAGTGCTAGAAATTGAACGCTTGCAGGAACGAGTTAGAATTTTATGGGAAATGTTATCTGAGGACATAAATATCTGCAATGAATAGGTACAGAGGGATAAAGGCCATTTATTGCAAAAGTTGGAAGCGTGGCGATTAGAGTTCAGACGGTGCGAAAAATTAAAAAAGGCTTATATTGAGAAATTTGTTAAGGGTTACGCCATTAGTTGGTAAAACTGTGGGATCACTGCCACTTCACCACCAGCCAGCGGGAAGAATTCAACTGCTTCCATTGTGACCACACAGAAGATTTGTTAAGTTTTCACGACATCGAAATAAACCGGCTGAAAAAATATTACGAAGGCAACAAGGAAATATTCTCTCTGTTGGTGCGCCGTAAACAATATTGGGATAAAATGATTGAACTGGAAGAGAATGCGTCTGCTCCAAACCGGTTCAAAAATCGCGGCGGCACACTTTTAAAGGAGGAAAAGGAGCGCAACTCCTTAACAAAGAAGATTCCAGAGCTGGAGCAGCGTTTGAAGGAGCTTGCAGTAAACTATGAAGCTCGCACAGGAAGGCAGTTTTTGTTCTGGGGCGAAACGATATTCTCGTTGATCGATAAGTCGTATGAAAAGTATGAGTCGGACAAACAGGGCAGATTGAGTGCCAGGAAGACAGAACGTGACTTGGCCCCAACACCAGGAAAGTCGACCATTGGCCTATCTTCGATGATGTCCGGTAGTAAGGCAGATCTGTTGTCAGGGAGTAAAGCGAGCTTGTTATCCGGCAGCCGAAAAAATCTGAACACTTTATTACTATCTCCCCAAGTGGCTTCGGCCACGACGAGAAAACCTCTAACACCTCTCTTCACCAAAGGCAAGAAACTTGAAGTTCCAAACTCCCAGACGAAGGCGACTGTCCCAACACTGCTAATTAACGACCAAGTGTCTCCGACGCAACTCCTACTGCTGGTGGAGTACACTGTTATTGTACTCAAACTGTTGTGCATACTGCTCACAACTGAATTAAACGCTTTTTTAAAGTTGGTTTTGATCGGACATTTGTTAGAAACGTACCATTTTGTGTTTCTTTTTCACTTAAAATATAGAAATATCTTAGTGGAGACAATGTAATATCAATGCTCTAAATGGCCACTGACTTTATAGAATTAAATACTTTAGTATTAGTCCGCATTCACTAAACCAGATAATTCTTTTGGTTTTTTTGGTGAGCAGTTTGTGGTGTCATACAACCAGTGATGTGGGCCGGGTAAATACCCGGCGGGTGGGAACTTATAAAATGGGTATTTACCCGAGTATTTACCTCTACTTAGGGTAAACACCTAAATCTGAGTATAAAGTTTCATATTGACCTAATTGTTTTCTCAACTCCAAGTTACAGCCGCTTGAAATATTAACTAAAAGAAAAATAAACAATTAAGTACATATCAAACAATGCTAAAAGTAAGAATGAGCACAATCAATTCCCAAATCAAAATTAAAAGAATTAAATTTAAGTAAAAAATTCAAAATGTTAAAAATAAACTAAATAAACGAAAACAAAATACATATGAAACTTTTTAGACATTTGTTTCTCTACAAGTAATTGGCATTCTGAGTATAAAGTTGCTTTAATATCTACTAATTGGGTTTATCAATTCCTAAAGAAGTTAAGTCATTTAATATACAGTTTTGCAAATATGTTTACAATTATTTCAAACAGTTGTAAATTTTTTAAGAAATAAAGAAAACAAATAGGTCCATATGAAACTTTTCACTCAGTGTGGCATTTAATATCTGGAAAAAAGTTTTGCGGGGTAAAAGATGAAACATTCTGTAGATGTGTACCTACCCTTGATTAAAAATAATGTAAGATATTTGAGTTACATATATAAAAACATTCAGCACATTTAATTGGATTCATAGCAAAATAATAAATTTATTAACAACGACAAAAGCCGCTAAGTTGACATACTTAACATGTAATCATAAGTTTCTGCTAAATCTTCTTCGATAACAGAATCAGAAAATATGGACGATTCGTACGATTGAATGGACGATGATGAAAAGGAAATGTCTGCTGTTGATATATCATCAGATGAGACTGATATTTTTATTCTTTGTATTAAAAATGTTTTTATTTTGATAAGAATAACCTTAATATTGTGATAAGAGAATACCTTTTGATTTTCTGATAAAAGAAAAACCTTTATTTAGTAATTAAATATTTCCTTTTACTGCTATTTTTAATAATAACATAATGTTTATAAATACCCCTGTAAATACCCACTTTGGGTATTAATAAATAGTAATAAATACCCGGGTATTTAACATCACTGCATACAACCCAGTTAAGCGTTGGGTAACTATTGTTTGTTCTATTCTAAGATCTGTTAAATGTTTAATATTGTAAATTTGTTTTATTATATTATTTTAATATACTGTTAATAATAAACGTTTTTAATTAAATGCATATTTTTATTATTGTGTTTGGTGCATATATTTATAGTCACTGCTAGTACAGCTCTGAGAATATAGTACTTATATCTCTCTGGGAGCTCTACTAATAGTTATTCTACTTAAAGTTTTATTTTTAGTAATGAATGGGGGGACAATATGAAATATTCAATTCAAATTTCCCGCTAAATTAATTTTAGTTTAGCAGAAAGACCAACAGTGGCGCTATTGTACGTGGCTAAACATTTAATATGGATCATAGCGTTCTACTTCATAGGTATTCTATGCACTGAGCGCTGAGGTCCGGCAAAGTTCTGACTGTTGACGTGTTTTCGTGTTTTCAAAGTCCATCCTCTTTCTTGGCAGAGGTCGACAATCAGGGAACCTTGCTTAGTCGGGTGTCTCTACTCTGTTCTGGTTTATGTAACTGAGCCATGTAAACCCCAAGGTTATATCCTTTTGTTCAAACAGCTGATTTATTACATGAAGCTCCGTCCTATGTATACCTAAAACATGACATTGGAAGCCGTTAATACCAGTTTATCATTATAGCCATGATATACACATAACTGCTAGTGATCATATGTCCATTGGATTCCTATCTGCCTATTCATGTCAGCATTATATAGATGCATGTATGTGCAATACATATATTATGTATAATTGTATGTACACAACATAATATGCATACGTCAACAGGAAATGTTTAGCGTTGCTAATGACTCTTTAATTAGTGCGTGTGGCGAACACTGGTACTGGTTTTACTGATACTGCACAATTGAATACCAATTACCGTACAGTAAAACCACCAGAGACAAACGAGCGCGCGACTATTTCTTGCCAAAACTGACAAAGCATGGACGTTATGAACCGCATTTAATTAAATTTACGTTCCGTTTCGGCCGCACGCGAAATGCACGTTCGGTTTTCGGGCCAATTAACGGATAAATTCGTAAAATGTTCGGTCGAATGCAGTCGAACATTCTGCTGGAATAATTCAGACCAACAGCTATAGCATATAATCGATGTTACTGATGAGAATATCATTGTCAAATAATGTAGAATGATGAGTAACGTAGAATGATGAGTAATGTAGAATGATGCCACCAGTTGCGTGATTATTTGGTCCGTTACTGATGAACATTACTTACATTTTATGACAAAAAATAGCTTGAAGATGAAAAATTACAGTTTTCGAGATGTGATGTGATACGACGAATATTTTGAAAATTTTCGAGATGCAACAAAGGTAACAACCCGTTGAATGGGTTATGCGTTGTTGTCAAATCATTGGTATTGCCAGTCGCATGACAATGATATTTATTTTCTAGAAAAGTGCTGGGAAAAATAGTGGGACAGCCAGTATATGCGAGGCCTACAATTTAGCCCTGGTATTCAATTTTGAAAGAAAAATGAAAAAGGAAATAAGCGTTTTGTGGATAAATTTTCAGCATTTCTAATACAAAGTTTAGGGGTTACTATGAGGTTATTTTGAGGGTTTCGAGGACACTCGCTATAACAAAATCGCTTTTTTACAAATTAGCCTAATTTTGTCCCCAAAAAAACATTGTGAAAACTTACTAGCCCGGATTCATATTCCACGCATATAAATCTATCGACAATGCTTCTTTCTATGCACAAAATCCACACTCCACAGTGATCAATACTTTCTTCATTTTCAATTGTCCCTTACTCGAAAATTTAGTATAATATTGTGACATTCTCAAAATGTGGCTACCCCTTTGTGGGTAATCACATTAACGTCTTCGCATCTTCTTATGGGGCTGTAGCGGAGATGGTAGCTTCCCCGAGGGGATAAATACGCTCACAACGTTTTAACAATTGATTTATTTGTTGTACTACAAATGTGTGCTTCTTAATAACTACTTCTTAATAACTGGTTCTTAATAACTGGTAACAATACAAAATGGTTTCATCTTTTATAGTGGTTCTCCTAGGTACCAGGCGCTAGCCGACCTTCCTGGTGCCGGCTTATGTTTGTTGTTTTATCGTTGCACATTCCTAAGGTTCCTAAGGTTCCCAAAACACAAACTAACCTCGCGACTGATTATGTTTTATGCTCTGAATAACCCTATGTGACACTCCCCTTTCTACAAAAAGACGCCCTCAATGTGAGTGACAATGGGATGACTGATGCAACAAACTGCGCCACCAAGAAGCTCGAACTTTTCCTTTGGTATCTGAGAACACACAATAAAACAGAGGAGTATATGTACATAGAAAATAATTACACCCTATCTAACCTAGCTCTGAAAAAACAACGCATATTGAAAATCAAACAATACTTATACTTCTATAAATACTTTTCATTTTCATACATACATAAATACATCAATACATTCATCCGCCTGTTTAAAATCTGTGTTCTGGTGCTTATAGTCTCAATTATCCGCTTCTGACATTTTACGTGATCCTCCATTTCTCACATATACTTTTCAACTAAGTATTTTCCATAATCCTCCTAATTATGTCATCATTTCCTGATTAATTCTTCTGATTAATCAGTACCATTATCATTTTATACCCGCCCAGGCCATGAAATCTGCAAGCGTCATTATCCAAAATGTCGCTGCAGTCCCAAGAAACATTGAAACATTCATAAAATTATCAGAGCAGAATTTTGTTACGACAAACACTGCCATCAATTTGCAGATTTCTTATTATTGTTGCATTCACACACCTAATTGTTTAATAACAAACATCTATTTTTATTTGAAAACATTTATTCGAATCGCATAGTGGCGTTGGCGTCACATTTCATCACGTACACTTGACCTCTATTTGTTGACTAGGCATTATGATACAAAAGTCTTTGCAATCTATTCTGCGAAAATATAAATGTTTTCATTTTCGTAATGCTGTCCTACATTTAAATTACTTAGCCTAGAATAATACGTTTTTTATCAAATCACTTTACATGCACTTATAATAACTATACTAAATACCTTATACGTTCTGACCATAGGTCGACTACCTGATGTTGAGGAACGTTAATTTTTTCATCTTTAGGCTCCTTCCTGTAGTCGTTCTGCCCGAATATTGCTGCTTGATCTGATGGAAATTGACATCTTTCCATCTTTTTCTGGTTCTGTCGGTAGACAGGACACATCTCCATCTTCCAATGAGATGAAAAATTCTTCTAGGTTTCTTCTTTCTTCTGTGTTGCTTCTTCTTTTTTCTTCTTTGTCGCTTCTTTTTCTTTCTGCTTGATCGCCTCTTGTTCTTTCTTCATCGCTTCTGCTTCTTTCATCTTTGTTGCGTCTTCTACTTTCTTCTTCGTGGTTGCTCTCCTTGCTAAACATTATGGCTTGATTGGGTTCTTCTTCCGTTGTCGGTGATGTTAATTTTAAACCGCTTCTAGTGTTTACCATCTGGATAACGGCGTCTCCACCATTGTGACATTAGATGGGTGCTACCCCTTGGTGGGTAACCACCCTTTCCTTCCCCGAAGGGATAAATACGCTCACAACGTTTTAACAATTGATTTATTTGTTGTACTACAAATGTGTGCTTCTTAATAACTGCTTCTTAATAACTAGTTCTTAATAACTGGTAACAATACTAAATGGTTTCATCTTTTATAGTGGTTCTCCAAGGTACCAGGCGCTAGCCGACCTTCCTGGTGCCGGCTTATGTTTGTTGTTTTATCGTTGCACATTCCTAAAACAAGGTTCCCAAAACACAAACTAACCTCGCGACTGATTATGTTTTATGCTCTGAATAACCCTATGTGACAATATTCCACTCGTTAACATAATAATCCACGCCTTAACATCCCCCAACAGCATACGCCGACACGGTGGCTTCGGCAGGCCCGAATTATCATTATTATGGCCCGCGTCTGTGGTTAAATTTCTTAGCAACGTTGTTAAAATATAAAATGGTATTCTGTAACATATCCAGTGGTTAAATAGGTTGCCACCAGTTGAGTGGCGAACTTAATGACTACGAACTACTTACCAACCAATAGGGAGAGGGACGTGCTGCTAAACGCTCGTCAAGTCTTTAACCTAAGAATAAAAGCGAATTGTTTGGTTTATGGTATATGTATCGTAAATAAACAAATGGTAAATGAAATAGAAGATTTACATGAAAGGTGATTGATTTTGCTTTTACTATTAAATAAGTACGATAGGTATTTTAAATTAATTTATATTTTTATTTTAGAGGTTACCTAACAATTGCCAGAAGGAACTTAGGGGATACATCCTTTGGCCTATACCTAGGATGTACATCTATACAAGGAAAAAAAAGTTAAAGTCAAATACAATTTTGTATTCGTCGACTATTAAAACGAGTTTGTTAAATTTATTAATTGTACAGTGGAAAGATTACCACAGTTAAATTAAATTATCATTGTTAAAGAATTAAATCAGTATCCAATAAACGAGAAAACCTTTAAAACTTTTAATCACAACGACTAGAATTTAACCAGTTGTCGTATTAATGAACCCCTTCAATTGAAACTGTGGTTATACATATCCGAATAACCTAACCTCACAATTCAGAAATGCACTCAGATGCTTAGTATCAGAAGACTAAGAATAACAACAAGAATAATTCATGTTACGCGATTTTACTGAGCAGCTATCTTCTGTGGACCTTTGCACAAATTTAATTTTTGCGTAAATTGTTTCCACAATTCTTCGACGTTACGGGCTTCCGTAAACGGAGTTGAGTGCGTCGCAAAAGAACTATTTATTAAGAACTAAATGTTTTTGTGAATAAAATTAACCATGACGGCATAAATGTGGATTTTCTGTGTACACAGCACATCGAAGGGTACTGATCAAATTGATGTTTGTACTGATTGAAGGTTTTGTACTAAATGCGCATGACCATCAACAGTTAACCACTGTTGTTAACCGCATGATTCTTAACAAGTGGTTAATTTTACCAATATAGAATGCAAAATCTTATTAAAGTCATTAGCAAGGTGGTTAACGAAAGTTGTCAACGTAGTTGCTGCGAAGCAACTTGCTACGTAACGACTGCGTTACAGATTTGGCCTTAGTAACTCAAGTAAAGGGCTAGGCAACTTTTCTTAATTATGTTCTCTATCTTCTTCTATTACTTTATCAATTCTGTTACCTGCAAAGTTATTTTCGCCCGGGCTCTTTCTGTTCTTGAACAGTATAAAATATAATAATATAAATATTAAATCTTCAACAAGTGTAGCGATCTCCTCTGTGGTCGGTTATGGTGTAGTAGTATCATCACCTTGACTATATTATCTTGTTTATTATTTTCTTGGCTTCAGCGTCAGCATGTCTTCCAAAAATTCTTTTTATAAAATTTTGTAATTTTGCCATATTGTCTGGAATGAACTTTAAAAGAGACCTACTCCTATGTCCCTTCGGTGCCATGTTCCCGTAACATCACCACAGAATAACAATAGATTGCTACTCCAAAGACTGCTCACACACGTGGACGCTGTATGCAAAATTCAGTATCCGGCATACGGAATTCGGATAAGATGCGACGCAAATACTGTTGGATACTGTATGCGAAGCGGCCATATTTGATGACAGCTGTTTTGTGTCATTTGCGACTACAGTGCCGTGCGGGATAAACATGGATGTAGAGGAGTGTATAATGTTTTGGCGGCTTGCAAGGATAAATCGCAAAAGGAGAACCATGTGGTTATCGCACATTTCTCTAAATATGGTTACCCAGCACTTCTGTTTCTTGTATTTATTTGCGTAATTACTGTTGGCGGTGTTCCACAGGCAGGTTCCACCAAGCTTATAAATTTTTCGCTATCGAAGATAAATCGCTCCATTGTAAAGCTCGCCACTGACTGTAAAGTGCCGCAGTTTGACAGAATAGCACAACAAAATTGTACCATTTTGCAGTGTAGGTGACAGCGGCACTCACGATCCAACACTTCAGTATGTTTTACAATAAGTTAGGTTGTATTTCTTTTTAACACCACAAATATTGCTACACTGGGTTTCATAAAAAAATATATGAAAAATCCAAAACTAGAAAAGTTAGTAGTTAGTAGTTAGTAGTTAGTAGTTTCCATTTCGTTTTGTTTTATAATAATAAATAAATGATAGATTAGGTTAACTTTGCTCCAATTTAATTGTGAATGGGAGCATTAAATAAAAAAATATAATGGGTGTGTACTATGATATGATTGAAAACTTCAGTATCGCGACGCTGTATGCGTCGCGCGTCACCGCGTGAAAGGCTCCATTTGAACCATGGAGGAAGATGGAGTCGCTATACGCTATACAGTTAGCAGCGAGAAAATGACCCCGGGGGGCGGGGCTAACGTGATACTAAACTACCATGACAATTGGCCGCCTGCCAGGTCCGGATTAACTCTGAAATTGGCCAGAAGTTTCAAGAAATTTTTCCTGTAATATTGTGTGTAATGTATTGAGTCGGTACATTATAAAAACACGCTATATGAACACTTTTAAGAATTTAGTTAGTCATTTTTTTTAAACACGTAATAAACATATTTCAAAAAATTTTCGTGCGTGCGGCCAGTACAAGCCTGTACATTGTTGACATATATAGTCACTTACCGATGAAATGTTACCCCGGTCGAAATCTGGTTTATAGCTGCTTTTCTGCTGTTGCAGTTGCGAACAGCGCAAGTAGACGTTTTTTATGTATATCTTCACACAAATTCACTACAATATCTTTAAACAAACTGAAATAAGCGAAATAAATAAAATAGTAAAACGTCAACGTTGCGAACGTCACTTTGACATTAAAGATCCTCCGGAGTGGGGATAGTGGTCCCATATCCGAGCGCTTATGACGACTCCTCCTTCCTCCATGATTTGAACACATATTATTAGTATTAGCTCAATCTCAGACGCGCGCTTCTCGCATAGAACGTCTACGTGTTTGTATGCCAGTAGGTGGTTATTGCATAGTATGTCAAATTCTTCTCGTTTCCTTTATCGCATTCTTATCATCGAACATTTGTCTCTACTACCGTGATATCATAGTCGTGAACAAACAGGGCTACGTTGACACCTTCTGTTTTATTTTATACGTAGATTTGTGACAACACTTTGGCCCCTCTTACCAGTGAAGCTCGATATTGCGCAACAATGTTATTCATATTACTTATCAATCTTAAAAAGTTCGCTTTCTTGTCTCAGTAAATCCCATTCATCGTTACATAAAAAGAAACACATATCCACGACTGTATATGTATATCGGTCCCTCATTTGACGTTTCATTTATCATCAGTTTTTTTTTTTATCGCAAACGAATCCAACAGGGCTAATCATAACGCCGCATATCTCGCACACACAAACTACCACACAAACTTGACGCACAAAACTCCCTCCCAATAAAAGGACTAATCATCAAACAACACACACACACACACACACACATATACTCACATAAACAAACTCATTCGCGCTCCCATGTATTCTCCTCTCACCGCAACTTTAAGCCCGAAATAAACACACGCGAACGTGATATTTTCATATCCGGTTGCATGACGCCAACGACGACGACGGTCGCGTATTGTTTTTCCGCACCGTCGCTTTTCCTGCTTCCCATCCATAATAACTCACGTCGCGCCCGCGGCTTAAGCATTTCAGAAAGGACGTCACCCCTGAAGACAGTCAGCCACACACGGGCGGGGGCGGTTGAGGACGCCGGCAAACAAAGACCTTCTTCCCTGATGCCTGGCATGGGACGCGAGACCGGGAAAAAGCGAGGAAACGGACGGGACGCGGAACACAAAGGGCGCATCGCGGAGCATTTTTCTCCGCTATTCTTTTCGTGACGGTATAATAGATATTTGATATAATAACGGTGGTTGTAATGATGGGATTACGCGTTTTATGCAGATTTTAAAAGGCCGCAGAGACAGGGATGAAATGGAAAACTTGTACCGCCCATCGGTGAGCGGTGCAACAGAGAAACATCAGACACATTTAATCTCAAACTTTAATACCTCTTCCAGACTCTCGCGAGACATAGCAACAGACCGCGAATCGGGAGTGTGTGGATTTCAATGTGGATTTTTGACGCGGCTCGAGCAGTTTTTGTTTGTACCCTAAGGTATTATTTATCACAGGGGTCTGATTTATGACATCAAACACGTGCGGTGAAAGGGATGTTCGAGCATCAATGCACCCGAAAAGTAGGTAACGAATGGAATAATTATTTAGTATTGAAATAAAAAGATTAAAAAATATTGAACACAATAAATTTATATGCAAAATACAAATAGTTTACATTGATATAAAATTGAATATCCGATAGTATTTTTTTCTGTATTTGTGACGTCCCCATTACTATAATTAGTCAGGAAAAAAATCACATACGCAAAGTTAAAATGGAAAATATACCACATAATGATATTTATTTCTGTATTATTGAAGAAATGCAAATGCATATCAAATTAACCATCCGTATTATACGATTACTAATCAAAATTAAAATTAATAACAATACTAAATCAATAATTAATTAAAACTAAAGAATATATTATTTATCTCGTTCAAATAAAGCTTAGCAGTTCCAAGTTATTCCGTCTTATTTTTTCTATGATGTCGAAATCTATTGTATCGTTTTGGTGCAGTTCTTTGATTTCTTGGGCCAGCTGAGAACTACCTGGTAAGTAGGTATAATTTTACCCTCATTAATGGCGAATGTCGCACAGGTCTTTCTCGTGCATTGGGGAAAAAAATATTTATTCACTGTCGACAGACATTCAACAGTCATTCTTCTTTTATCTTTCTCGACAATCGCAAATTACGACTGCGTTCTACATACCAGTTAATACAGGGTTGGTCAAAATATCCGGAACACCTAAATAATTGACCAGCCGTAAACATTTTCAAAAAAATCAAACATAAGTTGTTTGATTTTAAACAAGCTATCGTCTAAATATATTTTTAATATACAGAGTGCTGATTTTATTATGGAAACTGGCAACCTTTCCGTTTTCTAATAGAACACATATATTTACATTTTGTAATTCAGATTAATTCCATGACTTTTTTGTAAGAATCATTTTTATACAATGCACAATTTTTTAGTCATAAGCAATTAATTAAACGGATAAAAAATTGCAGAAAAATAAAATAGAAAAATTAAATTAAATGTTCAAAAAGCAAATTAAAATAAATGTGTCTATGAATGTGGGAAAAAAATCAGTTTCAAAGTTCAGGAGTTTTAAATAATTGCTGATAACTAAAAAATGATGCATTTTATAAAAAATGGTTCATACAAAAAATTCTTAGAAATAATCTTAGAATTAACAAATTTAATAATATACAGTATTGTTCTATTTGAAAAAGAAATATTACCAAATTTCGATAGCTAGTTTAAAACAAAAAAAAAATGTTATTTTCTTTATTTTTTTTATGGTTGGAGAATTATTTAGTTGTAATTTAACTACCTCTGTCTAGATATGCACTATAATATTTGACTTATAACGCAATACATTATACAAAAAAATAAAATAATAATTATGCAAATATTTAATTTTGTTTTATGGAAAATCATATTACTATGTATTATATTAGTATATCGTATATTAAATACTAAATATAATAAATGATCAGGATAAGAAATCAATAGCATTTAAGAAATTTTTCAAATATTTAATATATTTTAAATTAAATTTTTATTTACGTTATTCAATTAATTATTAATTAATAATAACCACAATTTCAATGAAAGTATGCACACACGGTATACGCTGAGGCAGCGCCTACTTCAGCGACGACAATTCTAAGTCACCCGCAGATGAACAGAGAATGCACGAGCCGAACGCCGAGAACGTGGATGGCCTTCTTTGACCGCTATGTCTCACCCAGCCTCGCCGAACTTTTCGCCGATTTATTCGGGCTGAGTCTGGAGCTAGCATAAGAGGGCGTTTATCCATATACCTGTTACATGCAAAACACGGGCGCATAAAAAGCAGATCGGAGTCGAAACTATTGGACTGATGTGTAAAAGTAAGGTACTGTTGGAATGTGTAAGCATAGGGCATTGTTCCGGGATAAATATAAAATTCAACCGCTCTTGCTTTAATCATGAACTTAATGAGAGAAAATACGCTAATATTTGACATAATATACTGGTTGATTTAATATGCTTTCATGGTGATTAAGCCAATAGCATTAATCCCGGAACAGGAGCTAATTTATGGGTGACATTTTAAGACATAGGTCTTTAAAATTGACCCAGCCGTCGTCAAGTTGATCTGCTTTGTATGCAATTGTGTCGAATTACTACGAACTGTCACCGCGGAGCTCTGTAGAGAAGGTTACTGTAATAAAGTCCAGTGTCCGAGACACAGGACAAGAGTACTTACGGCAGTGATGAATAATAACTAACATTTGACAACAACTACAGTAGCTGCCTTTGGGGAAAGGGCAGAAATCGACTGAACAAATTAAGCAGGTATGTTTGTTTATACTCAAAGACTTGAGTACAACGGTTCACCGTTAGATGGAACCACATCCTGGGCGTACTACAGACTCAAGGCGGACGTTGATCTCACTCGCATAAACGCCCCTCTTAAAGAAGTCAGATTCAAATTGGTGATAAATATTTTAGATTAGTTTCGATATGTAGCAACCTGCTTATAAAAAATATTTTCCTCCAAGAAAAGCACTTCCTGTTGTCTCGTAACATAACCTCACTCCAGCCTGTTATAATTCGAATTTTGCGCGTGAGATGTTAAAATAATAAGGGGTCTTAATCCGTACGATGAGGGTGAGAACGGATGACGCCGGTGAATCTCGCTCGAATCCCCTAGAGGGCACTGGCATAAGTTCTGGTTTGGCCGGCCCCTTAGGTGACAATTAGGCTATGACCCATCCTGTAGGGATTAGGACGGACCAGGACGCGCCAGGACAACCACTGCGGTATCCGGATTAAGGACGATTTCGCACCGGAATTATTCATTATACTTGGCGCGATTCTAATTCACGCGGCGAGCAGCGATGGGATTGTCTTGTCATTTAAAATTATCGAATGACCCCCTCCCCCCTGATTAGAATTAGGATTAAAATGTATGTGTGTAAGGGGATTATGTCTGAACTGTAATGAGTCGAATAATAATACATAGGATTGGTTTATTTTTTTCTACTTTGCATTCTCAATGCACACATTGTAACATTGTTTTCAGTGTTACAATTTTCAAATTGTAACACCGTTTTTAGTAACATTTTTCTAAGATTGGTCACATTGATATCAAATGCCATATGTCAAACTTAACCACACAACCACAAACTGCCTTTTTAGATCGCTTGCAATCACATAAACTGTGATATTTGAAGATCCTACACTCCAAATCCAATGTCCAATTTTCAAAATTAAAAATGGCGGAATCAATGCGGCACCGAAAATGTAAAAAACTAGGATTTGCGTGATACCTATTTCCCGTAATATTCGAAGCTTGATAATTAAAAATGTCATGTCAGATTTTCAAAAGAAATTCAAAATGGCGGATTATACATAGTTAGTCAAAATTACCGGAACACCTTAGTAACTCCCGCCGTAAAGAATTTCAAAGAAAAATTCAAACAAAAGGTTTTAAACAAGCAATCGTCTAAATATATTTTCAATATACAGGGTTCATTTTATTCTACACGGATAAAAAATAAAAAAATTAAGAAAAAATAACTAAACTATGAAATAGAATTAAATTAAATATTCAAGCTACCAAATTAAAAGAAATGTGAACGTGGGAAAATATTCTTAATTTGAAGTCCAGGAGTTTTGAGTAATTGCTTATAACTAAAAAATGATGGTATTGTATTTAAAAAAATGATTTCTACAAAAGAATTAACCCTAGAATTAAAAAAAAAAATATAAACATCAGAAAAAGGAAAAGTTACCAAATTTCCAAAATTTCTTTATTTGATAAATTTTTTTTTATTTGGGGAATTATTTAGGTGTTTCGGTAATATTTTCTATTTTTGATTAATTCCTCATAACTCAAAAATGATGCATTTAAAAAAATTATACCAAAGATTCTTAGAATTAAAATATGTAAAATTATGCCAGATGGTTCTATTTGAAAAAGGATAGGTTACTATTATCCAGAATAAAATGAACATCCTAGATATTAAAAATATATTGAAACGATAGATTGTTTGAAGGAAAACAACTTTGACCTGAAAATTTTTTTGAAATTGTTTACGGTTGGAGAATTATTTAGGTGTTCTGTTAATTTTGAATAACCCTGTATATGGCGATATGATATTATTATTATGATATTATTAAATTTCCTCTTCTACGGTGGTAGTCGGTCCGGAAGTCACGTGGTAGTAAAATTCTAAATTTTCACCAGCTACATACTTGAGGATATTTTTAATATTATCTATCTTTTTGATATTGATATTCATATTGATTACTTCGGCGTACCTCAACAACGATTTTAATGCAAATTACGAAGTTGGCGAATTATGAATTATTATTATTAGTACTGATATATCTTAGAAACTGAGTAGAAACGCGTTGCATGAGGGAGCAAAAAAAAACACTGATCTGGACTAGTTTATTTCGTCCAAGCATCCTCTTTGGGTCTATTTGATAGAATAAGCCATAGTGATTATTTTGGCTATTTCAGTTTAAAATGGCTAATTTTGGACTTGTACTGTATTCGAACTCGCCGATTCAAATACAATAACCACAATTTCTAAATTTATATAAAATTAATGACGCAAAGTAGTAAAAATAGAATATTACACTGAATTATAAGACATCTTGGCGCATTCGGTCATTTAGGGCACTCATCGCTGGCGCAACTTGTGCCCCAAACAACTCATGCGCCAATTTGAGGTTATGTTACGAGACAACAGGAAGTTTGTATGACGAAAATACTTTTTTATAGGCAGGGAGCAACTTATCGAAGCTAATCTACAATATTTATCATCAGTTTGAATCTGAATTCTTAAAAGTAGGTACATGATTATAATAGGCTATTCACTGATGTGATCCAAGGACACAATCTTTGCAGAGTTGTGATGGGGAATATGGCATTGTTTATGTCGACAAGAAATATGTCATCGACTTTTCTTGTTTAAAAAGTTGATATGGAGCTTGATCTTCCTCTTTTTGGTCACTTAGCATATTTTCTTTTCTACTTCAATAGTTGATACCACTGTCATTAGAGCCGTGTCATCTGCAAAATGGCGACTGTCACATTGACCACCTATGGCAGGTGACTTGTTTATAGTAGATAGAGAATTGGTCTCGAGACACTACCTGGGGCTCCTCCTGCTTTGACTTCTATAAGATGCTAAAGATTGAGCGTTCTTTCAATTGTCCCTTTCCCACGTGACATCACTTCGTCTTATAGGTGTGACTGGCCTCTTGTACCACTGGTTTCCACAGCGAGTAGTCTACCTTTTCACCGGGAGTCAATTTTATTAAGAAGAATTCCAATAATGCTTAATTTTATTTTCGATGTTGAGTGGTTGGGATTTATTGCCAATAGTTCTCAGTGTGATTTCTTGGTCTTGTTCCAGGCTGGTGTTGTTGAATGCTCGGCTTCTACGTTCAGGTGATTCCTGGTTTTAAGCTAAATATCTATGTGTAATCTATTTAATATATACCACAGTCGCGTAGTTGTGGGTAAACATTGATATGGGTATGCAGATACACTACTAAATATAATAATTTTCACTATGTAAAACGGATTCTTTCTTGTTGTTGTAAATTGCGTTTAGTAAGTTAGTTTTATACAATAATGGTGAATGTGGCATACGTATTACAATGGTTATTGGCGGTCATAACTCTTTTCCGCCCCATTTGTTTTATGTCGCATCTCGAGGAACGTTATTGCTTCCACGATAGATTCAAGAGTGCGTAGAATGGTAGGGTCTTAGAATTGGAGAGCAGATTGATTTTGGTAATAATTTATTGCCGATGTTAAGTGAGGAACTTCATATGATAGATATTAGACCCAATGGTAAAAAATGTGAAATAGGGAAAAAATCGAGTGATAACAATACTTTTGCTTTTGCTGTAGCTAAATTTGTATGTATATTTATCTGTAGATATATAAGCATTTAAATTCAATAACTATGAAGTATTCGTATGAAGATTCTTGCAGATGGTTTCCAACGGGCTTTCAATACATTCTAGGTAAAAGTATCATCAATACTATCAATTTAGATGATAAAAAAAGAAACACGTCAGTTGTTGAAGCTAAAAATAGCTGCAACGTGATATAGGTATCTATACTCTGTGGGCCAAAAACAACGGTGCAAAATTTGAATGACTTATATTCCCAATGATATTAAGTAAATTCAAGCATTTCTTTGAAAAACTAGTCGCTTATATATTGAAGTTTGAAAACATACCATATACGCAATAATTGAATATTTCATGGCTACGTAATATTTCTGATAACAACATTTCTGATAATATCGGGCCAACATTTAGTTTTCTTAAGGGCGCCATGTTTGATTTTGTTTTTTAAGCAATTTGCTTGCCTGTTTTACATATTATACCACTTGTTGGGCTGTAGTTCTTTTGCAAATTTTTATGTTTTCGGTTTTGCAGTGTTTTGGGACTAAAATCAACATCGTTTTCTATTGATCTAAAATTATGACAGATTGCTTTCACTTGTCTGACGGTCAGGGGTTGGCTTTTCGTTTTTCATATACAAATTACATCTTCAAATGACAAATATCGAAGAAAAAGGGTGCAACACAATGGAATCAGGGTTCAGGCCGATGTTGTTAAAATGCTCTGCATTTTAAAATGACTTAAAAAATAAAACATGAAGACTTGTTTTGAAGTGATGACATACTCAAAAACCGATGATTCCAGTTCCGATTCAATCTTTGCAAAAACAAATAAAACAACAACAATAAGTAACATTCGTCTAAAATAATAGAAAATATAAATCCTTTCATAAATTAATTAAATTACTAAAATAAAAGAACAAGAAAAAGTAGCATTCATCACCGCGGAGAAGTTAGCCATAAAAGATATCCATAACTATTTTTTATCGATTTTTTTAATGAAACATATACCAAACGATAGAGCTGTTCAAGTAGTATACGCCATAGTTTTGCACCGAAAATTTATCAATCGGTTTTGCCTAAAATTTGATTTAATTAAGAGGGTGTTATCTAATAGAGCGCCCGACGCTTATATAAACGATTACAAATTACTCCGTCCACCGACATCACAGAGAATCGACGTCAGCCAATTCGTAAAGCACATGAAATTCTGCATCCGACGACGGTATTAATAGGCTACTACCCTTAAGACATCCTACCCTAGCGTCTGTAAAATGAGAAATTGCTGCGCAATTCGCCAGGCATAACTTTCTTTCATACATCAAATTGTAGGTATTTAGAAGGGCTAGCCAACCTCGACCGCTCGGAGTTTTGCACCGTTGCTAGCAACCCCTAAATGGCGATAGTATATAACCACCCATATAGTAAAAATTCGCCGGCAGCCAAAGATAATTGTTTATAACTTCTACAAATATTATTGCATAACTTTCTTTCATATATCAAATTGTAGGTATTTAGAAGGGCTAGCCACCCTCGACCGCTCGGAGTTTTGCACCGTTGCTAGCAACCCCTAAATGGCGATAGTATATAACCACCCGTATAGTAAAAGTTAGCCGGCACTCAGAGATAATTGCTTATAACTTCTACAAATATTATTGCATAACTTTCTTTCATACATCAAATTGTAGGTATTTAGAAGGGCTAGCCACCCTCGAGTACTCGGAGTTTTGCACCGTTGCTAACAACCCCTAAATAGCGATAGTATATAATCACCCATATAGTAAAAATTCGCTGGCAGCCAGAGATAATTGTTCATAACTTCTACAAATATTATAGCATAACTTTCTTTCATACATCAAATTGTAGGTATTTGGAAGGGCTAGCCACCCTCGAGCACTCGGAGTTTTGCACCGCTGCTAACAACCCCTAAATAGCGATAGTATATAATCACCCATATAGTAAAAATTCGCTGGCAGCCAGAGATAATTGTTCATAACTTCTACAAATATTATTGCATAACTTTCTTTCATACATCAAATTGTAGGTATTTGGAAGGGCTAGCCACCCTCGAGCACTCGGAGTTTTGCACCGTTGCTAACAACCCCTAAATGGCGATAGTATATAATCACCCATATAGTAAAAATTTGCTGGCAGCCAGAGATAATTGTTCATAACTTCTACAAATATTATTGCATAACTTTCTTTCATACATCAAATTGCAAAATTTGGCGAACAAAAAGTTGTAAACAATATATGAAAAATTATAAACATTTATCTGTGACTGCCGGCAAATTTTTACTATATTGGTCGTGTTATTGGATTCTTGAAGAGTCTTTCTAAAAATACATAACATTAAGGATTATCTATTTGGCCACCTCAAAAACAGAATTTTTTCCAATAGGGTTTTTCCATACTATATTAGAATTGCCAGCAGCCATCGTTCAAGAAATAAACAATGTAGATCACCATATATAAATCTGTCAGAATTTGAATTAGCTTTTTATTCTCGACGTTTCGTCGAAGTGGTACCAACCTAACATTTCTTATACAGAAATATAACCATTTTTTAATTTTTTTTAAATACGTGTTTACTCAAAAAGCAGCACAAAAAAACGTTGTATGTCACTCCTGCCGAAAACTACATAGCGCGACTTGCTCACATGCGACGCTCCGCATTCGGCGTCGCGCCGCATTACCGCTCGTCGCGCTATTCCTTACTTTTGGCACTTGTAACATAAATAACTATTTTGTTACAAACGCCTACTTCCTCTGTTTCTTTTATAAAAGAAAAAACAAGCAAAAAAAACCGTTTTTTAAAACTTTCACCCTCTCTAAGAACAAATCACTCTGTATACGATGATTTAAAATCTCTACTGTCCATTTTGTCCACAACAAGACACATGTCATTACCTATTGATTTTAATACACATTTCATTTCATATTCGATTGACTGGATATTATCAGAAGTGCTGCATAGCAGAACATAAAGTAACATAACATTGGATTGAAACCTTCTGTTATTGCGAGTATGGTATGATTTCAACCTTTACACTACTAGCAATTTGGTGTTTAAAGAAATATTTGAATTTGACTAAATATTATAGGAAATATGAGTGATTAAAAATTTGTTCTATTTTTTTTTGGCCCACAGTGTATATCGCTAAAATACCAATTCCTACCCACACTACCACCAAATAAAACATTCCACAATGTAATACGTGACATGTTAAATTTTCAAAATAGGACTTGTGGATGTCAACAGTCAACAGAGAAACAAAATAAGCTTGCAAAGGGACGTACAGAGTTCATACTTGGTAATTATGAGCACTTTTGTGTTTAATGGAAATTTAAATTTACACCCTTTCCAAGTTTCGGTAAACTCCTCACTCTTGAGAAAAATTGCTGCAGATTCAGTACTTTGTGTTACAAATATCATCTCTTCTGTACCTATATTACACTATTATTAATTTTAGTTCCACCATAACCGAATAATTTACTATTCTTGTGAAAGGTATATTTTCTCTGTAGAGGAATTATATTATTAATATTACATGAAGACACATTCATTCTCATTCCTCACAAGATATTAACTTTACCCGTCGCATTAACTGTTATCTTTCGTTATTTTTTCCTTTCTATTCCCGTCCTTAGGGTCATTAAGGGGATCCGAGTCGACGGGAGAGCGGTTGCGGAGGAGGGGGGATCAAGCGACTAACTGAAAAAAGGCCCTAAGGTTCCGTGAATTATACGGCGCAATTAACATTAATTTTGTTTACCTTGGCCTCCGTTTTTCGCCCAGAAATTGCTCGAGAAATATCGCCGCTCATAAGGCCTAATGGTGATTGCCGTCTGCAGAAATTTGACTAATTACCACTTCCATCTCGCTCACTCCGCGAATGATATCCATTCTAATGAATATTTAGTGGGACACCGGCTGAAATTTATAAATTTAAGATGTACAAGAGATTAGGGATAAATTTGGGCGAAAATGGAAAATATATATTTCAAATAATGATTAAAATTTTTTTAACGTTGCCTGATTAACAGGTATATAATTTGCGTATATTTCTACGATCAGCCATAAGCGGGTGATCTCATTTCTAATGTTGGTATTATTGGTACCAGGAAGATTTTTAAACGCAGTTGTTAATGTCGTTTGAAAGGGCACTCATTACGCATCTCAAAAACATTAATCATGTAGTTTTCAAGCTTTCCAAAAAGCGCGTTAAGACACATTTCTTCCGCCTCTTTTCGAAACTACTACAGCTTGTGCTTAAAAAAAGGGCTGGTGTGAGAACAGTACGTAAACATTACACGAATATTTTTCAAACAATAAATATGAAACATTACTCTTAACTGCAAAAAAAACTAAACTTTAACATACAGTGTTAGGCATAATTACAGGAAAACCTAAGTAGTTCTCCAACCGTTACCAATTTCAACAAATTTTTCAAATAAAAGTTATTTTGCTTTAAATGGCATTCACATAAGCTGACGCTACGCTGCGGTGCGCTGCGGTGCGCTGCGCTCGCCTGCCCTCGACTACGCTCCAAACGCTGGCCTACGCTGGCCATGCGCTGGCCCACGCTATGAACGCAAGATGCCAACGTATGTATTTTTGCGCCTGGCCGCTACTGTCAACAAAATTTATACATAACCCCTAAACATACTGCAACGGGCGATCATCTCGCGGCTTTTCGTAAAGAGTTTTGGTGTATCTTATGGAATATTTTATAAATACATATTGGAACGTGTCTGAAGAATGCAATTAGGTATGCGTACATGTTATTATTATTTATAACACATTTTAAATCAATGTTTTTATTGTATTTTAGGATTGAAGATATGCGACGTGGTTAAGTGGTTTCGAGAAAGCAGTACATAGGATATCTACAAAGAATGAGTGCAACCACAGTGCAACTAACTATAAAACTAACGGAGGATATACTTTTGTTTACCAAGAACATAACAAGATTTAGGTTGAAATAGGTATGGGGTAATTACTTTTGTATCATATTGAACACGTTTTATTGGAATGAATTACTAATTTTACAGTTGTGTGTTACCTCATTTGAGAAGAGCTCAATCAGTTGAGACAAAGATAGAATGGAACACAGTCTATATAAGAAGAAACATATGGAAAACCCTATACCCATCTACAACAAAGGTCCATAACTTATGGATCATAAGGTATGCTTCGAGAAATATCCAAAACACCTGTAGTGTAGGACAGGAATTTCAAGAGTGTCTCTTACAATTAGACATCGAAAGAAGATAGTATAGAACACAGTGTACTATAAGAAGGCATACACAGAAGATCCCATCACTACCCTTAATAAAAGACGATAAGGTTTGCTGCAACGAAGAACCACACCTGTAGTGTACCACAGGAATCGCGAGAGTGCCTTTTATAATTCATCAAAAAAGGTTTTACCTACGACCGTATGTGTAAATGTCCCTTACGTCACGGACTACTTAGCTCGTATATCGCTTATAACATACGTGTGCCTTTGGCTGTGCGTTTGTGTTTTTAACGCACGACCTAATGTCATAATGACAGATGTCGCGCGAATATTTTCATTATTTATTTGTCATTTTTGATACAATTTATATTTATTGAAATTTTCGGTCGTAAGTACTCGAGCTGTAACGTATTCTTACTAGGACGTGATAATTTAGGTTGAATTTGTACTGGAATTTTCGATCGACACTTCAGACAAAGTTCTCCGTAGTTGCAATAGATGTCGCGCGAATACATTGATTGGTCAACCGTCAAATATTCTTACCTGTATTTGTTTGTCATTTTTGATACAATTTATTGAAACTGTCGGTCGTAGGTAAAATTATGTACAATACTCGAGCTTTAACGCATATTACATACTCGTGGAAAATAACAAAACTCGCCGCTTCGCGGCTCGTATGTTAAATTTCCACTCGTACGTAATATGCTAGTTACAGCTCTTGTAATGTAATATACTATTACCAAACGTTTTGTATGTGATTGTGCAATTTGTGTTAATTTAAAATGCATATTTGGTTGCCTATCAATATACAGTAGTATCTATACAGTAGCATTGTATTGATGAACACATTTTTTTTTAATTCTTATCTTTTAAGTTAAGTAAAAACTTCAAATCCCGATTGCTCATAACTTCTTTGGAGCCAAGCTAAGCTGAACATATGTAAGTTTCACTATTTTGGGCAAGTGCTTTGTTTCTCCTAGATATTAATATGTGACCCCCAATCGCCATATTATATATTTTTGTTATTTTATGTAAGCTTCTTTCTATAAGAAAAATTCAGTTATCATTAATTACTTTACTCAGGTTTTGATCTTGAGGATCACAATATGCATCGTCTAATTATTTGATATTTCCTATAAACAAATGTAGGTAATTCAGGACTTTGTATTTTTTTTTTCTGTTTTCGGCTAATAAATAACTTTACCACGATACTATTCTATACTTACTTATTTACAGCACTTATTTTCCTCTGGTTCACATAATTTATAAGTATTCCTTTTTTTAATTTATTTTCATTGTATTCTTTGTATTTATTTAAAATTGTAGCACCAAAACTCATTACAATACTATGTTAGCTTTTTTAAATAAATAATATCACAGTAAATGTTAGTTAACTGAAGCAGATAGGAAAGTAACTAATAGTAAGGCTATTTAGAAAATAAATAAAGAAAATCATATTTGCTGACGTTTGCAAACTGTGTTGTTCGCTTCTTCAGTTCTACCGTTTGTATTTATTATTGGTATCACTAATGAATATTATTTTAGTAATTATACTAATAATTCTTGTATTAATTATTCATGAATATAAGTAGGTATTTTAGTAATTATAATTTTCAATACATTGGATTATAACCTACGTATATAAACCAATAAGTAAACATAGTTTGTAGTTCAGTAATTTATTTTTACAATTCCAATAAAGTAATAACCACCAGAAACTAGCAAAATGTTTGTTATCCTATGGTGCAATAAGTAAAATAATAAATATTATTAGATGCATTAATAGCATAAGTTGCAAATGGTCTAACACCACCTTGTGAAAAAGATTGTTTTTTAATTCAAAAGGAGCATTGAAAAAAAAAACAATTGGCTTTTAATCCAACTGCTTGTTTAAAAAAGGGAACTGTTTCAAACAGTGCAAAGTAAGCAGTGTTTTTTAGTTACACCATTTCTATCTTAAATATAAAATACTTTAAAAAAAAACAATAATCAGGAATTTCGATGAGACATGCATCTTTGTTGTTTGGCGTAAACTCCTCGGATTTATCGTCCTTCTTCGTGGTCCACTATCATGTATCAGGAATTTCGACGAGACATGCATTTGTGTTGTTTGAAGTAAACTCTTCGTATTTATCGTATTTCTGCGTGGTCTACTATCAACCGCAAGCCACAGCAAGATGAAACAACATTGTAGAATGTCCACACAATTTTACTATTTGGTCACCCAATCTGGAAATATATAATTTTACAGTCTTAAATATACAATCTTATAATGCATATTATAGGAAGTATAAAGGACCTTTGTGAGTCAGGTCAATTATTTGAAATTCAATGATGTTTTAGCTTAATCTAAAAACTAATAATCTATTAACGTTCAAGTCTATATATCAGAGCATTTCACATATTTCCATGTACGTAGTTTGTCAAAAATATAATAATAATCTAAGCTAAATGACTATCCTGACCAACAAAGCACAAAATGGGACAAGTGAAAACGGTTTCTGGTATGCTTTTTTCCGTACAACCTGAAACTGAAAGTAGGAATTTCCCAATTCTATCTAGTTTTTCAGGGAAAAATGCATGTTTGGTTTTTTACAGCTTTTTAGCACTGCTTTTCTGGAAATATAGACTAAAGTCAAAATTAGACCTCCCATTCTTCACAGCAGATCACATAAAAATTCCACCTACCATTCTGAACATAATATTATCCACATATTCTATGCTACCAACAAGCAAGGTTCTGTTGGAATATTGGTTTCGTGGTTGTAGATTATCTCAACATAAGGCCCCAATGAGTTTATGCTTTTCCTGCTATAAATAAACATATATGTACTTAGTAAAAACAACAAACTCACCAGATATTCTACTTACATCTCTATATCCATTATAGTTTCTTCGCAAACAGACGTAGAACAATCTAGGTTCTTTCTTGAACATGTTGCTATAAAGAATTCAATAAAACGTGGTTTCTATTGCACTGATATGGACTATAATTTATACGATAACCTCAAAAGCATCTCAAAACTGACGTAAACCGAACACGTGACATTAGACGGAGATCCTACCGTGGCAAGCGCTACGAGCGCTCCAGCGTTTAGGTGAGCGTGGGAGAAACTATGCGAGCGTGGACGAGCGTAGACATAACGGCGACGCTAGCGTCAACGTAGCGCCAGCGCAGCGTACAGTTGCGTAACTTGCGCGTATCTGAACGTACCATAAAACAAGCTAGTATGTAAATAGATTTATATACGTACGTTCATAGTATTCTGGAAATTTGGTAACCTTTCCTTTTTCAAATAGGACATAATTCTAAGATTAATTTTAAGAATCTTTGCTACAAAATTTTTTATAAAATGCATCGTTTTTATGCTATTTATAATACCAAAGTAATTCTCCAACCGTAACAAAAATCAAATAATTTTCAAAGAAAGGTTAAACACTCTTTAGTTTAAATATGATTTTAATATACAGGATGTTCATTTTATTATGAAAACTTGGTAAACTCCTGTTCTTCTAATAGAACAGCCTGTGTATTTAAATTTTTTTAATTCTAAGATTAATTCTAAGAGTTTTTTGTAGGATTATTTTTTTGGGCATCATTTTTGAGTTACACGCAATTTTGTCAATCGATAATTAACGGACAAAACCAAAAAATCAAGATAAAATGACAACAAGGAAATAGAATTAAATTAAATGTACAAACTACCAAATTAAAAGAATTGTGTATGTATGTGCGAAAATATTATTAATTTAATGTTCAGAAGTTTTTATTAATTGTTTATAACTAAAAATGATGCAAACTTCCAGAGTAAAATCGTCACCCTGTGTATTCAAAATATATTTAAACAATAGCTTGCTTAAACCAAAAAAATTATTTTTTACTGTTGGAGAATTATTAGTATTATACCGGGTGGTCCACGGCATAGGTACCCCCGTTTATTTTTTTTTTCTATAAAGCTGGACGAATGAAATTTGGAAATGTGTTAATAGACAAAAATGCGATTTTTGGGATACTCTTGAGGTTAATATGACTTCCGGTTTCTCCGGAAATGACGTCATCTTTGAAATTTTAAATGGCACCCTATATTCTTTGCGTGATATTTTCAATCAGGATGACATTCTGAACACCAAAACATATCGATCGTCAATATTTGTCACCAAGGCGACGCAAAAATAACTTTTTTTCTATTAATCTAGGTGGCTATGAATTGGTGAAAATAGTGGAAAATTGTCAAATAAACACTAACTAAATCGATTTTGGCCGACATTGCATTACTAGCGCCCTCTAGCGTGGTTTAATTGGTTTTTGGCCAGTGAATCATTTTTTTCACGGGTACCTAATGGCGACACCCTGATTATTCGATAGGAAACATCTTTCCGATTACAATGATACCAAATACTTGATATTTGATTGTAATTCTTAGCGTACAAATGTGATATATCATGGGACAACTCTTTTAAAACCAAATAAGGATTGATTAAAAGTTTGTTTATTGAACATCACTTAAGAGCACTAAGGAGTACCGAATATTGGCGGTTTTTGTACAATTCTTAAAGAAAATCGGTCATTATATTATTTGTATAATTACATTATTTGTAAGAAATTTTGCTTTTAGCGTTTTGAGGAATAATGCAAGTGATTTAGTATTTTAATCGAGATTTGTGATTGCAGATTTATATTTGGGATATAATTTACGCTCCATAACTAGGAAATGAAATTATACAACTTGTTCATTAAAATATTGTCAAAAGTCAAATCTCACCGGCTACTTTTAAAACAACAACAAAATTGAACAAAATATTGGGGTATAAGTACATTTCTAGATTTAAAATGACAACCAAGAAAACCATGGAATGTAAATTAGAACAAGGTAAATGAATTGATTGAGATTTTCAAATGAATATTCAGTGGGTCTTCTGTTGGAAATTTCTAGCACTTTTAAGCTAAATTCGGTATAAAATCGTTCACTGAAAAGAACTCATTCTACACCATTTCATTGTTCATTGCTTTGATTAATTCTAATTACATCGAATTGGGTTATTAATGATAGCTGATATTGCGTTTTCATTACATTTAACTACATACCTAGCGTGACATTTAGGACGTCTAAATTACGGGATAATTACAATGTGAGATTAATTACGTGGCTATTACGAACAATTACAGGATTATACCCTGAATATATTACAGTATTATAGGATTGCGCATTTGATGCAACACTTATTTCCTTATCAGGTGAATCATCTCTGGACCTACCGCTTCGGTGCTTCCTAGTTACATTGAAACTAATTTTAGCTTTTGGTGTTTCAGTAATTCTTCATCTAATACATCGTCCAGTTCAATCAATCATTGCTCAATAATTACTTTCCTCCATTGAGTTGTTAAGAATATTTGAATAATAAGTACCCATCATTGTTAATTAAAGTTCTATAGTACCTACATTTAATAACCAGGAGGACTAAAACTAGACGTTAACCGTTTTTAATAACCCCAAAAGTTCCCTTATCATTTTTTGGCCCGCCAAATTAGGGGTTCGCGCGACAAATATGGGTACCTTAACGACAAAATATGCATTTGAGAGTCAAAATATGTGTTTTAACGCCAAACAATGTAAATGAACGGCAATATTTATATTTCAACTATAAAATCAGCAAACTAAGTGATTTAACCTCAAAGACCATAAATGACAGCAGTATGACAAGCAGCGCCGCTAGGCCAGTCGTACAAAACTTCTTCCATACTCATACAGTCAACAGCGTGCAGTGTGCTACTGTTAAAAGTGTGGTTATGTGTAGTTTGTTTTTAAGTTCGCAGAAGGATGTTGGGAATAGTTGAAAATTATTCTGTGTATAATAGGGTATTTGACTGTATTAAAAATATGGCTTGTATTATAGTCATCCTAATAGATTACAGTTTAAGAAAACAATTTGTTATTACTATTCAAAAAAAAAAATGCTTTATTTCTATTAAAAACCAAAATTAACGCTCTGTAATTGGCTCAGTCTCCAGTGACGTCATTCGTTAGCACGCTTAGAGCGCGTTCGGTTTGTCAGGGTAGGGTATGGGGAGAGCAATGTTCAAATAACCTGGGTCGGCTGTCTCTCTTATATGCAGATAAACGCCGTATGACGTTAGTCCGCCTATTATGCAGCGCGTCACTCTCGCCGTACCCTACCCGATTATCCGAACGCGCTGTTATGCTTTTCCCGTTTGAATTTAATAGCACTAAAGTGCCATGTAAGCATAACTTTGTAGGTTAGGATAGCCCTAACCTTAAGCTGCCAGATCAGATAATACCTGGTTCGAAAATACGATAGATAACTTATTCTAGTCAGTTTTACTTATGTCGAAGTAATCTTTACAACAAAAAACACTTGTATTGGCCGCTATTTATTTCATTTGAATTTCTACGAGCCAACCACTTTCTTCGCAGTTTAAAATCTTGCGGAACAGCTACAAATAGTTTATCCGGAGTTTTTATTGACGTATTTCTGCATTGTGGATTTATACATCATTTATAACCCATTTTTATGTAGAAATTGTGAAAACAACACAACATACAACACAATTACCAAACGGCGACGATGCCGATGCTGACAGACCATCTAGGCCGATTTGACATCTACTATCGTGTGACATCACACAACAGAAAGTATCGTTTTGGCGGGACTTTTTGTGATTCAATTCTTAACGGTGTTTTTTATTAAATATTGAGGAAATAATTACGAAAAATAATGCATTCACAATGTAGAGTGAAGGAATAAACACACTAAGATAGTTTTCCAATAATAGTCAAATCTTCAGTCAATCTTCAGGTAAGTTATAAGTTATATATGGTTTGACCTAGAGATAATATGGACAAAAAAACACAACTAGAAATCGAACAGTTGCAGGCAATTGCTTGTTTGATTGATATGATATTTTTAACCAAAATGTTTCTCAGTTGCAAACCCAGGGGGCACAAAATAAATAAATTAAACGAGTATACGTTTAATTTATACTAAGTATTAAAAATGAAATATTTTTGTTTTGTTCACTACAATAAATTGTAGTTTGTAAGTTACACAAGAAAAATCATTTAACTTATGAATCAGAGCACTTCACATATTTCCAAGTCGATACTTCATTTGTCAAAAATACAATAATCTAAACTGTGCCATCAATAAACACAATCGAACAGTCTATGGAAAAAACCCTACCAAAAATAGTTTTCACTTGCTCGATTTTGGTCATTGTTGGCCATGATAGTCACTTAGCTTCGACTATTGTATTTTTGACAAATTAAATAAGTAAGTAAGTACATACTTGCCAATATGTGAAATGCTTTGATATCGAGATGTTTTGTCACCTAACTATAAACAATTTTATTCATAACAAACAACTTCATTAAAGGACTGGACCGAAGTATATCAATGGTTACAATTAAACAAAAAAGTTCTTGAAGTGGGTAGTAAATATTACACATGTTCTACTAAATCAAAAAATAAAAATATTTAAATACACAATATAAATACACAATAATTCAAGACAATACTTTAAATATTTGTTTATTTTTATAGAATGTATGGATATATATATATACAGTGTGTCCACGAAAGTCCGCACCATATGGAAAAAATTTTTATTGTGTATTATTATCATATGAAACCAAAACTACAACCATCAAATATGTAAATTTCCGTGCCATATACCGAGCGATTCAGAATATATGAATTTGTGATAAGAGTAAAGTACCTTTATTTTCATTATTATTGATAAACTTTATTTAGAAATGTTGTTTAGAAGTAAAAATTATATTCAAATATAAAAGCAGAGCCACCTACCTTGAAAAAAAATATTTTCGGTTTTTTCCTTAATTATTACTCTTGTAACAAATATTAGTAAATGCCAATGGTACTAAAAGGTTCTTTTTAATCTATTTTTTGGAAATTTGAATACATTTTTTATACTTTTTGTTATTTTGGTATCATAACTAATGTTTATTTAGAACTAACGCAAAATTACTTATTTTCTTGGTGCAAAGTTGATATTTCACCCTGTAGATATTAATATATCATACAATAACTAATTCAGGAGCGTGACTTACCTTTTATTCAGTTAATATTATTGACAAATATTAGCAAATGCCAATGGTACTGAAAGGTTCTTTTTAATCTATTTTTTGGAAATTTGAATACATTTTTTATATTTTTTGTTATTTTGGTATGATAAGTAATGTTTATTTAGAACTAGCACAAAATTACTCATTTTCTTGGTGCGAAGTTGATATTTCACCCTGTAGATATTAATATATCATACAATAACTAATTCAGCAGCGTATCGTAGCTTTTATTCAGTTAATATTAATGACTGTGGATAGGTTTATAATAGTAGTTATCCATCTACAGCGAGGGATTCTCAAGTGGTGGGACGCGCGGTACTACCACCTATGAAATTTTATTTTCACTGATAATATCTTAATAAACATAACTGAAACCTCAATGAATTGTGTCTTGAATTAATTAGTTTATGCAAGAATGCATCTTCTTATGTACAGCAGCACAAAACGCACCAATAACCACCTAAGTATAGGTTCTTGTATAGGAAACCCAATGATGAATATGAATGAATATGAAACAAAATGTTTATTTTCTTTATGCAATATTGTTTAAATTTTAAAATAAGCAGACAGCAGTTATCATAGGTGGATATGAAAAACAAAAGCATTATCCAGACATTATCCAGTTAAGCGTACCCATTGCAGTTTATGTTAGTTTATGTGCTGTATTTTTTAAAACCATGTTTACACTCCAACAAATTGTTTGAATACATGGAGAAAATAGACCGCACCGAGATGTTGCTGCTATTTTCAAGACATCCACACAACCAAATTGCCCATTCAACCATTTCCAGGATAATGAGAAAGTTCAAACAGGCTGGGTCTGTTGAAAATAGCTTCAAGAAACCCCACAAAAATATGTTGCCGAAAATGAGGAAACAAGTTTGCCAGTGTTGCAAGAAGTAATCGAGCATAAAACGACTTCTATTAGACAAATTGCTTCACACAGCCAATGCAGTAAATCAACAGTACATAAAATGCTAAAACTAAACAAGTATTACCCTTATAAACCAAAATTTTTAAGTACACTAAAAGAAACAGACTTCGACATCACGTATGACTTTACCATCGGGTTTGAGGTGAAAATGGAAGAGAACATAGTTTTTTTTTTTAATATTCTATGGACAGACGAGGCAACATTTACGTCAAATGGGACTGTTTCTTCAGAAAATTGCCGGTGGTGGGCACATGAAAACCCGAACTTTACAGTAGAATGCCGAGATCGGTACCATTTAAAGGCTAATGTGCTGAGCGGTATTTTGAATATACAATTATTTGGGCCTTTTATTCGTCAAAATTCAAATGGGGAATTATATCTTCAGTTCACCTTTTTTGGACAATTTGCCGTTAATTCAACGGGCGTCAATTTGATTCCAGCTTGATGGTGCGCCCATATACACAATATAAACTTTGTCAAGAACTTTTTAATTCATTTTGGCCATGGCTGGATAGGCAGAAATTCGGAATCAGGATCCTGGCCAGCTAGATCCCCGACTTTAGCCCGTTAGATTTGTTTTTGTGGGGTTATGTAAAAAATAAAGTATACAAACACCGGCCATTTAGAGATATAAATCATTTAGAGGAAACCATACAACATTGTAAGTAGTAGAAATAAAATAAGTTCATAGTTAATAAATTAGCATTATTAACATATTCATAATAGTCATTAACTTAATTATGGGTAAGTGAGTCATAATTAATTCAAGAAACAATAGATGTTTGATGCTTTAGTTATTTTTATTAAAATATTATCAGTAAAAATAAAATTTCATAAGTGGTAGTACCGCGCGTACCACCACTTGCGAATCGCTTGCTGTAGATGGATAACTACTATTAAAAACCTATCCACAGTCATTAATATTAACTGAATAAAAGCTAAGTCACGCTGCTGAATTAGTTATTGTATGATATATTAACATCTACAGGGTGAAATATCAACTTCGCACCAAGAAAATGAGTAATTTTGCACTAGTTCCAAATAAACATTAGTTATCATACCAAAATAACATAAAATATAAAAAAAGATTCAAATTTCCAAAACATAGATTAAAAAGAACCTTTTAGTATCAATGGCATTTACTAATATTTGTCACAGGAGTAATAATTAAGAAAAAAATTGAAAATATTTTTTTTCAAGGTAGGTGGCTCTGACTTCATATTTGAATATAATTTTTACTTCTAAACAACATTTCTAAATAAAGTTTATCGATAATAATGAAAAGAAAGGTACTTTACTCTTATCACAAATTCATATATTCTGATACGCTTGGTATATGGCACCGAAATTAACATATTTGACGGTTGCAGTTTTGGTTTCATACGAGCCGCCAACTTTTATAAAGAATAAAATTTTCTGAGAAATACACAATAAAAATTTTTTCCATATGGTGCGGACTTTCGTGAACAGACTGTATATATATATATATATATATATATATATATATATATATATATTTATTGCAGATGAATTATTGTTTATTAGTTTCTTTATTTAAATACAATATTTTAAATTTAATTTATGTTTTTATTAAATTTTTGCATACCCCACACTACAGCTGTTAATTAAGTTTTATAAAACCAAAACTATATAATTAAAACTCAACAATAAAACCAAAATAACCAATACTTTTCGCAAACAGATTAAAAAGTAAAATTACATAATCTCTCGTGCTAATCAATTAAACTGTCGTTAAGAATCCCTAATTTGTCGTGCTGAATACATATTCTGTCGTGTTAACAATTGTCGTGGGGAATACCAAATTTGTCGTGCTGAGTACATATTTTGTCGTGGACAATTTGTCGTTGAGAATACCTAATTTATCGGGCCGATATATATTCCCTTAAATTTTTACCAGCGATTCTTTAAGCAGGGTGCGGGCGGCTTCCTAAAAGAAACGTCAAAAAAACGCAATAACCTGACGTAATATGCAACTTTTGGGCTCACAGTCAGCGGAAATAAATCAATAACAGCTATTCACTTTCCATAAACAAACAAAAGTTATTGAAAATTTTTTTATGTAACGTGATAAATTATGTGAATTCCCTTTAAGACAATTAACAGATCTATCAATATCAGTACAAAAATCCTTCCTCCTGGTTATTATTTTGTTTTGTATGTTGTTCACTTTTGCAAGTATTTTCATCAAGGTATGTTTTTCAATTAAAATTTGTATTGATCAAAAATTGAAAATCCCCTGATAATCGCAGAGAAATACAGTCGGTATTCGGTAGCTTTGTTCGCCATTGAATGCGTATTCGTATGCGTGCAAAATTTGAGTGTGGGTATCATTTCGACTGATGCATTAGCGCAGAACCGTGAGGGAGGGGGAGGTTGGGTTTATTCAATTCATCACAGTTTTGTGTAGTCGGGTTCGGTTCAGTTCAGGGAAACGTCAATTCTGCATTGAAATTTCGGACGGGCTATTGAAAACCGACGCCGATATTTAATTAAAAAGCCCTTTCAAGGTACAACAATTGCTGATTTGCGTAGACAGGTAAATTCCATTCGGGCACTATATCGGCCGGTCTGTGTAGAATTTTTAATTGGGAATGCTGTTCAATAAAAAAAAACTAAAAAACTCGATAGGTTCCAAAAAATGCCAGACAAAATTGAATATTAAAACTATTTCAAACATCTATGAGTTTATTTACCTAATTACTTTATATCTTAGTACCTTAGTAAATTTTGTACTAATTTACAAAGTTAATTTAAGTTGTTACGTTAAGTTGTAGTTGTAGTTTAAGTAGTTTAAGTTGTACCTTTTTAAGGGCTACATACCAACGTAAAAATTTCTGATTGTAGGAATATTTTTTAGGGAATTGTTAAAAATACCCATTTTTTTTGTTATTTATTGGGTCTTTAATCACAAGAAAAAAAATCACTTTCTTTTTATATTGTGTATTGCGAAGGTAATTAGTTATTGGAGGGCACTGCCATCAAATCATTGGCTCATAGTCGACATGTTTTTCTCCGGATATCAGTGGATATTAAAAAATCTAATGTAATTTATTTCTAAATTAATTCAGGTCTAAATATCTTGTAAAATAATATTTTCGTTAGAGGATATCGAGTCATTTTTTTTAAATGTCTATAAACTAACCGCTTTATGACATTTTGAATTTAAAAGGTGCTTTTTATGACCAATTTAATTTTTTCAGAGTTTATAAAAACTGCATTACTTAAAATATCAAAAACATGGCTCAACAATGTACTTAGAAATTCACAATATAAGTTCATCAAATATATTGACCTCTGTTGAGTTATTGTACCGACCGTGCAGCAAAACATAGTTCTGCGAGAAACTTTAGAACGGAAAATCGTATAATATTCTAGTAATCTTACTGAATTATTAATTACTTACTGTAGGATACTCACGATTAGTATAGTGAGTAAATAAAAAAAAAGTAATAAATAAATAATAGAAAAATAATTTCTTAAAAAATGCTAGTGTAGGTACCTCTATTTGTTCATTTGTCTAATTCAAATAATTACGCATTGAGAACAAATCTGGTGTTTGAATAGAGGCAAAAAATATTTCCTTGTGACGAAAAATGCATTTGTTTGAGGGTCGTAGAAAGAACGTTTATTTCTGTCAAACAATTTATGTTTTTAGTTAAAAATTACGCATTGTATATGATAAGGAACGACATTTATTTATTTTGAAATAATTATTATTGTATTGATGGAAAGATAATTATTATTGTATTGAGTTAAAATGCGATATTGTCAGGTTGCAATAAACGGTTCTTGGATTAAAGAAATTATTAATTTATTGAAGGAATTAATGTGGATTTTTTTTTATTGACAAGAACTTTTTGAAGGGTGCAGTAGAGCAAAATCTCCACGTGGCACCGCTTTTTGGGATGTAGCACATCATCGACCGGTGGTAGGTCATTCCATAAATTTTCGCCAATAATTGTTGCTAAGAAACTTAACAACATTTCCATGTGGTTAGTTAGCAATCGGTCTGATTATGTGTTAGAATCAAAATATGATTTATTTGACGGAAGTAAACGTATTTTTAAACCAAAGCAGAAACTTTCCTTTAAATGAAGAAGTCTCTTCTTGTATACAAATATATTTGTTTGAATCAAAATTAGATTTCTTTCACGACAGAAAACATTAAAAAAATATTAATTAAAAGGAATGTAAATTTTGTTTTTTATCCAAATACATGTATTTTACTGAACTACATTATACAGGGCGATACCGTAGAGTTGCAGTGGCCGATACTTCGTTAATCTTAAGTGTTTTAAACCTAACGCCCTGTATATCATACCATATTAAGAACATTAAAGAAGTTGTCTTACGAACTATTTCAGATTGTACCCTTGTACAGAAATTAGTTAGAGATATTCATTGCTTGTACACAAAGTGGGAATTGCAAACCCTTTTAAAAACTACGTAAATACTACATTTTAGCAGATATTGTCCTAAAGATCAGGTACTAACTAAAACCATAGGTAGATGCTGATGCCTAGAAAAATTAGATAAGCTATAAAGGGTGATCGTATCATGCAGACATTTTTTTAACGTAAAGTACTTTTCAAATAACTTTTTCCAGTACCGGGTATATTTGAAACGATTAGTTGTTAAAACTAATAGTTTCAAAAAGCCCGCAATCGGTTAACACTTTAATAAAAGTGCCTATTGACTAGATGAAATTTACACAAAATGAAATTTAATGAGAATTGAGGGCCTAGAAGCAAAAGGGTTTAAGTGCACTTTTTGTGGTTCTGAGATAATAAGCTTTACATTGAAGTTGTATTTCAAAGTTTCAGAAATAAGTTTGGAAAATTGTATTGGTATTTTAATTTTAGTCATAGTCATAAAGGGATTGTAACGAATCAAGGAGTCTTAAAATTTTATTGTTTAACTTATTTTTTGCACAAATGACTTGAAACATTATGTGGGTTTCAAAAATGTTGGTGGTAAAATGGTTCAAGTGCATTTACTGTTTTAAAATGAACTTTATTAAAAATAAATACAATGACAAGTTACCTAAAGTAAAGTATAACGCAATTTTTGTATTCGTAATCGAAATATAATATAACGGCGTCATCTTCATATTCCAAGAGTATTCCAATAAATCACATGTTTCTTGTGTCCTTTTCTTCCAGCTATTGTTACATCATGTTTTACATTTATATTTGTATAAAAGGCGTGATGGAGTGGTGGAATATATTCCAACAATGTGATTAGGTGTCTGTACTTTTATTTTGATTGATGTTTTATTCAACGGCTTAGTATAGAAAACCGGAGGCATGAACGTCCAACTTTTGAGGTTCAATATTAGTATTTACACTATTCTTGTATCCAAGCTCTTATAATAAACAAAATGGCAAATTACTCTCCACTAGTCATCGGTATCATTTTCAGGGTCCTTCATTATTACATAAAATGGTATAAAAAGAGTTAAACATCGTCTTTGGTCATATTAAACACAAAATTTATTGATTTGCCTTTTATTACGACCTCTCAATCTGCACAGTCTGACAAAAACTTGAGGAATTTGCCTTTTCTTTCTCAAATAAACCACCACTACGGTCACACTCCATGTATGCATGTCCGTGTCCAGGTTCAAGGAACTGAACCGATATAAGTTAATCTCTGTAATATTGGTGACTTGAATACTCAAACTGAACACTTTTCAAACGTTTTTATTTTTATTTTGACGTCTGCAGGAATTGCTGTATACAAAAATCTTTAGTAAAATATACTGTAGACGTGGTTAATAAGCAGTGCCTATTGCAAATCAAAACAAGTAACAATATTTTTTGAGTAGTTGTTTTTAGTAATATCAGAACTCATGTTACTTTATGTGACACTATTTAACCACAAGTGTAAACATACTAGGAAGTAGCAACAACATTAACGCTTTATGACAGTAGCGCGGACGCTATATGGTGACTTAACTCTCGTATACTGTTGGAAGTAATAGGGTTTAAGTAAACTTGAATCCTTTTACCACTAACACTCTTAGCAAATATTTGAATAACATTTTAAAGACCACATAAAAATGGACGAAAAAATGGGAATGGAAATTTATTATTTTTCGCCCAAAATAGGGTATTTTTTAAGTGTAGTATACTGTATACACTTAAACCCTTTTACTTCCAAGCCCCTCAATTATAAAACAACCTTTGTCATGAAAATGATATGCACTTTTGGTAGCGGGCCGGGGTTAATTATACATACATATGTGCTTTTTGTTTTCGATGTGGCGAAAGTTTGTACTCAAATATTACGCTAAATTTGTCTAAATGACTTTATTTGACTCTAAATGAATTAATTTTTTCGTCATATCCTTACAACCATTTCGAAATAGACCAAATTAAACGCAAATATCACAACACCAGTGGAATAAAAATCCCAATATAAAAAAAAATACGTGTCTTTATTATAAAATATTATTTTGTGCTTGCATTTTGCATTATTTATTTATTCAAAAGTCAAAATTTCGCTAAAACTAGTCTAGGTATTTACGTTTAGTTACCTCACTGCTAGTTAACTAGCATTACGAACAATCATCTCAGTATTATTTTCCGGCTCGCAGCAAGCATTAGTTACGGAAGCTGACGTCAGGGGTCGTTTCATATGCAAAATTGACGATGCGACTGAAGCCTCAGAGTGCATAATTATTTTATTAGTACCAGTGCATATCAGGCAAGACGAGGCCAGAGGGGTAGAGGGGAGTGAAGCGGGCTGTACGAGTGCCTCTCACGATTCAACTGGGAAATCTGTATGCTGATATCACAGAAATTAAATATTTACAGAGCGTAGCAGTCCGCCTGAATTTAGATTTACTTCGATTAATTCGCTTAAGCAAAGATGTACATACCTGGATGGGCGGGTGAGACCGAACAGCCCTTCTTCACTGTGCGGAAGAAAACTGGTGTTGAATAAGTCATGAACGAATTTGGGAGTTTGCCGAGGAGAATGTGCACAATAAGTACTTGGTGCGCTACGTCAAAGAAATTTCGTCCTCTGTTGAAGTGGGATTTGTACAAAGAATAATGAGTTATGGTGGTATTATTTGTCTGAGTGGTACAGTCTTGGAATATAGTATGTTCAGTATTTCAGCAGTGTGTCGATGATACACCCATGTACACTCTTGGAATTTAGTAAGTTCTATAAATATTTTAGCAGTGTGTCGATGATACATCCAAGTACAAGTTTTTTGTTATTCTGATCGACCGCTCGGCCGCTAAGTGCAAAAAATTGTCCGTTTACGCTTCAACTCGTATATCGGAAATTTATTATTTGCGAAACCTTGTTCGAATGCTTTGAATTGGTTTATAATGATTTATATGTTTCTATTTATAAGCTTAATGTGTAATTAATAAATGTAATTCCTACATTGCAATGTAATTGTGTTTTTATTAAATATGACGTTAATTTTATATTAATAAACATAAAAGTTTTCGATTACATGAAATGAAAATCTCATTTCAAGATATTGCATACAACACAACAAATTATACTTACAACCTTATTGCATCTAATAGCTTTTTTTGCGTTAATAAATACAAACATCAATTTTTTGTTGTCAATATTTTTACTTTTCAGGTTATTTCAGAACTGACATATGTATTAACATTTATTTACAAAATAGAAATAAATTAAAATTAATTTGCTTTAAATTTGTATTTATGGTAATTTGTTAATTGAGATTTACTGGTGTTTTCGAGATATTTAGCTTCAACGATATTTTGCAGTGTTTAACTTAATAAACAGAAAGGAATATGTATTTTGTATAGCATGAATGTATCATTACTATTTTTTTATATTATTGTTTTGTATTTACTTTACAGCAATATGGTTCAAATATCTGACAACTGAGAATAATGACAATTATGTATATCACTAATTTACAAAAATTTTTGGAAGCGAGCTCTAAACTTTCGACGAATTTTGATGGAATGTAAATAAGTTATAATTATTATTTAAAAAAAAATAAACCAAAATATACAACCATCTAATAGTATATTATTATACAAGTTTTATAAGACGTCAAATTGGCGCACGAGTTGCCCAAATGGAACGAGTGCGCCAATACGTCTTATAAAACGAGTGTAATATACTATTTTTTCTACTTTGCGTCATTAATTTTATATAAATTTAGAAATTGTGATTACTATATTGCGCTAAATTAGAATCTAGGGTATTTCGCGGGTACCATGTGGCAGCACTGTAGTAACTGTCAACTTCGTTAAGGATGAGATCTATGAGATAACATCTTGACAAAATCTAATTGTGAATAAAATTACTCTACTTTAGCCTACAAGTTTGAATAAATATTCAGCGAGGTCTCAACGATGATCATAATGGAGCTTGGGGCAACACTTTTAACCCTACTGTGATAAATATATGAAACTTAACCTAAAAAGTCAACAACTTTAATAGTGGTTTCATAAGTATAATAATCAGAATCTTATTGTTTGGAAGTGTTAGAAGTATTTGGCGGTGACTGATTAGTTACTTCGAAGAACAAGAACTTACTAAAGAATTGTTATAACGCTTAATAGCGGTGTCAACCTAATTCCGCTAGGTAGCCGTTGAGGCTTATACATTTCCACGCACTTATAATTGAAACCAAATTCTAATTTCGGTGAAGTAGTTTATTAGAATAAATTATGCTAAGTTTTAACACCTAACGTTTAATAGCGGTGTCTACCTAATTCCGCTACGTAGCCGTTGCGGCTTATATATTTACAAGCACTTATAATTGAAACCCAATTTTAATTTCGGCAAAGTAGTTTATTAGAATAAATTATACTTAGTAAAATTACATGTGATGGAGGTAATACAAATATGTTGCACACAACCAGAACTAAGACGAAGTCGAAAGCGACGGACAAAAATGAATACGAATTGAGCCGAACAGAATTCGGTCCAAAATGTTACCGAAAACTTATACGTTACATAAACTAAGAAATCCTCTACACTTTAAATGTACTATAGCTTCATACGTGTATGCTGATAAACCATTGATTGCGCATATACAATCTCGTAGCAGTAATTAAAATCATTCATATCTGCGATGTAGGTTTGATATTCGCATAATACCTTATTAAAGTAAATGTGGTCCTTGAATTATATCTGAAAAAGGGATTTGATGTTTAGTTGAAAAGAATGATAACGATCACTTACCAGAGTCGTAAAACATCACCGAAAACGTTATGCTGGCGTATTTTGATGAACACAGCAAAACTAAGAAAGCCACAACCTTTGGCCATACTATAGGCAGGCATATTTTTTGATCTGTCTGGGGCGTTTGATACTGTGTCCCATGAGCGGCTAATCTCCAAGATGCGTTTACTGGGAATCAGGGGAGTTGCATTGAGTCTATTGCAGTCTTACCTGGCAAACAGACAACAGACAGTTAGTGTGGGTGGGTCTGTGTGTACTGAATCTGCAGTGTTAAGGGTGGGAGTTCCGCAGGGATCTATTTTGGGACCCCTGTTATTTCTTATTTATGTTAATGATTTACAACAGTTCATGAACATTGGAGACGTGTTTCAATTCGCAGACGACACAAGTGTAATAATCTCTCATAGTTGCTTAGAGGGGCTTTCTCTCCTTGCGACTGAGGTTATAGACTTGATGACTCGTTGGTGCGAGGTAAACGGTATGTTATTGAACCATTCCAAAACATCCATACTTCAGTTTTCATTGGATGGTCCTGATAGATCTATACTGGTTAGAAAATCAGGAGTAACTGTGCCATTGTGTTTGTCTACCAAGTTTTTGGGAGTTTACGTTCAGAGTAATTTAAGGTGGGACACCCATATCAGCTTCACAACTAAGAAATTAAATCGTGCTTACTACTCAATGTTTAAACTGAGAGATATTGTACCGCTAGAAGCCACAAGAACCTATTATTTTTCCAGTGTGGAGTCCGTGTTGTCCTACGGAATTATTATGTGGGGTTCATCACCGGAGGTCGCTACTCTGTTTCGTCTCCAGAAGAGATTTTTGAGATGCATGCTGCATTTGGGTTACTTGGAGTCATGTAGAGATCATTTCAGGAAACAAAGAATCTTAACCCTCCCTTGCTTATACATATATCGCCTGTTGTGCTATTATATAAGCAATATGAGTAAATTCGCGACAAACGGTGATATATCGACATCTGTGCAAACTCGGGGGACTTCTCGGCTTGCGATTCCTCGCCACTCGTCGACGGCGTTTGAGGGAGGACCGAGATATATGGTGATTAAGTCATTTAATGCCCTGCCACTCAGCATATCGACTGCATCAAAAATCGGGTTTAAGAGAGAAGTTAAAAATTATCTAATTGCCCATTCTTTTTACTCTGTAGAAGAATTTTTATCTGCGACATATCTTCACCGTAGGTGTTGATTATTGTTTTTCATTTCTTTTTTTTTGTGTGTAATGCCTTGATGTATATATTGATGTATGTTTTTTTCGAGATGATGTGTATCTGTATATATGTGTATATATGTATTTATATACCATGTATGTAACATGTATTTTTGACAATTGTCCATGTCTTCCAAGATCAATCGGCAAATAAAGTATTATTATTATTATTATTATTATTATTATTATAGCAGGCTACACGCATGTTTAAATATGTATAGAATATTAATATTTCGCAGTTTATGCGATTGCAAGCGATTAAAAAGGGGCAGTGTGTGGTTATGTATTGTACGTTTGACATTTGGCATTTGATATCATTGTGTACCAATCCTGGCAATCTTAGACAAAAATGTTACTGTTTTCGGTGTTACAATGTGTTAATTGTAACACCGAAAACAGTGTTACAATGTGTGCATTGTGAATGCAAAGTAGAAAAAAGAACATTTCGTCGGGTTAAAGGTAAAAGTCACTAACTAACATCTAAAATAATTACGAAAATCTGACTTTAAGATGTATTACCAACAAATATAATGATATTTTCTGGATAATTAATGCATTTTCGAGTACTTAGAACACTTATTGATCGCCTCCTTGTACAAGATGCGAATTTAGACGCATTTGACTACAATTAATTCGTGTTTCAAGAAAATGTAACAAAATGTTAGTTAGTGACTTTTACCTTTAAGCCCACGATTTATACAACATAAAAATTATTTCATCAAATTTGACCTGGGATGAGTATCAATTGTGTTGGTAACGGGTATATAATTTCCCAAAAGGAGACGCTTCAGAGAGAAAAGTTATTGGTTTCTCTTACGTATAGCTTTTATTGCATATTAATTACTCACAATCATATGCAATAAAAGCTATACGTAAGAGAAACCAACAACTTGACGATTTGAACCAGGGACCTTTGCGTCGCTAGCACAATGCTCTCCCATCTGAGCTATTGACATTGTGCTAGCGACGCAAAGGGCCTTGGTTCAAATCCAGGTTGTGGCTGTAATTATTGATTTATCCCGCCTGTATGTTACCATATTATTAACTTATAATATTAATTTGACAAAGTATGTCGTTAAACATTTTTAGTTATAGTTTATATTGTTTGGAAATTAAAAAGACCTTCATTTTTAATGTACATGCATTTTAATTAACCTTACAGTACACAATTCATAAGGCAAAATGTTATTTTTAGCTTATTATCGTTGTTAATGCACGCCTCTTAATTTATTTAGAAAACAAATTTAGATAGTATTAGATCTCATGAAAGATAATTGAAACATTAACTGAATTAACTGAACTAAATATTTTTACTTTATCATGTGTTGTATGTCAAAGTATTGTAATCGTGTCGAAAAAGTTGAAAGTTGAAAGTTGTGTGTACCCGTGCTTTGGGCGACGATACCGGAGAAAATTAACAGTTTAGCTGCATGGGCAGATTCGTATCGAGATCGGTCGTGTGTGCATTAAAACTAGTTAGCCAGGATTTGAGAGATATTTTCATTTTATTGACAGTATTGTTAGAACTTCAGCGTTTGACACTGCTTTATAGTATGATAAAGTTATGGGCCACATCAGATTTTTTACATGTGTATTGACGTTGATACGATCTCTGGATAACTGAGTGTTTAATGAATGTTTTATTGTAATGCTGACGTTTCTATTTTGACATTTAATATTTTAATTTTACCCTAATTCATGTGAATTATGTTTCTAGATTTAAGCTGATGATGATCAAAGATCGAAGCCTGTTCTTAATAAAATAAAGAAATTTGCAAAAATAAAGATTTTTATATTACACATTTAATTAAAATGCAAATTATTCCAAATAGGATGGCCGGTTCCTTCCCTTCCCATAAAATAAAAAATCATTTTTAAGCCTCGCATCATAAATTGCTACCATGAAGAGTAATTTTAGATCAACTCTAGCCCCTTTTGTTAAACTCATAATACCGCGGAAAAGTTGCGTATTAGGGAGACTAAAAAGCGGTAAAAAATAATTAAAATCGGTGTATACTCACTTTATATCATCTCCATGCCAGACAACTTTGTTATTTGCGCAGACGCACCCACTAAACAGGATCTTCAAATTGTTTATAATATTTTCAACAATGCGTTGAGTTAACTAATTCGTTGTTTCTTTTAACAAAAATATGTGTTTAATCGTGGGACATAAGCTAACTCTCTAAAGATTGTGCCAAATTCTGTGCAAATTCTGACCCGAGAAAGGTTAGATGCAAATAATAAAAAGTACCGAGATAAACACTACATTTCGTAATAAAATGATAGCATTCATAGTAATATATCATCTCCAGAATTACAACGATTATACGAGCCATCCATGTCTGCATTCTTCATTGTGTGGCACACGCCAGCAGGGGCTGAGATATGACGTTACGGAGGGGATTCAGTGCTGCCAACGGTACGCGCACTGACGGGCACGAGAAGAAAGAGCTCGTCAAAAATTTTATAGACGTCATAATATCCTTCAACGGTGCCAGCGGCCCCCCTTTATTCCGTAACGTTACAGATATATAGTTAAATAGCCTTCAACGACCCATAGTAAAACCGAAAACGGACTAGCATTCATTCTATTCCGCGGTGGAGATGAAAAAAATTATGTCATTTACTTTGAAATGTCCGTTTTTATAACTGTACGCTCGCGTAATGCCACCTTCACACGGTACTAAATTGTATGACGATTTTTTTATGTGATAAGATGAAGGTTATGTATACTATAGTGCGTAAATTACTTCCCAGCTGATCGTAATATACTTAAATAGACATATTAAATATGTAAGCAGGATTTTATGGAGTACTCGATATGGTTCAAACTAAGAAGAAGGTATCCCTATTCCCTAGAAATCTAACATCTTTTTAGTAAGACCAAAAAAGTGACAAGTCGAGCATTAGAACTTATAATAGCGACAGAATAAATTCTGAACGAAATTCATTTCGTAAGCTTTATATGACTCTAGTTTATGTTAGGAATTTTATGAATGAGGAAATTTGCCTCCTAAAACGCAGGCGTTTATTTTAAGGGCTCTATTAAATTTATAGAGGGCCATAGTGTGGCGCAAGCACCACTATTAATTCGTAAAAGATCAGGGTTCGTGACAGTAGAGGGTCGTAAGAATTCGTAGTGGTGTGACTGAAGAAAAGCGATAAGAATTTAAGGGAAGACGTTTTATATCTATTCATATGACTTGCATTATAAACATTATGGTCATTAAGTGTTTACAAGTGGAATAACCAGAGGGAGCGGGGTGGGGTTGTTGTTTTATTTATTTTATTTTGTTATTTTTTTACGTCCCATCTCTATTTGTCATCTGAACACAAGAAATAGGTACCACAATTTTCAACAATTTAGAAAATGTCTATGAAATAAGTACGTAGGCTTCCACGGCCAGAATCATTTAGAAAATAAACGGCCTCCGGGTCATACCGTGCGTCAAGTTTTGTAAATGCTGACGTTTCGCGAACCATGTTGCTCTCTTCTTCATAGCTAACTTCAAAGCATTTACGAATCTTGACACACGGCATAACCCGGAAGCAGTTTATTTTCTAAGTTCCTATGAAAGATATTTTTTCTCAATCCGCATAAAAGTGGGACACAACGGAGGGGGATGAGATGTAATAATATAATGTAATACAATGGATTCAGCTCCATCTCGATTGCGATTTTTGGAGTTTACACTACTAACGTTTTTGATCAAAACAAACGTATCTCTAAATAAAACAAAAAAAAATCTTTTTCTACTTTGCATTCACAATGCACACATTGTAACACTGTTTTCGGTGTTACAATTAACACATTGTAACACCGAAAACAGTAACATTTTTGTCTAAGATTGCCAGGATTGGTACACAATGATATCAAATGCCAAATGTCAAACGTACAATACATAACCACACACTGCCTCTTTTTAATCGCTTGCAATCGCATAAACTGCGAAATATCCATATTCTATACATATTTAAACATGCGTGTAGCCTGCTATAGTATGGCCAAAGGTTGTGGCTTCTTTGCTGTGTTCATCAAAATACGCCAGCATAACGTTTTCGGTGATGTTTTACGACTCTGGTAAGTGATCGTTATCATTCTTTTCAACTAAACATCAAATCCCCTTTTCAGATATAATTCAAGGACCACATTTACTTTAATAAGGTATTATGCGAAGATCAAACCTACATCGTAGTTATGAATGATTTTAATTACTGCTACGAGATTGTATATGCGCAATCAATGGTTTATCAGCATACACGTATGAAGCTATAGTACATTTAAAGTGTAGAGGATTTCTTAGTTTATGTAACGTATAAGTTTTCGGTAACATTTTGGACCGAATTCTGTTCGGCTCAATTCGTATTCATTTTTGTCCGTCGCTTTCGACTTCGTCTTAGTTCTGGTTGTGTGCAACATATTTGTATTACCTCCATCACATGTAATTTTACTAAGTATAATTTATACTAATAAACTACTTTGCCGAAATTAAAATTGGGTTTCAATTATAAGTGCTTGTAAATATATAAGCCGCAACGGCTACGTAGCGGAATTAGATAGACACCGCTATTAAACGTTAGGTGTTAAAACAATTCTTTAGTAAGTTCTTGTTCTTCGAAGTAACTAATCAGTCACCGCCCAACACTTCTATTCTGATTATTATACTTATAAAACCACTATTAAAGTTGTTGACTTTTTAGGTTAAGTTTCATATATTTATCACAGTAGGGTTAAAAGCGTTGCCCCAAGCTCCATTATGATCATCCTTGAGACCTCGCTGAATATTTATTCAAACTTGTAGGCTAAAGTAGAGTAATTTTATTCACAATTAGATTTTGTCAAGATTTCATCTCATAGATCTCATCCTTAACGAAGTTGACAGTTACTACAGTGCTGCCACATGGTACCCGCGAAATACCCTAGATTCTAATTTAGCGCAATATAGTAATCACAATTTCTAAATTTATATAAAATTAATGATGCAAAGTAGAAAAAAAAGTATATTACACTCGTTTTATAAGACGTATTGGCGCACTCGTTCCATTTGAGCACTCCTCGCTACGCTCGTCGTGCCCAAAACAACTCGTGCGCCAATTTGACGTCTTATAAAACTTATAATAATAATAATAATTATATTAATAAGAAATAATATACTATTTTTTTACTTTGCATTCACATTGTAACAATGTTTTCGGTGTTACAATTAACAAATTATAACATCGTTTTTAGTAACTTTTTTCTAAGATTGGACATATTGATATCAAATGCCATATGTCAAACGTACTACACATAACCACAAACTATCTTTTTAGAATCGCTTACAATCGCATAAACGCGAAATATCTATATTCTATACATATTTAAGCTGGAGCTTTCTTAGTTTTGCGCTGTTCATCAAAATACGCCAGCATAACGTTTTCGGTGATTCTTTGCGACTCTGGTAAGTCATCGTGCATCATTCTCGACAACTAAACATCAAATCCCCCTTTCAGATACAAGGACCACATTTACCCGAATAAGGAGTTATGCGAAGATCAATACATCGTAGATATGATCGGGTGCAAATACTGCCGCGGGATTGTATATGCGCAATAAATAGTTTATTGAATATCAGCATGCACGTAGCAAGCTATAGTACATCTAAAGTGTTGAGGATTTCCTAGTTTATGTAACGTATATGTTTTCGGTAACATTTTGGACGGAATTCTGGTCGCGCCAATATCGTATTCTTTTTTGTACGTCGTTAACCATTTTCCCTTGAATTTATTCATCTGTATGAGCTTTTAGCAATAAACATTTAGCGATCCCTAGTTACCAAACTTCCATCTATCCCCAATAGGTGTCACGACGGAATTGTTTTTTTTTTTTCGAAATTCGGCTTGCAAATCCTGAAGTGACAAATAAAACCTATAAATTTCCACTACCTCTGTAGCTCAAATGGGAGAGCAGTCAACCGGAAATTGGAGGGTTCCTGGTTCAAATCCAGGCGGAGGTGGTTTTTCAAAAATTATCCTCACCTGGATTAATTATCATTCGCTTCTTTAGTTGATTATATATATATGTATAAATTATGTTATTGCCGATATTATTGGCAATTGTTTAATTTGAATATGAGACTGTAGACTAATAAAAAGCAGTTGTATTATAACAAAGAGTTTTATTCGTTATTTCAACGCTTACTGTTACAGAGTCGTACAACGTCTGTCTTATCTACTTCTTCTCCGTTCCCAGCCTGCAGTGCAATGCTTATCTTGCTTCTTAGAATTGGCACGCTGAGAGCGGAGGTTGTAATCCAACACTTGGATGACATAATCTATTCCTATTTACTTAACTTAACAACTATATTGGGGTTCCCAATATAACATACAGTGAACCATGGGAATTATATTGCCCACAATATAACACTTCCACCCTTAGTCAAGTTATTACGGAGTAATAATTTGAAAAGGCTGAGCCGCTGGTGTCAATTTTTGACGACGGCAATAAGAGAAGGCGTTCCTTCGAATATACAGTACAATCAACAATACCACAATAGTAACCACGATACACAAACCGATCGTAGAATGAAATACATGAGAATGAGAAAAGCTTAACATTTGTAGTCTATCATTCGTTTTTTGCATTTCATTCTTTACAAAGGTCGGGTGAATTTCCTTCAGAGTTACGTTAGCGATGCTGGACATTCTATCGTTATATTCTATAAAATCGTAATTATTAATTTGGTTAGTAAAGATATAATTTTGGATTGTTCTATCCTTTACAAAATATTTACAGTGATCAGTGGTATCGAGAATCTGTAACAACCGATTTAATAGCGTCAATGTGATATTCAAAAATTTTACCTTGTTTATTTTTTACTTTTATCTTGTTATTACCAAGAATTTCTTTTATCTGAAATGGACCCTTAGCCAAGGGATTTGTTTTGGAATAACGGCCTGGGAACTTGATATAGACATTTTGACCCACCCTCAATTCCTTATTATCTCGCTTTTCATTTAGCTTGGCTATACACTTTTCTTTATTTCGTTGCTGCACTTCGGCGACCTTAGTGTTTATTTCCTGTATCTGATTTTTATATTCATTTATCAGGTCTGTTGTTATATTCTCATCATTAATGCCAAGTATTTCCTCAAAACGACCAAAAAACAACTCAATCGGTTTCCTCTTAGTTCGATTATTAATAGAATGATTGTAAGCAATAGTACTTAGATTCATAAAGTCTTCGTTTTGTCCTAGTACTCTTACGTGTTCCACCAATGTACTATGAAAGCGCTCGATTTCCCCATTTGATTTAGGGTTGTTAGGTGTAATGAAATGGCACTGAATGTTATAAAGTCTAAGCAAATCCTTCACTATCGCATTATTAAATTCCTGTCCGTTGTCGAACACCACCTGTTCCGGAATACCGAAATTTGCCAAAAACTTAATCAACGCTCTAGTGACCTCTACTGCCGATTTATTTAAAATTTCTATTACTTGGGCAAATTTGCTAAAAGCATCTATTACGGTTAGGTATACTTTTTTTTTTATTTTAAAAACGTCGCAATGAATGCGCTCCATTGGTTTTGTTACTTTATTCGTGAGTTGTAATTGAGATTGAATCGGATGTCGGTCATATTTATTTTTTTGACAAACATCGCACTTGTTAATGTAATGGATGACATCATTATGATAGTTTGGCCAATAGTAATACCTTCTGATTTCATCAAAAACCTCAGTTACCCCTCTATGATTATTCTGTTCGTGATACTTTCCAATGATCGCCACTTGATCTCCTTCATCATCTATTACTTTTACCTGTTTAATACACCTGATGAAAGTTACACGATTATTGAAATTTTCAACCACAACCCCACACAACAACTTGTAAATATCATCAGGACAAAATATAAAACATTTTCTATCTAGTAGATTTGTTTTCATAAACGTTACCAAGTCACGCAATTGATTATTTTCATTTATTTTTACCGTAAAAATTGTCTTTTTGCTTTTAACTTCCCTTGTAACGCTTAATTCGCTCCCATGAGTGCTTATAAAAATTTGGTTTGCTTGTGTATTAATTGCACTTTCCGAAATTGGAATAGAATTCCTATTATCAGGATTTTTATTGGAATGAATTGACTGATTTTCCGTATCTTGGTTAACCACCATTGATCCGCAAGAGTTATGGTTTATTTCCAATCTGGAGAGCGCGTCTGCATTAGTATTTTGTTTTCCGGATTTATACTTTATCTGATAATCGAATTCGGCTAGCTTTATGCGCCACCTCTCTAGTTTTGCATTAGGTTCTTTTAGAGAATGAAGCCAAACCAGTGATTTATGATCGGTTATTAGAATAAATTGATTTCCGTAGATGTAAGGACGGAAAATTTTGGTAGCATAAATTATTGCTAGTAATTCTTTCTGGATAGTGCTGTATTTTACCTCAGATTCACTGAGCGTTCGCGAAGCATAGCAAATTGGTTTATCTCTGCCAACTTCACCCTGAGACAAAACCGCACCAATAGCATAATTACTAGCATCAGTAGTGATTAGAAATTTCTTCGTAAAGTCCGGATATTGTAAGAGCGGCGGATTAATTAATACATTTTTGCATGTATTAAAACTGTCAACATACTCGCTATTTTGCAAATCAATCTTAGCGTTCTTTTTTAAGCACTGTGTCAGTGGTTTTGTGAGTTTAGCAAAATTTTCTATAAACTTTCTGTAATAACCAACCAACCCCAGAAAAGATTTTATTTGTTTAGTTGTAGTAGGGAGTTTTAAGTTTTTTATAGCTGTTATTTTTTCTGGATCCGGCATTACGCCTTTGTCCGTAACAATATGTCCTAAATATTTAATAGATTTTTTTAAAAATTCGCACTTATCTAGCGAGATTTTCAAGTTTGATTCGCGTAATCTATCAAACACCTTTCGTAATTTTTCAAAGTGTTCTTGTAAGGAAACTGAATAAACAATTATATCATCGAGATACACCAAACAAGTATCCGCAAGTAAATCGGCAAAAATGAAATTCATACACCTCTGGAATGTTGACGGTGCATTTTTTAGACCAAATGGCATTCGCCTAAATTCATATTGGCCATTTTCCGTGCAAAAAGCAGTTTTATCACGATCTTTTTCTACAATTTCAATTTGGTGGTAGCCACTAGCTAAATCGAGGGTGCTAAAGTAATTAGCCCTCCCCAACTTGTCCAAAATGTCCGTGATATTCGGAATTGGAAATTTATCATCGATGGTCTTTTCGTTCAGTTTTCGATAATCGATTACCATTCTAAACTTCGGAATACCCGAGTGATCGGGTTTCTTTGACACCAGGGATACAGGAGATGCATACGGGCTTGCGCTAGGTGTAATAATATTTTGTTGTAACATTTTATTTATTTGTTTATTAATTTCTTCTCTTTGTTTTGGACTTTTGCGGTACGGTCTCTGGTATATCGGTAAATCATCTGTTACATTGATAGCATGTTGAATTTTAGAAGTAAATGTAAGGGAAATTGATTCATCATATAAGATGTCTTTGTAGTTATGAATCAAGTCAACCAAGGTAGTGCTTTCTTCTATATTCAAGTGACTTGTCTGCAATTTTTGTCGAATATTATTATCCAATATTGTCGAAATACCGGCGTCATACAGGTTATGTAAATTTGCCTTTGGTTCATCATAATGAAGCGGAATTGTTACGCCAGGTAAGTGAAGCATTTGATTTTTATAGTCTATTTGTGCATCCAATTTGTTTAACATTGTGGATCCTATTAACCCCTTAAATTTCTCTGAAAATTTAACAACATTCCAACGAAAATTTCTTTCGTTTGACTTGAAGCTAAGTAAGGCCGGAGTTTGTGCAATGAATTTGTGATAGGTAAGACCATGCATAGTTTTAATTGAAAAAGGATGGTACGCCAAATATTCAGTAAAGTACAATTCAGCCAAATCCGGGTCTATCGTACTATCCGTCGCACCGGTATCAATGAGAAATCGTGCGTTGTCTAATTCGGTTATTATAATAAACGGCAATTGCCTGTGGCCATTGTTATTTAAATGAACTTCTTCCAAGGGGAAGTCGTTCGACAAAAATTCTTCAGTTTGAATATTGTTATAATAATCATAACTATAATCACAACTCAAAAATTCCAAATCAAAATTTTCCACCCCAATCTCTGAATTAAACCCCTTTGTACAATCAGCCAGTATGGTGTCAAAAGTTATGTCACTTGGTCGGTATAAGGTACCAAGTGAAAATTTTCCTCTGTAAGAAATTCATTGTTTTCCTTCTCGTTCAACAAATTTTGTTCATTTAAAATTTCATGATTCTCATCGCTTTCCAACTCATTTAAATCGACCGTATCTTGTTGGAAAATTCGTTTTCCGTTGGTAAAGCCCATTAAAGGTTGCCTAGCACCGTTAAAATTTCTTTGTGTAGGCAATCTGGTCCTGTAAATTGATGGATCGACGTCCATTGGTTGCGGGTTTTGAGGGTTATTAAATGATGTTCCCTGATTACCAATTGATAGAGAATTAGGTGGTAACATTGATTGATAAGGAACACCCTGTGCAACTCGAATATTTCGAAAGGATTGTCCCTGTCGTAAAGGGTCATATCCTATAGCCTGATTCTGATGTGGAACAAAATTATATGTCGGTATTGGTTCTTGATTTAATGATGCTCTTTGCGGAATGCGATAATTTGGCATTGATGGAGCACTTGAAGTTTGCCCATATCTCGGAACAAAACTATGAGACGTACTAGGTTTGATATTTATCGGAACTCTCTGCATATTATTTCCACTAGGTATCTGATTTCGGTTCAGTTTAGCAAATTTATCGAATTGATGTAACCATTCTAAATGATTGTGTGCCAGAGTAATGGCCTGATCTAAGTCCAAGGGACTTTTATTTACAAGGAACTCACCTAATTTTGGGTGTACTAACATTATTGATTTTATAAACGCCTGCAAAGCCATTTGTTTAAATACCCCAGATTTCACATTTCTCATAGCATCATTATAGATAATATTCATAGTTAATTTAGTGTCATAAAATGCTATTAATTCTCTTATATCGTTCCCAACCTGAATCACGTTATTCGTTTTCGGGATAAAATTGGTTATGTCCAATTCCAGAGTGTTTTCGGACCGCGGGTCAGAATACATCTCACGTAGAGCATGTAATACTTCATCTTTAGTGACTAACCGCCTACTAGCAATGACCCGTAACGGTTCACCTTCCAATCTACTTTTGATGCAGTCCACCAAAAATCCATTTGGAATTGCTGGATTATTTTCGTTTCTTATAAAAAAATTTTGCGCTATTTCGAGAAACAACGGCAATTCTCTAAAATCCCCAGAAAATTTAGGGATAATTCCTATTTCTACGCTTGAAATGGGAATAGCCATGTTCGGTATTGCTTCTGGATTGATATTATTATTATCAGGAATATTGATTATAGGATTATTCCTTGGTATCGGCGAACGCGATCTAGCTCTATTCATCCAAATTCTATAGTTTTAAAATTAACACTTAAAGTTACTTACAATAATAACATAAACAATTGCATAGTGTTGCTTGTGTATTCTTGGAGAATTTGATTTTTCTGGAGACGGCGTCCAGTTGACTCGATACGGAGTGATGTGACACGGCCGCAGAGTTTTATGCTGCCGTAATCACCCTGATATTTGTCGCACTTACACTATGGCGAACTTTCACTTCACAAATTTCAAGTGCACTGGAGACGGCGAACAATTTTGGTACTGCTGGTGACGATGAGTGACGTAACACGGCCGCAGAATTTGATGCTGCCGTAAGTATCGAACTGTTATCGCACAACAACGGCGAACAATTTTGGTACTGCTGGAGACGATGAGTGACGTAACACGGCCGCAGAATTTGATGCTGCCGTAAGTACCGAACTGTTATCGCACAACACTAGTGAACTGTTTCTGTTGGTTCTTAATCACTTCCAAACGATTGAAATCGACCGGAGATTTTGATCCGTGAAGATGACCTACAGTCGACTGCGCCAATTATGTTATTGCCGATATTATTGGCAATTGTTTAATTTGAATATGAGACTGTAGACTAATAAAAAGCAGTTGTATTATAACAAAGAGTTTTATTCGTTATTTCAACGCTTACTGTTACAGAGTCGTACAACGTCTGTCTTATCTACTTCTTCTCCGTTCCCAGCCTGCAGTGCAATGCTTATCTTGCTTCTTAGAATTGGCACGCTGAGAGCGGAGGTTGTAATCCAACACTTGGATGACATAATCTATTCCTATTTACTTAACTTAACAACTATATTGGGGTTCCCAATATAACATACAGTGAACCATGGGAATTATATTGCCCACAATATAACATATATATGTGAATGCGAGCTTGGAAACAACGCCGAATTGACGTCAATTAGCAGCACGCATGCGCGGATGAACGGTTTACCGTGTTATCATAGTATAATTACTATACGAACTAGATTATTACTAAACAAGGTAATTATGCTACAAAATAGCGTACATTTACAGGGTATTTTTACTGTGCGTACGGTATATTCAGAGTCCAAACGTTAAAACTACTTTGTCGGGCAATTCCGTCATACGAAGATCGAAGAAGCAACCGTATACACGTGTTTCGGACTATTAGTCCTCATCAGTACGGTATAGCCAAGGAGCAAGATGGACACTCAATGGAAAAACACTCAAATGGTTCCCTATAGGGGGTGACCAATGTCGCCAATTTAGTGCTTCAGTCCCAACATCTTCAGGATTCGAAGACAAGAAGTGACGTCGCGCCGGAGGTGACTGGTACACCCCAGGTACACCATAGCCCATGGAAATTACAATGATACAATGATATATCTTACCGTCGATTAACCATCTTTCCGTTAAAACTACTGTTTCCATGTAATAGTACATAGATATTTGGAAATTTACCCTTAAAGGAACGTAAATATAGACTTACAATGGTTACATAGTAAAATTTTCACAATACGAATAGTATTTTTACCGATGCTTTTTTCAGTGCGGATGTAATATATAAAATACAATACCTACGCAAAGTTTCGATAAATTCTTCATTTACTGTTGGATTCGTGCAATATTCGAATTTCGACCGGATCTGCTCGTTATCAGTTGCATACTGTACATGGAAACATAAAAAAATCTGATGTGGCCGGGCACATGACTTTATCACACTATATATAAAATTAATAGTTTAGCTGCATGAGATTCTATTTGATCGAGATCGGGCATGTTTGCATTAAAATAAAACTAGTAGAACTAGTCAGATATATTTACTAAAGCTGCGATCGGATATTGTACTCCGTTGACACCGGGTACACCGTCCAAATGACACTTACGTGTTATTGGGTGTAAAAATTGTAACGGTGTATAATATCCGAACGCAGCTTATATTGACAGTAGGTATTGTCAAAACATTAGCGTTTGATCTACCTACTGGCATTAGAATCAAAATATCTGACAAATCCTGACTAACTAGTTTTAATGCAGTACGACCGATCTCGATGAAATAGAATTTGCTCATGCAGCTAAACTATTAATTGTACCAAAAAACGTCATAGTCATAAATTATTCAGAATTTCCTCTACTTTAATTTATTATTTAACTATTTCGACGAAATTCCAGAAATTGCCGCTTATTTGCAAAATCTTTCAAAAATGCTAAAACTCCAGTTTCTTTGGACAGTTTGGACCCTTTTCAACAGAAAGTTGTTTGGTCATGAAACTTCTAAATATGAAGTTTCGTCCCGATACCTTTAGCAGTTTCTCCGGAATAGTAGTTTTGGGTAATGGGGAGGTTTTTCTTATTGTTTATAAGGAAGTTACACATTTTTGGTGTTTATGCGAAAGGAAGTTGTGATGTTAAATTCATTTAGGGCTCGTTTTAGTGGTAGGGCTAAGGAGTCATGGTAATTCAATACAATGTCTGCAATGCAATTATTATGGTTAGAATATTACCTCCATTTCCATAATACCAAGTAATACCAACTACCATTACAGTTATCAAGTTTATAGCAACTCATTCTAAGTGTCCCAAGTATTCCTACAAGACGTATTCTTATCTGAGAGCGTGAACGAAACCGTACGCAATAAAGACGTTCCAGTTCCAGTTTTCAGTCTCCCCCTTTTTTTTCTGCCGACGCACAAATTTCGCGATATGCAAACAACGACGAATCCTGGATTCTCCTCCTGGTAACCGCATGAATACATCACCGTTTTATCAGTGCCGAGGACGACTGTTTGTTTCTGCTGAATCAACATCTCGAGAACAACGCCCCTAGCTTCCCAACCCCTAAAACTACCCCCCCCCCCCCCCGTACACTCCATCCCCCAAAATCCCGTTGTCCTTTTCCACGTCGATTCCTGCTTCGTAGGATTTCGCAATGTTTAATCACGTATTGCTTCTGTTAAAAATGTAAAATCGCGACTTTGTTCGTCGGAATTCGATTTAATCATTTTGCCGAATTTTGCGCTGTGTTTTTAAAGGGAATTGGTTATATTTTCTGGGAGATGGAAAATCGCATAATGAGGTTAAAATTTATCTTCGTCGCGGGTAACGAACTCGTCGAAGAACTGGATCTGTAATAACAAGATTATCAAATGAAGGAGATTTCCTTATTGTGAGATAAAAGCTGGAATATATAATTTATTGTCTTTTCGAATGGGGCGAAATTTTGGGTATTTGAGTAGAATGAGATTTGAAATTATTGTTAAGATGGTGTAAAGTTAACTAACTGTCAAAATTGGTCGATGGTGTTCTGTTTTCGATAATTGTTGCAGTCTGAAGAAAGTGTTTCGAACTTCGAAATGAAATTAACCCTGCCGTCAAAGGTTCACTTTTCTTTTGCGCTTTTAGTCAAAATAGTCTGAAATGTCGTAAAATCATCTTCCTTGAGACGTTTTAGGCACACAAATGCCTGAATAAGGTGGCAGATTATAACACTGGCCAACAAAAAAAAATTGCCGGACAAATGACAACTGATTCGGATAGAGTTTTTTCTCAGGAATCCGAATCTGAACGCAGAAATACTGAATTGGCTCTAGTTTTCTCGAAAAACAGTGTTAAATGTGCAAAAAATACGCTTTTTTGCTACTTTTGCAGACATGCCAAACAATAACGTAATGTAGTAGAAGTTTGTAATTAGGATCAAATAATACTTTGCACCTTCTGCTTTAAGAATATATAGCGCGAAATGGGATGGCATAAACTTTGAACATTTTACACCACTTTTTTTATGAGGAGCACGCCAATTGCAGCACCGCACGGAGCACACTGATTGTTCCTTTATTTATACATTGCACTGGTCAAATAAAAAGTTGCCGCAAAAATGAAAACTGATTTCGATAGGATTTTACCTGTGGAATCCGAATCTGATAAGAGAAATAGTGAGTTGGCTCCAGTTTTAGCGCAAGACAGCGTTAAATTTGCAAAAAACGTGTTTTTTACTTCTTGAAATTCCTAAACACATGCAAAACAATAACTCGACGTTATAGAAGTTTCTGTGTTGGTCAAATAAAACCTTGAAGCTACTGCTTTTTGATAATGTAAACTGGCGTAAAACTGGTCACGTGGTGTAAACTGCAGTTTTGGCTCGCATTTTAATAGGAGCGCGTGTCAATTGAAACGTTGCACACTTTTCCTAACGGCAGAGGCGGACACTGCTGTCTTCGTTTAGTATTCGTATTAGATTTAAATATAGGGTGATTTTATGTTGTTGATTTCGAATTTGATAACAGTTTTAGAACATTTGCTTTAATTTTAGACATGAATTTTAGACAGAAAGCATGAAAAGAGAATAGAACTTTTTTTACAAATTTATTTCTATTTACAAATACCTAATTCAAACACACTATTATGATATTTACTTAAGATTTAGAAAAACTCCGCTTGTAAGATCTTCTTCTGTGTTCTTTAGAACAGTCACGTTGGAGGTTCCAACAATAGTCCGCCATCATGTGCACATCCCATCTGCCTTGATATCTCTCCTCCATGACCTTTATATCCTGATGAAACCGTTCCCCTTGTTCCTCACTAAAATCGCCAAGGTTTTCTAGAAATCTGTCTAGGTGGCTATGAAGATAATGTATTTTAATGCTCATATGAACACCTAGTTTATCAAAATTATGGAGCATGGTTTCTACTATGTCTTTGTAATTTTCTGCTTTGTTGTTGCCTAAGAAATTCTTTACAACTGAGACAAAACTGAACCATGCAGAAGCTTCAATATCAGTCATAGATTTTTTGAAGCCTAAATCCTTGATTAGTTTCCGAATCTGCGAACCATTAAAAATTCCTGCCGTTAATTTCTCCATGCTCAGTCGAGGAAATGATCTGCATATATACTTAAAACATTCACCATTTTTGTTTAAGGCTTTCACAAATTGTTTCATTAACCCCAACTTTATGTGGAGTGGTGGAAGAATAATTTTTTCCCTAGCAATCAGTGACTCCTTCACAACGTTTGCTACACCGACGGTCATGGTCTCTCTTAATGGCCAATCCTTTTTTGTCCAATGATCCTTTGCTCTACTATCCCACAGACAAATAAAGCAAGGATACTTGGTGTATCCACTTTGTTGTCCAAGCAAGAAGTTCACCATCTTTAAGTCAACGCAAACAGGCCACTGGTGCTCTTGATAACGGATCTTCTCCAAAACAATTTTTATATTTTCATATTCTTCCTTTAGCTTTGTTGAGTGTCCTATTGGAATGGATGCATATCGACTTCCATTGTGCAATAAAACACATTTTAAGCTTCTTGTAGAGCTGTCAATAAAGAGCCGCCAGTCTTCTGGTCGATATTCCAGCACACCCATGTTTAACAGAAGTCCTGCGACATCATGACAATAAACAAACTCTTCATTTTCACTAAAATATGGTAGAATTGCCAGCTCCCTTGTTCTGAAAGCTGTTATTTTAACTTCTCGGTGTAGACATTTCTTTACTTTTAATCTGGATGCTAAAATTTCAGCGTCTTCTTTTGACAGCCTTAGATCTCGCACCAAATCATTTAACTCATTCTGAGAAAATTTTTCTGGAGTCTCATCTTCGCTTTCGCTGCCCGAATAAATCGTACTCTCTGCGTTAGGGAATACTTCGTCATCTGACCATGGATACTCTCGCTGTGACATAACAATTGGTACTTGTGGTATTGGCATGTCTTCTCTGTGGGGCATGGGACGCTTAGCTGACTCCAAAATAGGATATTCCCAAGTACGTTTCTTGCTTCCATTAAAGGCTGTCACATCCACAGCGCAAAAATAACAATCATCATGGTGATTTCTCGGTTCTGACCACATCATAGGAAAGCCAATGTTTATATGTCGCCTGTTTCCCTTAGTCCATTGTCGCAGCGACTCCACACACACTTTGCAAACCTTGTGGGGAACCCAGTACTTATCCTGTTTGCTAATTGCAATACCAAAATAAGCAAGATATGCTTCTTGCACAAATTCAGTAATGTTTTTTCTATACTTTTTCAAAGTATATACCCCACAAATAAAGCAGAATACATCTGGATTGTTAACGCAGGCTTCTCTTGACGAATTCATATTTATGCGAAACTTTAAGGCAACAGAACTTGAACTACACAAAAGTGAAGAATCACGTTTTTCTTCCACAAACCAAGCGGATTGGAAAGCATATGCTAGGAGTTCCAGGAGCGTAAGTTATATATGGCCAACATATACAAACAAGTAGCTAAATAACTACTTAATAAGTAGTTATTAAGTATGTATAAATGGGCAACCAAAGGCTGCTTATTTTTGTTAAGTAAAAGGTTGTTTTCGGTAAAAATGTTAAAACTTGCTTAATCCGTTCTTAATTAGCTACTAACAGAAAATTCACATTAATTTTCAATTACTAGTGGGATAGGTGAATAAAACCTAGACAATAGTAGTAACTATATTTGTCCAGGTAATATATTATCCTGTTATCTTTATAAATCAGTTATTAAGTATTTGTTGGCAAAATATACTATAAAAAGATTTACCTACTATATATTACACTGACCCTATAAATCGTTAGGGGTATTTTATTCTGAAACTTGTAAACCAAGGGATATTAATTAATTTACTTTATTGTTGTAGCGTTTTGCATTTTTCACACTACCTCTCAAAAAAAAAAAAAACTGTAGCCAATTCATTATTTCTGGTTTCAGATTCGGATTCCATGGGAAAAATCCTATCGAAATTAGTTGTCATTTTTCCGACAACTTTTTATTTGGCCACAGCAATTTATAAATAAAGAAACAAGCAGTGCGCTCCGTACGATACGGTGCCGTAATTGGCGCGCGCTGCTATAAAAAGGTGGTGTGAAAAGTTCAAAGTTTATGTCATCCGATTTCTCGCTATATGCTCTTAAAGGAAAAGGTTCAAAGTTTAATTTGATCCTACTTACAAACTTCTACTACATTACGTTATTGTTTGGCATGTCTGCAAAAGTAGCGAAAAAGCGTCTTTTTTGCACCTTTAACACTGTTTTTTGAAAAAACTGGAGCCAATTCAGTACAGACAATTCAGTTTCTGTGTTCAGATTCGGATTCCTGAGAAAAAACTCTATCCGAATCAGTTGTCATTTGTCCGGCAATTGGAAGTCGGTCAAATTTTGTTGGCCAGTGTAATCAGTCTATTTATTCTCACCTTTCTGACATCATACCTCACAATTAACGAAAAGGCTGCGATATGTAGTGGAGTTATGGTAAAAATAAGAGTTACGTATTTCCAGAACATTCGCTTTTAGTGGATTTAACAGAATATTTGGGGAATGCAAGATATGTAATGTAATTAAGAAGGTATTGAAAATAAATCTAAAACTAAACCAGATGCAATACTCTTGTTTTCGCTGCGTTGAAACCAGCTTTGACTAAATTGAAAATGTCTATGCAAAATCGTAATGTAAAAAAAATATTGTGAAATTATGGGTTTTTGGAATCCATCTGTTCGTACGCCTCGACACAATTTTACAAATAATATAGTTAATATTGTGTGTATTCATACAATTGCACATACTTCTTGTACATTACCGCTATTGACAGCTACCAAATTATTACTTACCACTTTCTAGTATTTTTCAATTTACAAAACTCTTGTTGGGGCACATTAGGACATTTCAACTGGGGTACTTTGGGACAGAGAAATTAAGGAAAATGTTCCATTAGAAGAAGTTTTGTGTTCCACTAATTCTATATACATATTTGAAAGTTTGAAAATATTCTCAAATTAACTCAAACTTCCGGTTCACCGGAAGTCGATATCACTTATTAGTTATTACTGTTATTGTTATTTTAAATGAACATATGTAATACCGTATTCGTTTTTGTCCGTCGCTTTCGATTTCGTCTTAGTTCTGGTTGTGTGCAACGTATTTGTATTACCTCCATTACATGTAATTTTACTAAGTATAATTTATTCTAATTAATTTTTACACCGAAATTAGAATTTGGTTTCAATTATATGTGCGTGTAAACTTGTATAAGCCAGCGGTACTAGGTAGAAACTGCTATTAAACGGTAGCCGTTATAACAATTCTTTAGTAAGTTCTTATTCTTTGAAGTAACTAATCAGTTACCGCCAAACACGTCTATTCTGATTATCATAGGTATTTATGAAACCACTATTTTAAAGTTAACTTTTTAGGTTTTTTCATGTATTTATCACAGTAGGGTTAAAAGTGTTGCCCCAAGCTCCATTAAATAAATAAATAAATAAATAAAGCATTTATTCTGTAAACTCAAACAAGTGTAGAACAAGTCATACATATAACATAATTAGATAACAACAAAAAATCTTACTAAAGGAAATTATATACAATTATAAAAATCAACACAATCAAAAAAATCCTGCAGTGCATAAAAGGCATGTCGAGTTAAATGTCCATGTACAAGTTTTTTAAATATACTCATTGGTAGCGTTTTATATTCGAGCGGGATGTGGTTGTAGATTTTAATTATTTGCGTTACTACTCCCTTGTGTATTTTCGCGGACACAGTTTGTGGAATTTTTAGGGTATTCCTTTTGACATCTTTGGTGACGTATGGATGTTCCTTTTCGTATTGCGCAAAGAATTCTGCGTAGTGTTTCTTCACGAATAGTATACATTGGAAGATGTATATTCCAGGGACGGTTAGTATTTTCTTAACTCTATATAAGTCTTTACAGGAGTCTCTTGACTGTAGGTGGTAAATGTTTCTCAAGCATGATTTTTGAAGTTTGAAAATTCTCGAAACTTCCACCGAATTTCCCCAGAACACAATTCCGTATGTGATCCTGGAGTACACATAAGCATAATATGCTGATACACCCGCTTCTTCCGAAACAATCGTGGATATGGTCCGGAGTGCATAGCTAAAAGATGACAGTCTGCTTGCCAGCTCAGAAACGTGCATTTTCCAGTTCATTTGGGAGTCAATGACGACTCCAAGAAATTTGGTTGTACTCTCCGTCGTAATTGTCTCATCATCGTGGATTATGTTAAGTTCTTGTTCCTTTCTTAGAGAAAATTTGACTAGTTTTGTTTTATCTATATTTAGTTTTAGATTGTTATGTTTAAACCACTCCGAGAGGTTACATAAACATGACTGTACTCCCTGCTGGATCCCTTCACAGCTGTCGGCGTGCACAATCACTGAAGTGTCATCAGCAAACATCCCTACTTTGAATACTACATTATGATCATAGTTGCGACCTCGCTGATTATTTATTAAAACTTGTAGGCTAAAGTAGAGTAAAATTATTCACAATTAAATTTTGTCATGATTTTATCCCATCCTTACGAAGTTGACGCTGTTGACATTTACTACAGTACTGCCACGTGGTACCCGCAAAATACCCTAGATTCTAATTTAGCGCAATATGACCACAATTTCTAAATTTATATAAAATTAATGACGCGAAGTAGAAAAAATAGTATATTACACTCGTTTTATAAGACGTATTAGCGGATTGGATTACCCATAATCCATCTGATCGTACGCCTCGACACAATTTTACAAATAATATAGTTAATATTGCGCGTGTCCAGCAGCCTCACCGGTGACATACCGATCAGTTACCGGTGGATCAGCGGTGACGATAATCGGAAGTTCTAGCCTGAATGCAATGCTCAACTTTTTCTTTGTGCCACTGTCACAGCGGTCGTGACACGAAAAAGTAGTTCAGGAATGAAACCAGGCTGAAAATTCCGATTATCGTCGCCGCTGATCCATCGGTAACTTACCGGTATGTCACCGGTTAGTCTGCTGGACATGCCCATTGTGTGTATTCATACAATTGCACATACTTTTTCTACATTACCGCTATTGACAGCTACCAAATTATTACTTACCACTTTCTAGGATTTTTCAATTTACAAAACTCATGCATACTCGCACATTAGGACATTTCAACTGGGGTACTTTGGGACAGAGAAATTAGGGAAAATGTTCTATTAGAAGTTTTGTGTTCCACTAATTCTATAGGTATACATATTTGAAAGTTTGGAATCAGAATCTACTCGATCCGAACTTTGAAACTAAAATACTCTCAAATTAACACCAACTTCCGGTCTACCGGAAGTAGATATCACTTATTACTGTTACTGTTATTTTAAATGAAAATATGTAACTTATGTTTCATTTTTGGTTTACACGTATTAAAAGACATCAACTTTCAACAGATTTCCATATACCTAAAATGTGATATTTGAGTTGAAATTGAAAAAACAGCCTGTATAATATATAATAATGAAGTTAACAGTATTTTGCTTGTCCATGCTGACGTTGACAGTTGCCATGGGTGGCAATTTAGAATATTTTTTTCATTTAAAAATTGTAATATATACGGAAATATATGTAGACTCATACAAAAGAAGAAAAATTAGTGTAAATCTTATATAATTACCAGAAAAAAAAACAAACAAATCGGCCGTTGTTTTTCGGTCGCTAATGTACCCGGCCCCCTTAATTGAGCATGCAATAAAAAAGCAATTAATTGAAAGGCTACAATATTTGTTAAAATTAATTAATCAATTATCAAAACCAAAAATACATTAACTTATAACAACAATCATATAACTTCGCTCCTTTATACTCTTTACTCTACGGTCCGCTAAAAAAACGCAAATCAGTGATCAATATGATGCGCGTTGGTCACTTACCTATCAAGTTGAAATTGACTCAATTATCGAAACCAAAAATACATTATCAAAATCATGATAAAAACACTAAACTTAAAACAACAATCATACAACTTCCCTCCGTTATACTCTTTACTCTACAGTCCACTAAAACAATGCAAGAACAAGCCTGCTTTTGCACAGCTGATCAGTGTTCAACACGATGCGCGTCGGTCGTGACTATAGTCAGGACTTCTCTATGTTCTTCGACCGGTTTCACGCGGATTTTTATCGATGTCCTTCGTTCGTGTGCGTTTGTGTTGTGAACAAAAGGGCCGTGGACAATTTCGACACAATTGCTGGACCAACGGAGCTACGGTAAGTCGAGTTTACGTGATGTTTGGAAACTGTGATGTTTGCATTGGTAATATTGGTATGCGTCATGCGCGGCGTTTATAGGGATCGGTATTGCAGATTTTCTCTCGACCGGTGTGGATCTGCTTTGACAGGTTAGGGATAAAATTTGTGTACTTGTAACGAAGTTATTCGGGGATTGATCGTAATGAGTCACGGTGCAATAAGTTACAACGTTATCGATATATTTTTAGATGGTAAGCCCCTATTTTCTTATTGATTTTGATGGATCCTTAAACATTTTAATGCTACCGTAAAAATGTTATGTATGGCCTGGCCTAAAAAAAAGTTGAACAAAAGGTAATTGAAAATTAGGAAGATAATTATGTACTCTGGGAATAATACTACTTTTGTGAATAATACTACACTCACCGGCAAAACAAAGCCGGGCCCACCAAAAGTTTGATGTTTAATAACTTTCGTATGTTTTACCGATGTTAATCATTATTTCAGCACATTGTAAATGGGTAAATTTATCAACAGTGTTACACGATTTTTGTTGGGAGAACCTAGTGGTCCTCAATTACTATAGGTATAAGGATATCTGGCTATTCATTTTTAAAGAAAATTGATAATAGTTATGTAATTTAATTATTATTTTAATCAACCTAAATAGATGATAAGAATTTTCTTAATTACTGTTATCCTGTAGCTATGTAAAAAGAAGTCGAATTGCACCTTATCATGAAAAAATCAACTTTTAGCACAACACTCAATTATCAAGATCAGTCAAACTTCTAGGTTATATTGTGACCGTCAGAACATTGATAGAATAAGAAACTATTGTGGGTTGATAGTGTAATGTCAAGTCAACAAAGCGGATGTCGTAAAATAACGATCAATGTTATAGATTTCTTATTTTATCCAACTAAACAGAATATGTCGGTATTTAGGACAGTGTCTGAATTTGGAACGTTTACCTTACAATCAATACTTAAAGAGCCATATGAATTTTCGACGTTTATTTATTAATTAATCCGAAAAAAACGAGAGAATTAAGACTTAAAAATAGAACAGGAATGAATGATAATGGGCTAATAAGACGAAAAGGTTAATGATTCACATAGCATAGACTTTATCGCAGTGCTGAGGAAGTGTCTAGTTGGGTATAAAGTTTTTAATGTAGCAAAAGCAGCCTGAATGCATCTGGTCACATGCTTGGAATACTGCATATCTGGTTCCAGAATCCGACCCAAATCCCTCACGAATTGTTGTTTTTACTATATCTCCTTCTTTCCAAAAAGCATTACTTTAGATTTTAATGGGTTTAATTGTAAAGAATGCTCAGTAGCCAACTTGCAAAGTTTATCAAACTCAAAATTGCCAAGTTTGCAAAACAATTTAGTAAAATTGTAAAGTAATTATAAAGAAAAGAATCGAATATATGTTGAAGGATTGCTTCTGGAACAACATGATGGAAGTAAATGATTGATCGGTTGAACCATTCAGCTTAGTAATGTAGCAATCTAGGACGACGAAAAAACCGGCGAAAGGATAATTATTTATAGTATGTCTTCTCATAATATAAAAAAATATTTGATGGTTGCTAGTGGTTGTCAAAGTTAATTATCAGTATATTAAAAAATAGTACAGATAAATTAACAATTTAAGGAAATGTATGAACTCTGTATAAGAAAAACAAATAATCTTTAGTTTTTTTATTGTCATAAAGCTTACCACAATTATTATTAAAGAAATAATCCATGAATGTTGAGTGTAGATATCAGAACATTTAACAGATTTCCAATTACTTAATTTGTTAAAAATACAATAATTGACAATACTATAAATGGTTAACCTGGCTAACAATGAATGAAGTCGTGAAAACCGACAACTGATTCTGGTGTGCCTTTTTTGTGGAATCTTTATCTGAAAACAAAAAGTGTAAACTGAGTCTAGTTCTTGAGAAAGTCGGCGCAGTAATTCTAAGATAACATTTTGAAGAAGTAGCCTTTGAAAGCAATAAAATTATTGATAAAATAAGAAGCACCTTAATGTATTAGGTATCTACCTTTAAAGCAAAAATACTTCTTAAGAAATATTTATAATGACATCACCCAGTGATTGATGTTCTAATTCTTCGATTTCAGTTGCAGCTGTGTGCGTTTACATTGACTAAACAAGGCAAAAATGAAAGTTTATAGACTGGTCGATTTTATCGCACATATTTTAACAATTTACAAATTTCGGGATTATTATTTATGTCCCAAGACATTACCTGTGGTTCCGAAAACCAAAATTTTCGAACCAGTGATTTTTTCACCACCTTAGAATATGACAAAATTTTGAATACTTGCTACCTACCTGCTTCTAAAGAATATTCCCAAATTTTATTTAAATTAAATAAAAAATCTGATATGGCCAGGCACATGACTTTATCATACGATATATAAAATTAATAGTTTAGCTGCATGAGATTCTATTGTCTATTGTACTTCGTTGACACCGGGTAGACCGTCCAAATGACACTTACCTGTTATTGGGTGTAAAAAGTATAATACAATATACGAACACAGCTTATATTGACAGAAGTTATTGTCAAAACATTAGCGTTTGCACTACCTACTGTCATTAGAATCAAAAAATCTGACAAATCCTGGCTCCTAGTTTTAATGCAGTACGACCGATCTCGATGAAATAGAATTTGCCCATGCAGCTAAACTATTGATTGTACCAAAAAATGTCATAGTCATAAATTATTCAGAATTTCCTCTTCTTTAATTTATTATTTAACTATTTCGACGAAATTCCAAAATCTTTCAAAAATGCTTAGACTAAACGTCCAGTTCCTTTGGACCCTTTTCAACAGAAAGCTTTTCAGCTCTAAGTTTGGTTATGAAACTTCTAAATATGAAGTTTCCTCCCGATACCTTTAGTAATTTATCCGGAATCGTCGCCACAAAAAAAAACGGGTATACACACACAGACATTTTTTTTGTACCTTGGTCAAAAATGTTCAGGGGACCCAATAAAGACATATTTCCGCTAAAATCTAAAAAAAAATTTTTTTGCACGATTACAGTACTTTACATACTGCGTATGATAAAGTAAAAATTAGAACCACAACCTGGATTTTAACCAGGAATCTTTGTGTATCTGGTATCTATTACCAACTATGCTATCGGGGCTATACATTTTAATTTAATTTAAAATTTACCTCCTGTCTGTATGTCATTATTCTTTTCTAATGTCAAAACAAAGTCGTATTGGATTAAAGATAAAATGTCAAAGAAGGACAAAAAGTGTACAAGTAAGGTGCAGAACGTACTTAAAAATGCGTCTGTAGACAAATCAGGAAAACGCGTGACAAGCTTCAACATAAGATTATTTGAATATTAGAACTAAGGTGATAATGGAAGTTAAAAATACATATAGCCTTCGCAGGGATACGAACTAGAAGCAGGCTCTAGAGATTCTTGTTATTTTTTAAATCAGGAGATATTTCCGGTTTATACCACTTGAACTACCAAATACATTGGCAATGGGTGAGGTTATTTCATGATGATAATTTGTCTAATATTCTTCAAACAAAAAAAGAAATATCACATAAATGAAACCCAAATGTAACCTATTGAATGCTTTTGGTAGGTACGACTTTTCCAGTTCTTAGTTTTGTTGTTTTAAAGCTCAGTTATGCGGCTTTGCCAACAAAGTTATAGCACAGATAAATAGTCTATTATTCGTTATTTTGAATTTAAACTGAACACTCAGCAAGCCCCAACACAAATATCGCCCAAAAAGGAGGATACCACTTGAGAGCGGGGCGCACTAAACTTATCACTTATCTCCAGTGGCAACAACAACAACTAAACGTTAGTTAATAGTTGGAACACTTAATTCTACTTAGAGTGTACGCGCCCGTACATTTACCCGCCACCTACCGCTCCAGGGTCCTTGCATTGTTCCAACTTTCGCCTTCTCGCATCGCCTGCCTCCTCCACGAGACTTCGAAACATATGCATTCACTGGATGCGGCTTGACTCTAAAAGCATTCATTCATTCCTCAGGCAAACACGGAGAAGAGTAGAGAGTCGATAAGAAAGGATGAGAGTTGGTAAGAGTACCGGAAAGAAATGAGAATCCTTCAGAAAGCAAAAATAATGATAAAAGGGCAAAAAGGGAGGACGCTGAGGACGTAATTAGCAAAATTGATAAGCGTAAGGGAAAATAAAACGCCGAAAAGGACGAGAAGAACTGCGGCAAGAATGAAAGTGAAGAAAAAGGCACAATGTGTAAAAAGAACGGAAAGGAAATAATAGCCAATGACATACAAGAGATGTCAAGGACGAAAAGAGCGAATTAGTCGTGAAGGACAAAATGGATAAATAAATAGAAAAGAGTTAAAAAAAAAGTAAGGAAAATTATAGGACGGAAATAACAACGAAGGGTCAGAATGAACTAGGACTCCAAAAGTTACCTAATTGACGAAAAGCGTAAAATGAATGTAAAGCACGATCAGGTCTAACAGAGCAATATGCATAATAGGTGAAAACGCCCAAAAGGAATGGTCGAAAATTAGATAAAAATGACAAAAACGATAAAAATGACGTGAAGAACAGCGTCAAGGACGAAAAAATACGGAATGGATTGTGTCGTTTAAATAGGACGAAACGCATAAAACAGACGTCGTGGACGAATATTGGACGTAAATTGCAAAAGGAACAAAGTTAATAAAATAGGAATCAAAAAATAAAAATGGGTCGAAAATATAGGACTGAAATAAGAACGAGCAGCAACAAGGACTGGGACGCTATAGAGTAACATAAATGATGAGAAAGATGAAACGAATGTACGAACAGGTCTAATACAGGAATATGGATAGAAGGATGAAAGAGCAGAAAGGACAAAATGGACTAAAGATACGTAAATGACAAAGTAGATAAAAATAACGAAAAGGATGAAAAGGACGCAAAGAACGGCGTTAAGGACGAAAAATACGGAAATGATGCAATGGCTAAAAAGGAGGAGAAGGATAAGGCAGACAACTACGAAAAAAAGCAACTTGGGCCTAAAAGATGAAATGGGCAAAATTAATAAAAATGGAATCAAAAATAAGAAAAGGAAGAAAACTATGGGATGGAAACAACAACGAGCACCAACAAAGATTAGGACGACAAAATATAACGTAAATTATAAGAAGGATAAAACGAAAGCAAAGGACAAACATGTATGACAGAGCAATATAGATAAAGGGCAAAAAGGACGAATGGACGAAAACGTCATGAAGGAAACAAAATACGTAGGTACATGACAAAATAGATCAAAGTGACAAACATGATAAAAAGGACGTGAAAGACGAAATGAATAAAATTATGAAAAATTACAAATGTGACCAGATGGACGAAAAAGAACTAACACCACAAAAAGGACCAAACGGAAATAACTGACAGAAACGAGAGAATTAAGAATTAAAAATAGAGGCTATGTTTAAATTTGGCAAAGTTTCGTATTTTTGTGCTGATCAATTATCTGAAAAAAATTTTAGCTATCATTTTTCATTTTGAAGATATCCGCAAAAAACTGAATTGTTAAGATATCGTTTTTAATTTTTTATTCAAAACCAAACGTAGCTAGACATTTGAAACACAAACATCCTACAGCGACTTTTCAACAAGGAATGCAGTGTTATGTTTTAATTTGAAATAACATCAAAGATGGCGGCGTAACCATGGCCAACTTTTGTTTTTCTTATGGGCGCCATGTTGAATTTTGGCATTTTCCGATAGTCGTGTTTTTCTCATGTCCGAAATATATAACATGTTGGCATTATTTTTTAAAACAATGTTTTAATAATAAAAAACTTTCTTCTTTTTCTCGTTGTTTGTCGTGCTTATCAGGTACTCAACTGGTGCTTGGTTACAGACCGCCGGCGCCGGACTGACCAGAGTGCTTTGGATTAAAAACATTCAGATTGTAAAAGAAGCAAATTTATACACAAAGGTTATTTTTTAAATCTTCAAATTGGTCGTCATTTTCTTGAAGGCATAAAACCGAGCCAGCTTCTCGACATACTGCTATGCTCTATTAACTGTTCTTCCCGGAATAGCATTGACCGCATTTGTTATTCGATCCCACAGTTCCTCTATATTTCTGCGACTATAAATTTCATCGTTCACAGTTCCCCATAGAAAATAGCTGGACTATTTTGTATGGGGACTAGTCCAGAGGACTAGGAAATCAGGGGATCTAGCAGGACATTTCACCACTGCCAATGCTTACCTATGCAGCGATTTGGAAATTTGGAAAGTTTGACTTCTGCGGGGTTTGTACGGTTTCAATTTCTTTGTTAGTAATGCTCTCCAAACACGTGTTTGCGGCAATTCCAAATTGGAGGCTACTTCCCGCGTAGAAATCCGAGGATCGTCATTTATCTAAAAACCAGTAGTTGAAGCATTGCAAACTATGATAATCTAACGTTTATCATTTCCAAAACATCTCTTTGATCGTTTTCAACATTTCCTTGAGGATTATGAGAATTGCGGAGTTTACTAAACGATCCTAGGTCCGCTAAATTTCTGTCCAATGTTAGGAATTTTGTACGATTGGGCATCTCTATGAGAACAATAATAAACCCTTATCATATCACGCTTTTCGTTATTGGTAAACGGCATTTTACATTCACTATCAACCACAATTAAGGTTTATTTGGTTAAATGGCAAACCCAACGTTGAGCGCGCCGCTTGATCCAAGTGAATTTTGTTGACGTTGCTTGGCAACAAGTCCGGCGGTCTGTAACCAAGCTCCAGTTAGGTACCTGAAGGTTTCTTTATTATTACACCATTATTTTAAAAAAATAATGCTAACATGTTATACATTGCGCATATGAGAAAAGACACGACTATCGGAAAATGCCAAAATTCAACATGGCGCCCATAAGAAAAACAAAAGCTGGCCATGTTTACGCCGCCATCTTTGATGTTATTTCAAATTAAAAAATGACACTGCATTCCTTGTTAAAAAGTCGAATGAAGTCGAAGAATGTTTTTGTTTCAAATGTCTAGCTACGTTTGGTTTTGAATAAAAAATTAAAAACGATATCTTAACAATTGAGTTTTTTGGGGATATCTTCAAAATGAAAAATGATAGCTAAAATTTCTTTTCAGATAATTGATCAGCACAAAAATACGAAACTTTGCCGAATTTAGCATATGATCTATCTCCACTAATAAGCGAGATCCCCATAGTGAGCCTCGAAATTGAATCACCCGGTATAGCCTTGACTAGGATACGAACAAGAAGCAAATTCTAAAGCTTCTTGTTTTTTAAAGTTTGGAGATATTTCCGGCTTATACCACTTGAACTACCAAATACTATGGCAATGGGTGAGGTTATTTTATGATGTTGATTTGTCGAATATTCTACAAACACATAAAGGTAACCAAAACGTAGCCTATTGCCTAATACTTATGGTACGAGTTTTCCAGTTCTTAGTTTTGTTGTACTAAAGCTCAGTTATGCGGCTTTGCCAACAAAGGTAATGCATATTGCACATATTATTCGTTCTTTTGAATTAAACTGAACACTCAGCAAGCCCCAACACAAATATCGCCCAAAAAGGCGGATACCACTTGAGAGCGGGGCGCACTAAACTTATCACTTATCTCCAGTGGCAACAACAACAACTAAACGTTAGTTAATAGTTGGAACACTTAATTCTACTTAGAGTGTACGCGCCCGTACATTTACCCACCACCTACCGCTTCAGGGATCTTGCATTGTTCCAACTTTGGCCTTCTCGCATCGCCTACTTCCTCCGCTGGAGTTCGAAACATATGCATTCAGTGGATGTGGCTTGGCGCTAAAAGCATTCATTCATTCCTCAGGCAAGCCCGGGGAAGAGTAGAGAGTCGATAAGAAAGGATGAGAGTTGGTGAGAGTGCACGGAAGAATGCGGAATCCTTCGGAGGCCATTGTTGTTGTTGTTCGGCTCTGGCCTGTTATTAATAAACTTAGACAAATTCCAGAGGTCTGAGGAAGCGGCGAGCCTCGTGCTTTGGCTGCAGACTACGGATTTTCGTGTATTAGCACTGCGAGTTCGACTCCGGAATGCCGACGAAGTACGCTTGTTGGGACTTATATGGAGTTGGCGGTATCTGCAGTGCATACTAAGGGATTTGTCGATGGGTGGGTGGTGGAAAGTTAGTGGACAAGAGAGAGGTATTGGGAAAATGTATTGGGAGAATACCTATATATTTTTTCTGAATTATGGTGAAAGAAGTAATATCTTAAGAATATGATCGTTGATATGTTTTTTTTTCTTTTACATTAATTAACCAGATCCAAACAACAAATATGCTCCTGTTTCATAAAGAATATGGCTTGAAAAGGCAATCATTCATAGAGTTTGGATGAAGTTAGCTACCTAACTTTTCTGTAGGAGTTTTAAAATTGTCCTGTTATAAGTTGAAATAATGGAATAAAATTTGATATGCCAATTTAGTTATTTAGTTAGTGGTCAACCAAGTAAATAATCAAAAATAAAAATTTGTAAGAAAAAGAGTATCTACCCTAAGGACTGTATTCTTCTTCACCCCCAAAACAAAATGATGTTTTTTTTTTATTTTTATAGAATAGAAGAATATTTGTCAATAAAGAAGAATCCGACAACAAATTTAACAAATGTTTACATTTTTTACCGAATTATATATACTGGAGTCCCACTGTTTTTCCGCAAAACTGTTTTTTCCCTGAAAAACTGTGTACTCCAGTACATCTCATACTAAGTATAATTTTTTAAAATAAATTGAATAATCAAATAATAGCATATTGTATGCCGAGAAGTAAGACGAGAAAGTGGTGCTTTTCCGGGCCGAGAGAAGAGTTGCACTTTCTGGGCGTTGTGCACACAAAATTGTTTACCCTACACAACAACATAGTAACAACATCACCCGTTTCTAAAGATTACACCTTGGCATATTGGTTTTGGACAAATAAACAACGTTGCCGTTTTAATCGCAAAAATAACCGAAACCGATTCGAAAGCTGTGTTTTGATTGGACAGACCATTCAGTCGCCATCTGTTGGGTACATTGTGTACAATTATTTTTGTGGCTAGCGCTGAAAACTCTTCATTACACGCCTGGCGGTCGAATAGTATCTTCCTTACTACATAGAGACACGAAAACGACATTTTAAAAATAAATTAATATTATTTATTTATTAATTATTTATTAATTATTTTTCGATTCCTTAAGACGTTAAAGCCATTTATAATATGGTTTCGTTCATATTTCCTTTTTAAGGAGTTAAAAAAGCAAATAGGTTTACATGAATTTTGTACACGGTACTATCTAAAAAAGTTTTGCGGAAAAAAGTGGTTTTTCTCTGTGCGTGTTCAAAATTTTACACTGAAAAATTAATGTTGATTGTTTTTAATTTAGCATATTGAGTAAAATTTAGACCGGTTGAATTCTTTACTACTGATTGTTCCTAATACAATTTCTAAACTTCAAAGAAATTTGTTACTGATTTTAAGATTTCAAACACTTTTCTATACGACACGACTGCTGTAAAAATACTAATTTTAATCATCCTATATTACTTTATCATACATAGTATCATAAAGTATTGTAATTGTGCCAAAAAAAATTGTGTGCCAATAAGCCGCCATTTCTGGAATTTCGTCGAAATAGTTAAATAATAAATTAAAGTAGAGGAAATTCTGAATAATTTATGACTATGACATTTTTTGGTACAATCAATAGTTTAGCTGCATGAGCAAATTCTATTTCATCGAGATCGGTCGTACTGCATTAAAACTAGTATCCAGGATATGTCAGATATTTTCGGATATTGTACACCGTTACACTTTTTACAGCCAATAACACGTAAGTGTCATTTGGACGGTGTACCCTGTGTCAACGGAGTACAATGTCCGAACGCAGCAGAGTTCTAGTAGTTTTATTTTAATGCAGAAATGGCCGATCTCGATCAAATAGTCTCATGCAGCTAAACTATTAATTGACATGATAAAGTCATGTGCCTGGCCACATCAGATTTTTATATTTGCACTGAAGCATGCACTAAAGCTGATGTCTTACTGCTTATGGATCAGTTTGATTGTTATTTTATATGAAAGTGGTGATAATATAGACCTACATCGTCAATCTTAATCGACAATCTTAACCTATTACAATTGTGTACTATACAATTGTAATAGGTTAAGATTGTCGATTAATGATTTTACGATATTTGGATACAAGTCGAATAGTACTTAATAACATATTAGATAGACTAAAATACAATAAAGCAAGGTAGGTAATAAACAAACAAAATAATGTCTAGGTAATGTGAATCAAGAGTACGGTTTTATTACGATTGGGCCGTAGGTATATTCCTTCTGCCTGGTGGGAATGTCAAGACTGTGATTAAACTTCGATAACTCAGTCAAATTTCAACCGATTCTAATAAACAAACTCGTATTAAACGAAAATTTAAATGTGCTTTCTTTAAACAAATAGAAATAAAATATTAATTATTGAAGCAGGACAGCAAGCTGTTGTTAAAGTTGAAAAAATCTGAACATAATGGTAGTAAACTTCTGAATTTGAACATCCTTATAATGGTCTGGGTTTTCTCTTTCTATTGCATTTTTTTTTATTTTGGAAATCGAATGGAAAGTGACGGAGTTCTGCATTTTTATACATATGCAAGTACCCCAAAACAGCGTTTTTGGAAAAAATCGAAATTTTGGGAGTGTTTAGAAAATATCGTATATGCCATTATGTTCAGTTCTACCAGCTCAACAATTTAACTATGTCTCGTGAAAAGTAGATTTTCACTGTAACACAGTGTAGTTAATAACTTATTTGGCTTTAAAATACATTTCATATGATACATCACACAACCTACTTCCTAGATGCAATTCCTAGTACCTACCAATAACACCAACATTAACATCGGTTGAAACCGGAAGTTTACTATGCCATCAACGTTTGTACGGACATCTAAACACTAGAAAACTAAACCACAAAATCCCCCTTTGACAATTTCTGGTCAATTTCCCTCATACACATCCTAATGACACCACTGACCGCATTGATGACATATTATCATGTCCCACGAAGCGTTCATATTAATTCATGTTTTAGTTTGGCGCGCAGTACAGGCAGCTGTGAAATATCCTTTAATTTAAAACGTGCCTGCGCTGGTGCGTGCCACCCATACAACAACATAATTGGAAAAGTAGAGAATGGCCCATTATTCTAGCTTGTTCAAACACGCCAGTCACACACGCGTATTAAACGTCAATTTCATAAATTCGCACCAGCAGCGGAACAACGCACCTCGCTTTGCCTGCCGAACATACAGCGAGCGGGCTGGGGCGGTGGGGGTGTTTGGGGGTTGCAAATTTTATTTGATTTCGACCGCCCTATGGTATACTGTCGAGCGGTTCAATTTATTCTATATTTCGCTCTAAATTAAACTGCTTTTTTACATGATAAACAATGAAAACACAGGCCTTTGTACAACGGGCGGTTCGCCCCGCTGGCACCCCGCGCCGCCCCTTGTCTATACGCGACACCAAAATTAACAAAACAAGGCTTAACCACAAACTCTACTCGGGCCGTAATAATCACATGTTGGTGCGGACTCGTGTCGCCGAAAGGGCGTTTGCGGTTATTGGAACGAATACTGTCACAGTTTGTGATCTCTTTTATCAATCGCGCGGAGTTTTGTGTCTATTGTTGTGTGTTACAATGGTTATACAAAACCTACGGAATGTTCAGATGGTAGATAAATAGTAATACTAAAAAGAGAAATATTGTCCACAGAGAAATAACAACGATAATAGAAACTAAGAAAGAAACTAAAACTAAAAAAAAAATAGAATGAAAAAAGGTTTTGGTCCTCTATACTCCTGGATGTGGCTTTTGCCTTTTCTTCAACAAAGTTTGACAAAAGGTTCGAGCATATTCAACTTTTAAATGTGTGGAAACATAAGAAAATCTCTGAGACGGTTTGTTATTTTAAAAATTCCTCGAACACGACGATTTTTAATTATTAAAATAAACATTACTGTGAAAACTTCAATATCCCAAATGTTTTTAAGCATTTAGAGCAATTCATTAATGTGGTGCTCACAGCTCCATAAAAGTAACCTCAAATAACGAAATAACCTGACGTAATATGCAACTTTTGCAACTCCAAAATCTCGATTTTTTTTCAAAAAAACCGTTTTTAGGTACTTGCACGTATATAAAAATTCATAACTCCGCCATTTTCTATTCGATATCCAAAATAAAAAGCGAAATGAAAGGAGAAGCATAGACCATTATAAAGATGTACTGTTCGGTCAGATCCAATAACAAATCGAAATGTTATGGACGTTCAAGTTCAGAAGTTTCCAATTATTTTCAGATTTTTCAACTTTAACAACAATTTGATAACCTGTTTGAATCCATAATATTTTTTTGCTATTTTTTTATTGAAAGCCCATTTTAATTTGCGTCCAATACGCGTTTTTTTTATTAGAATCGGTTAAAATGTAACAGAATTATCAAATTTTATTGACCGGCTAGACACATCACACTACGGAGAAGAAATATACAGGCCAACTGTAATACGTCCGTAGTGTTTATACACATTAATTAGACATTACTAGCACTTATATTTACAATGTTATTCTAAAATTATGACATATTGATCTTTTCCTTTTTGTTGTTACCCTCCAGACTATCACAATATGTTACTAAGTACATTAGAGTTTACGTTCATTACATTTCCAGATATAATTGGGTTCAACATAAATTGCACCAACAGTAAAATTTTCACTCGTTTATTGGAACAGTACTGAGTTACTATCGTGATTTATGGAACATACAACCCAGAAATACAACAAAACTTAAAAAAGTTTACACGATCTGCGTCGTTTATACAATACATCATCCGTGTACTAATTGTAGCCGATGCTGTTTGTCCACAAACACACCGCAGACGTAACAAAACGTATTGCGATTGTCACACATTTTACTTTTTTTATATTTGCACTGTAGCATGCACTACTGCTTATGGATCAGTTTGATTCTTATTTTATATATTTTATATGAAATTTGTGATAGTAAAGACCTACATCGTCCTAATAGTATACACAATTGTAATAGGTTAAGATAGTCGATTAATGATTTTACGATATTTGGGTACAAGTCGAATAGTACTTAATAACATGTTAGATAGACTAAAATACAATAAAACAAGGTAACAAACAATGTTGTGAATAAAGCGTTCTTTGGTAGTTAACTACCAAAGACCGCTCCTTAAATGTCGAACTGCGATAAACGCGACATTCGCATAACCTCACTTTTTTCACGGAATTATTTAACATAGCAAAATTCTAGAGGTATGTTGATTTACTCTACTTACTTTATGTTCTGAAGATGCGTAAAATTGAGCGAAAGCGCTCGACATAATTGAATAAATGCTATAAGAAGGAAAAAACCAACACCTTAATTTTCAACCTTTCCGATTGGGCTTAATATACCGGATGAACCAAATTCTTAAGTTTATTTGATTTATGACATAATTTGGACATATGCGACATTATGGCCCACCGAATAACAATGATAATAGAAACAACTTTAGAAGAACTGTAAGTTATAGTCTGCTATATTCCTGGATGAAACAATTTAATGAGAATGCAACTCAAACAAAAATATCATTTATGAGCAATTAACAACAACAGATATCGTAAATAAACGTGAAAGTATTTTGAGAGTGTTTTGCAGACAAATTTAACATAAGTGGGTACCTACATAATTATTTAATGCAACAAATAAATATTCTTAGGTAAGACAAAAGGACAAATGGTTTAACAATTAAAAATCATAATCTGTAAGAATTAAAATATAGGTAGCACTCAAAAATAAAAGAATATTCTTAATAAATAAAATAGGTAAATATTTTCTTATATTAGGGTCCTTGAACGCATGGTCGCATATGTGTAAACTCCTTGCATGACCTAAAAAATATAACTATTATGTACACTGCCACTCAAGGAAGTTCGGACAGATAGTAAACATATAGGAAATAATGATAAAAGCACTGATAACGTATTTCTACCAAATAGCGAACACATTCTTAACGGTGATTTCCAGTAACATACGACATCATTAAATGTGCTAATTTAAAATAATTTTTATATTTAATTATTTTGCAACATTTATGCTGTTTTGTAACTGGTTGTTGGCAATTTTCCAGTTTCCATTAAAAAGGATTACATACCAAATAACATATAGGGTCATAAAACTGCTTCTCAGACACATGCTGCTACCCCATTTTTACCAGGTTTTTGCATCAAATGCTCGATTCGTATTCAAACGAGTCTGTGCCTGCAATCTGTAGTTTGCACAAGATAAGTCTGTCACGCGGAAGACATCATGCGACGCGGAAAGCCAACAAGCGAGGAACAGCGTTCTGTAATTATCGCTTTTCATCAGGAACGATTGTCAGTTCGTGAAATTACAAGAAATAAGTCAACGATAAGTGAGTCAACGATATGTGACACTCTTCACAAATATGAAGAAACATGGAATTTGGATGACGTGTTCGGCCGGGACTATCACGAATAATTTCCCAGGCGGATGAAGAACGATTAAAGTTAATTTTTAAGCAAAACAGAAAATTGACCGCACTTAAAATCACCTCTGAAGTCAATCGCGATCGTGAAAGACCAATTTTCGTAAGCACAGGGAAACGAGGCCGACGTCTCCAAGCGGAAAATCACATAATTATTTAATGCAACAAATAAATATTCTTAGGTAATACAAAAGGACAAATGGCTTAACAATTAAAAATCATAATTTGTAAAAATTAAGATATAGGTATCACTCAATAAACTTAATAAATAAAATAGGTAAATATTTTTTACATTAGGGATATAGATATTTGTCCTGCTTGAAGGCCTTCATATATAGCTAAAAACTAGAAGATTTAATATACAATACAGGAGGATATACAGGAGGATTCATTTGTAAGAAGAAGACCAAATTCATGTTTTTAAATGGAGCACCGTATATATTTTGCTGTTCTTTTTATTTGTTTTATTTACTTATTATTACAAATTAAACTGTATAACCCGCATGTTCCTGAGTTCTCTCTTTTAAATGTTACAAGGTGATAAAAATGTTAAAAAGATTCGTACCGTGTAAACAGCTCGTCCTCTGAAAAGCTTATAAGAAAAAATCAAATAAAAGTTGTGGATTAGACTTAAGCTATAAATAGAAAATATTTTTGAATATACAGTGTGATTTACTTGTAAGAAAAAAGTATTTCGAATTTGTAGCTGAAGTCATTTCCTGATAATGTTTGATTTCTTGTCAGCTTTTCAGAGAGCGAAATATTTCCAGGTTACGTTTCATTTTATACACATTGTGTAATGACGAAGATTTAAAAAGTGTACTGGATTTTGCAGATGGCAATTTTTATATTGCAGATGTTTATTTGTCACATTCAATCTTTGCAAAATATAATAATGTAAAAAAAGTAAACGATTTATTTTACAAAAGAATAAGTGGCGACGGAAAATCTTCTGAAGTGGGGAACACTTAATATCGTTTTTATCCTTATAGTTATATATAGCTATATAGTCATCGGATGGAGGTAATTAATAAAAAATAATCGGTATTGAATATTCCATCTTGCAAGGTTGTTTAGTACAAATAAAATAAACGGAAAGCCTATTTATCCTTGATTTATTCAAAATTTACATAGGAGACATGTTTCGAGACATGACTTTAACGATTTGTTGATGAAATTTATCTCCAAATATGACTATTCAGAGTTGAAGATCGACTAGCAGCCCGAAACATATGTAAATTTTGGATAAAAGCAAGGATAAGGAGGTTTTCCGTTTGTTTTATTTACAAAAAATAATAGAAAATCATTCATTAAATAAACTTATAAATAAACCATTTACGGAAAAATATATATTAACTATAAATTAACAATAACACAATGGGTACAAAATAAAAGTTTAATTAATTCTAAAAACAAAGTATGTACCTAATAACATATTCAGCCTTCAATGCAAACTAGTTTTGCAAGTTTGAATGTGGTGAAAACAATCATCAAAATCTCTTGTGAATACAAAAGTTCTAGAATATACAGGGTGTTAGTAAATAAGTGCGACAAACTTCAGGGGCGATTCTCCATGAAAAAATAATGACAGTTTCCTATATAAACGTATGTCCGCAAATGCTTCGTTTTCTAAGATACCGGGGTGTTAAAGTTTTTCTTAATAACTGACGATTGAATCTCGTCTGAGGGAGGTCAGACATTTTCAACATTTTTTGTCGCTTTGCGCCTATTTAAAATTTTATTAGTGTTATTTTCTGTTATTGTTTTAGTTTAATGTTAGTGTATTAAATAGTTCTTTAAAAAAATTGTGATAATAATAATAATAATCATTAGGATGTTTTATTTTTTTGTATAAAAACGGTGCCCTCTACAAAAAAAAAGGCAAAGAGATTTTTGTCACTAATTGCACGAGGAATTCCAAAATGATTTTTAATTTGAAATATCGCAGTGGCGTACCACTTTTTTCTTTAAAAAATTTTATATCATTACCCGTATGCGCGCCAATGATGAACATAAAATTCTTAATTCCATGTCGAAAAATGCGCAATAACTACCTCTTAAAACCCACTAAATTTCATATGCATATCACGACCGGTTTCAGAGCAATAAATAAATCGTCAGTTTAAGTAAAACTTTAACACCCTGTATCTCAGAAAACGAAGCATTTGCGGACATACGTTTATATAGCAAACTGTCATTATTTTTTCATGCAGAATCACACCCTGAAGTTTGTCGCATTTATTTACTAACACCGTATATAATCTAAAATAGTAATAAATTACTCGAAATGGTTCATCTGTTACAAACTTAAGGGGGGATTCCGGTTTTTTCCTCTAAAATTACCGCCTTTTTTAGAATTTTTTATTGGCGAGACTATGCAATAAATTGATTCCAAATTTGGCACAAATATTTATTAGCTTTTCAAGTATTTACAAAAAAAAAAAAACACAGAAATATGATGAATCACGCTCACTAGCCACCCGCGACCATGACACTGCGCGAAGATCCGCGGTCAATGGTTGGCATGATTGGGCCACTCCAGGTGATCTGAAATAAAAATCTCGAATAGCGGCCTACTTAATACATAAGTAGTTATCGTTTGATGAACCAGAAAATAAAAATATTTATATTTGAGGAAATGGTGGCTTAAACTCAAAATATCGATTTTTCTCAAAAAAATTGACAATGTTTTCTCTATAAAAGGAAAAGTACATAACGTATTGCATTTCTTGTTCATCAAACGATAAAGGCATGTTTACTGAACATCCAGTTAAAATTTGAAGTCAATCGGTCCAATAGGTTTCGAAATATCATGCCAACCATTTGCGAAAAAACTGTTCCGAGAAAAACACGTTTAAACATTCAAGTACAGTTTATTACGGGACATCGAGTACTTACAATGTTTTTCTGCTAATATGCTATACCAGAGCCATACTTTATTCCTTCCTCCACTTCGTAGAATTTAATTTGAGACTTGCTCATTTCTACGCCTTGTTTGAGCTTATTTTGCAGCCTCTAGTGCACGTCTCGACGACATCAACAAACGAAGTTTCTCGCGAACATTTGCAAATATTTTCGTTTCCTTGCCAATAACGATTCCTATAGTTGTCATAGTTTAGAGGATGGCAGAAAAGCCTTTATTATAAATGCCTGCTGCTACATAAGCCGCAATTTTGACCCACGGTGAAGATGTTTGGATGCGAGGAGGCAGACAGTAGAATTGAAGCTTTAGTTGTTGTTTTGTGTGTCACCACTAGGGGTGGGCGATCTCGGAAATTTGTGAACGATCTTTGATCACAATTTGAGATCGATCTGATCGATCGATCGATCATGATTGATCAGATCGACCAGATGGAAAAGATCGATCAGATCGAAAAGATCGATTTGATCGAAAAGATCGATTTGATCGAAAAGATCGATCAGATCGAAAAGATCGATCAGATCGATCTGATCGATCTTTTGATGATACGTACATGGTTGGACACTTGTCGTACGTATATGAAAGAACTGAAAGATCGATCGATCGATCTTTTCGATCTGATCGATCTGATCGATCAGATCGATCACGATCGGTCGATCGATCTTTCAGTTCTTTCATATACGTCCAACCATGTACGTTGCATCAAAAGATCGATATGATCGATCTTTTCGATCTGATCGATCTTTCAAATAAGATGATCGAACGATCGATCAGATCAATCAGATCGATCGATCGATTTTTTTGCCCAGCCCTAGTCACCACCCAAACACTGTTCTAGCAACTCTCTCGACGACAAGTCGTTGTAAATCGGCTTGATGGCATTTTCGACATTATTAGCAAGTATTATTGAATTCATCCAGAGTTTTCTCGGCTTCAGTTTTTCGCCATTTGCACCAACTCTGTGATCCCACAGGGCAGTACATATGCTCAACCACTTTGTTAGTATATTTCTCCCTAAATATCACTATATTTATGGATCACTATCCTATTTACGGATCACTATCCTATACAACGGAAATCACACTTCTTCCATATCCCGTCTCCAAAACCCAGCACTATACTTTTCTTGTCTTCCGCTGTCGACAATTTATCGGCAGACGTACTAGCAAATGCTTTTCTTTCACGAGTGTGCATTCTCAGAACATTTTCTTTTTTTGTTGTCCATCCGCACGGGTAGGAGTTTTTCTTGAGTGTTTTTTTATCGATGATTGTTCACGAGAAAATTTCACAGAATAATAAACCACACACTGCAAAATTTTTTGGCTTGAAAAACTCGGGCGGAAAAATTGTTCAGCGCGCGATACGACCGATCCGCGCGCTGCATATTTTTGGCACCTGCACGCCGTTGGCTAATTGCTTACAACTTCGCTAATTTTGCAAATTTTACCTTAAAACTTCGTACACACATTCTTAAGACCTTAAATAATAAAATAACGTACAGAAAAAAAAATCAATTTTTTTTCATCAGAAAACCGGAATCCCCCCTTAAGGAAAAAAATCAGAAATTGGTGGATAAATTATGTCCACTTTTACATTGAATAGCAATAGGATAGCAAACGTGTTATGTTTGTTTTCCACAATCATTTCCAAAAGACTTTCAAACGGAATGTTCAACTAGATTTTCCAATCCATTTATTACAACTACACATAATAAGAGCAGACGGGAAACATACAACGCGTGATATGAACCAAAATGTGCTTTTGAAGAGGGCCGACGCTAAATGTAAACGAAAAGCCGAAGTGGAAATTGAGAATGGGAATTTCAGAGAGTGGTAATAACGAAATAGAAGTGGCTGCCTGATGCAATATATGATATGCACGTTTCTTACGGCGAATGGCGCAGGAAAGAAAGAAAAACGCCAACGCCAGCGCCATCTACTCCGACCGGGGAAGAGCCGAGCTTTATATTGCCGGCGCTAGCGAAGCTCAACGCTAGACAATGCCTCCTTGGATTCCGCTTTCCACCGGTGGCAAAGAGAGCGTAATTCCGCTCTCTACGTAAGATGCGAGAAAATTGTTCGCATTCCATATTTTCATCGAAGGCGCGAGCGTTATCAAGACTTGAGAATTAAAAAAAAAACTATGGTCCCGTGTTCGTGTCCTGTTGAGATCTGCACGAAATTTGGACAATATATTTAATTAAACTCTCATTAAACGTTAAACAACAAAAATATATCAATACGAATTTCGCAAGTGAGGAAAAAAGCAAAGAGGAACACGTTAAGAAGATCTAGATGTAAAAAATTATAACACCATTTTTTTTGTTGAAGGATCGCCATTAATGTACTATTTTGAGGTTTAGGTTTGTTAAACACACGTGACCAATACATACACAAATAGAAAATGTTTGATTCAAATAAATATTCATTGACTCAAGGAAATCCGTCAGCCAATGCAAGCTAACAAATATTTTTTTGCGGATAGAAATAGATTTGGAAAACGAAACTATCGCTGGATAGTCTGGGTTAGTTTATTCCTCTATTGATTCATTAACAAAGCCGACGTTTCGCTCGGTTGATCTCCGGCTTTCTCAGGGCCTACAATTACGCAAAATGTTAGAAATTGAGTACAACAAATTGAACACGTTGCGTTATTGTACGCCCTGAGGAAGCCGGAGATCAACCGAGCAAAACATCGGCTTTGTGAATGAAACAATATAGAAATAAACTACTCCAGACTATACATATATAGAATCCAAACCCACACACAGAAAAGTGATGTCTCGAACGAAGAGAGAATTACTTGGCTGAAGTAGTTGGTAGGTTCGTATATACGCGAGAGATTATTGACTTCAACCAAGAAATTTTATTCCTTGGAATAATTACTAGATTTAAGAAAGTGGTTACTCTGGTGAAGTAAGTAAACAGTCTTCAATGAAGTGTATATTTTTATTCCCGGTAAATATTTTTAGCTACTTCATGTAAGAATTTTAAAGATTTGGCACAAATGCGTTTTCTATTGCTAATTAACAAGATAGGTATGTTATATTTACTTACTCGTTCTAAACTGTTGCGTGCGTTACAGCAAACTATTCCGTGTTGAAACGTTTATTGTACACTATAAATCACAATACACATCCCCAATAAATCACAAGGCACATCCCCTACGGGTACTTCGATGTTTTCGTACTAGGTTAGGTTCCGTGGCGCCAGCGCATATTTATTCCAGAGAAAGGGATTACTTGAAAGAAGTGAGAATCACTTCAGTTAAATAATTGGTGGGTTATTCAGTAAACAATACTTACTTATATTAAATGTCTTATATTTTCTTGGATCAAGTAACTACGCACTTGGATGGATTTACTATTACTTCGTTGGAGAAATTAACATTTTTGGCACGAAAAATTCAATTACTTCTTTCAACACAGTATTGGTTCTTATAAAGAAAGAATTTATTTGTTGACAGCATTTATCTGAGAAATTATTTTACTTATATTGAGTATGTGGCATTTCTTCTATATCCCTAGCTTTCTACATCCAAGGAAATAAGCATGTGAATCTAGTAAATAAATTCAAGAAATTATGTTTTCTCGTTCCAAATAATCACTTTTCTGTGTGATATAGAAATAGATTGGTTTGGTAATATTTGTTTGGTGGAAAGAACGTTTAATCGAGCGAAACAATTTATGTTTTACATTAAAATTTACAATTTTTGTATTATAGCTGTCATTTTGAACTAAATTCAATAAAAACTCTAAAAAAATCTGCAAACTTATTATATACCTCCTATTTCAAACTTGGCATTTAGGTGTTTTGAATGACGCTGAACCTAATTCTGGCAAAAACATTGCAAAATTCAAAATGGCGGACTAGAAAATGAAAATTAAGGGATTTTTAGGCAAAATCTAGTTTATTAGCGGTTTTGTGTGTTTTTTTTTGAGAAAGCTGAATCCAAATCTGTAATAAACATTGCAAAATTCAAAATGGCGAATCCAAAGTGGCCAACCAGAAAATTAAAATTGAGGATATTTTTGGCAAAATTTAGTATTCTATTAGCATTTTTTTAATGTCTAAATTTTTCTTATTTTTTTATTCCATTTTCTCAAATATAAATATTTTTTATTTCTGGTTCAACAAGCATATCAACCAGTGACCGCGCATTTCCACGCGGCGTCATGCTAGAGGGAGGTTAACGGGATTAAGTCTTCAATAAATTTTCTTTTTTCGAAATACTAGTAACGTTTGTAAATACGGGTACCAAATTTGGAATAAATTGATTGCGTAGTGTCGTCAATGGAAAAATCAAAAGAATTTCGTAATTTTTGAATAAAAAATCTAAATTCTCCCTTAATTGTAATTTTCTGGTCCGCCATTTTGGCTCTGCCATATTGAATTTTGCCATGTCTATGCCATATTTTGATTCAGCATCCTTAAAAAAACAATATAAATGCTAAATTAAAGTTGGCCCAATATTTCTTTTATTTTCATTTTTACTCTGCTTTTAATTTTGAAGTTTAATGCTATATTCAGTTTCAGTGTCATTAAAAACACATAAATACCAACATTGAAGGAGTTACGGGCGATTTCAGATAAGTGGTATTAGGTAGAATAGCCCAAAAAGGCATGACGCGGACGCAGGATATTTTACGCCTTTTAGTATGTTGTTTAGGGGAGTAAATAGAAGGTATTTACCAATTTGCAGATTTACTTTATTTTTTCGGGGTTAAAATCTAATATACCCTGAGCTGTTTATTTAGTTAAAATAATTATTGTGTTGAGTGAAAGATTTATGATTTTTTGATTAACAAAATTGTTGTTTGAGTTGAAATGCAATACTTTAATGTTACAATAAATAGTTCATTGATTAAAGACATTAATAGTTGATTTAAGATATTTGTTACGTATTTTAAAACAACGCAAAATATTACTTTAAAAATTTACTTTTAAATTTATTTGAACCAAAATTTAATTATTTTGCGGAAGGAAACTCATTTATAAATAATAGCAAAAATATTACTTTAAACGAGAACACTTTTGCTTGTATCAAAACATTTTTATTTCGTAAATTCAGTAAATGTGTCTTGTGCCAAAGAAATATGTTTTGGTCCAAATACATTCAAAAAGGAGTTCCTTTAAAATTTTTAATATTTTCTATTCGTGTACAAATAAGCGGTAAATATTAAATTCTGTAAGGTTAATTTTAGAGATAAACAGTTCAAATAATAGTTGTTCGTTTTTGTATTGATCAGTAATCTTTTTTTAGATTTTTAACACTTTTTTATTTCATTTTTAACTTTTACTCACTGTGTATTCTTAAGAAGACCTATTTCGGCGAAAAGTTGCCAGTTTATGCGTAGTATCTTATTTCGAAATCTGTCAAAAGCCTGACCGATTTCCAAAAAAGTGGTTTTAAGAAAAAACAAATTTTTAGTTTCATAAATACTCTGTATACTTTTGGTTAAATTAGCTTCAACTTTATGTGCGTATTATTGCATAAATTTATTATGACGAGTACGAGATACAGGAAACCAAGTTTAGCTTACGGTTGAAATGCGAAAGGCTATTTGGAAGCGGAAGAAGTTAAATATAATCGAAGCAATAAATAAGGATTTGTGCGTTCTGAACGTAATTCCGCCGTGACCTAAATCACGCTCAACACTTACGCCCAGTAATTGAGATTGGACTGCTATGTGAGCACTTATCGCTTTAAACCCTGAAATATTCCTTAATTAGATGATATAAAGTGTATTTGAAGTGAAATTCAATATACTTTTTATACTGTACAACTAACATTTATCTCTCAATGTATGTTGTATGTACTCACTAGGACATCCAATCCCGGGATCACGGGATCCCGACAAATAATGAGCATTCTCGGGATCTCCGGATTATAAATGTAAATCCCAAAAAATCTAAATCTAAATTATATACGTATTTTTTTTGGTAATTGGCGATATGTGGGCAATGATCTACAATAAATCAATTGAGCTGTTATTTTTTAAGTATGCACTTCAGTCTATAAGATAACAGCACCCTTTCTGATTAAATTAAGTATCAAGCATAAAAGGTTCATTTACATCAACATGTTGCTTTATGTTTTTATTTTACATGTTGCTATAATAGGAAGAACACATTTTGTAAGAAGTAGATATAATTCAATATGGAGGCAAACATGAAAATTTCAGGTTTCTTACGTCTTATTAGTTACTTATACCCTAACACAAAATACAGCCTGTATTTAAAACAGAAAAAAAACATAGACATGATGTTTTACAGAATATAAAATTAGTAAATAGGTAATAAAATAGGTACCTAATCAAAAACCATTTATTGCGCATATACAATCTCGCAGCAGTAATTAAAATCGTTCGTATCTACGATGTAGGTTTGATCTTCGCATAATACCTTATTAAAGTAAATGTGGTCCTTGAATTATATCTGAAAAGGGGATTTGGTGTTTAGTTGAAAAGAATGATAACGATCACTTACTAGAGTCGTAAAACATCACCGTAAACGTCATGCTGGCGTATTTTGATGAACACAGCAAAACTAAGAAAGCCCCAATCCTTTGGCCATACTATAGCAGGCTACACCCATGCTTAAATATGTATAGAATATTGATATTTCGCAGTTTATGTGATTGCAAGCGATTAAGAAGATTCAGTGTGTGGTTATGTTGGGTTATGTATTGTACATTTGACATATGGCATTTGATATCACTGTGTACCAATCAGACAAAAATGTTACTGTTTTCGGTATTACAATGTGTTAATTGTAACACTGAAAACAGTGTTACAATGTGTGCATTGTGAATGCAAAGTAGAAAAATATATTTATCAGCATACACGTACGAAGCTATAGTACATTTAAAGTGTAAAGGATTTCTTAGTTTATGTAACGTATAAGTTTTCGGTAATATTTTGGATGCTCGGTTCAATTCATATTTGTTTTTGTCCGTCGCTTTCGACTTCGTCTTACTTCTGGTTGTGTGCAACGTATTTGTATTACCTCCATCACATGTAATTTTACTAAATATAATTTATTCTAATAAACTACTTTGCCGAAATTAGAATTGGGTTTCAATTATAAGTGCTTGTAAATATATAAGCCGCAACGGCTACGTAGCGGAATTAGGTAGACACCGCTATTAAACGTTAAGCGTTATAACAATTCTTTAGTAAGTTCTTGTTCTTCGAAGTAACTAATCAGTCACCGCCAAACACTTCTATTCTGATTATTATACTTATGAAACCATTATTTTAAAGTTGTTAATTTTTTAGGTTAAGTTTCATGTATTTATCACAGTAGGGTTAAAAGTGTTGCCCCAAGCTCCATTATGATCATCGTTGCGACCTCGCTGACTATTTATTCAAACTTGTAGGCTAAAGTAGAGTAAAATTATTCACAATTAGATTTTGTCATGATTTTATCTCATCGATATCATCCTTAACGAAGTTGACAGTTACTACAGTGCTGCCACGTGGTACCCGCACAATACCCTAGATTCTAATTTAGCGCGATATAGTAACCACAATTTGTAAACTTATATAAAATTAATGACGCAAAGTAGAAAAAATAGTATATTACACTCGTTTTATAAGACGTATTGGTGCACTCGTTCCATTTGGCGCCAATTTGACGTCTTATAAAACTTGTATAATAATATACTATTTTATAATGTGGGTTAGGCTATTTGAACTAGATTTGACAAAACCGATGTACAAGTACAAGTCATATTAATCTCTTCATGACAAGAAATTGAATATTTAAATAACTCAACTCCTTATTCATTTAAGAGAATGCGCTCAATATTTCATTAATTTTTAACAATAAATAACGACTTTACTTGAAAACGCGTTTAGAACTGGGTCTTAAAGTCATCATACCAATATTTTTTTGTGAACAATAATTGTTTTATTTAAAATGCAAACAGTTAGACTACTTGCATAATAAACATCCATGACGTATGAATTCTAAAATTATACAACTTTATGTTATTTTTAAAGAAGAAAACAAAAATACTTCAAAATGTTTTATTGGCATTAACATGAAACATTGAAAATTTGACTCGATAAAATTTTTGAGCAAATTTATGATGCAAGGGCAAGTAGAGTTTAAATTTTGTTCATTATTGATGTAAATAAGCACTCTTTAACCCTTTTTACCTGTTAAACCCACAATTTTGGTCTACAACTTGTAAAGTAAAATTTGAACGTTTATGTAGTTTCGTGGTAAAAGATATTCTCCAATCAAGTATAGTTTAGGCGTTTCTTACTGACTTGAGATGGTAGCTTTTGGCCTCCCAGGCGTTTTGATCCGGCAATTTTTGCTTTTTTCCATCCCGTGATTACAAAATTTTCGGAAGCCCTAGTACTCACCTAAACAATTAATGGGCTAAATTGTGATTACAAGGCGCATTTGCTTTGACTTTTTGGCAACACGCTCAGTTAATGTCATAACTTACTTTTGGAAAATTGTCGCAGTTACTGCATGTTGCGCAGGGTTGCAGGTTACACTGGTGCCTACCGATGTAAATGAACCGGGCTATACGTTTTTCATTATAGATTTTTTCTAGAATGCGGTTAGACTGCACTTTGAATTAGACGCATATTGGAGAGTAATAAAAATGCTCTACATCAAATTTATTATTGTTTAAAAGAAGAATATAATTAAATGAACTAACAAGTCTTTCTTTATTTCCAGGTAATAAATGAGTTGAAGAATGACGTTACTAACCTTGGACTGGGGGTTGAGGTTAAGTTTTATGATACTATCAAATATAAAGATGTCTCAACGACATCTTCATCATCGTCGCAGGACTTATTTTTCCTCGAAGGGTCAGGCTCTAGCTATTATTATTACCAGGTTTGTTCGCATTTATTGTGTTTTTGTTTATGTCAACATTTTAATAGTGAATTGAGGATTCTACTTCAAGAGGAAGGCAGCTCCATCTGAGAGTAATTTGAAAACATATGATTTTTGTATGCATCGGTAATGCAGATCTCATGTTAAGAGTTAGAAATACCTACACTTTTAACGACTCTTGGGGAAGGAAGGGAAATTTTATGATTATGTAAATTAGTATAAACTTGCTATGTACAGAGTGTCCGGTAAAGGAGTTCCGAAAATTAGGGAGCTGACAGATGACGTCACTACCACCCAAAAAGTGTATATGCATTTTGGCTTTTGACGCTTCATTAAAAAGTTATAACTTTTTATTTTTCAGTTTTATATTTCCTTAATAATATAACCGATTACAAAGTCGGCGTTGTTTATTTTACAGAAACAAAAAAACCCTTACAAATAACAAAAATAAATACAAGAGTTTTGCAAATACTGCTCAAAATGTTGCCCTTCCATGTAAATTCACATTTCAGCACGTCTTCCAAAATCCTTCAGGCCTTTTAGGTGTTTCTCGAATGATTTTTTTTTATTGCAGGCACCATTTATTCGCTTTAGCAGTGCAGTTCAGCAGTGCATTTCTGCTATAGCGAATTCGAGAAACACCTGAAATTTTTCAGAGTCCGGCAGGATTTATTTGGGAAGTCGTGCTGAAATGTGTATTCACATGGAAGGGCAACATTTTGTGCAGTATTGGCAAAACTCTCGTTATTCAAAACTCTTGTTATTTGTAAGTGTTTTTTTTTGTTTCGGTTAAATAAACAACGCTGACTTTGTAATCAATTATATTTTTCCTTAAAAATATAACTGATTACAAAGTCGGCGTTGTTTATTTAACAGAATATAAAACTGAAAAATAAAAAAGCTATAACTTTTTAATGAAGCGTCGAAAGCTAAAAGTGCATATATACTTGTTTTTGATGGCAGTAACGACCTCTATCAGCTCCCTAATTTTCGGAACACCTTTACCGGACACCCTGTATAAAAGTCAAAATCATATTTTGGCAGCGACAACCTAGCACTTTTTGACATTATTGCCGTAGTGCTTCTAGACCAGGCAATAGAGACTTTTTCGTGACAAAAATGGTATCAGCAAGCCGCCGGTCCCAGGTCACGTGGAACAGTCCGTAGATGTATTGTGATGTGTTTTCGACTAGCAAATATCATTACTTAATTTGTTATAAACAAAAAACCTAAAAAAATCGTGCTTTTTTCCGTTGTTCGCTTGTAAAAGCTGAACCGATGGAGCAATCTTGATACTGTCAACAGACGAAAGAAAAGACGAAAAAAATGAACCCTACACGGACCCGATCGGAGTAATATTAACGGAGGAAATTCGGAAGAACCGGAGAAATCTGCGTTTTTTTTCAAAAATTCATAACTCCGCCACTTTCAAAGTTGTAACGCAGGCTTTTCGCGAAAAAGTAGCGATTGATGGGTACTTTAAGTGTGCACAGCCCAGGCGTTGTCCGATGATTAGTTTTTGCACAATTGCGATTTCAATTTTTTTTATGCAATATGGTTCTGCGAGCCTGGATGCTTCGGAGGTGGTCCGATTTTAATTTTTTTTACGTATTTCGAAAGTAGAAGTATTGTGCTACAACGTCTATTCTGATTTTGCGTTAAAATGTTGCGAAATTGAAAAAATGCTTGCAAACTTGACCGAAATCTGCCGCGCGCTCAATAGCTGTCGAGTAGTGGGGTAGGCGGCCGACTCGGGGAAGCGCGCAGCGTGTTGGGATTACTATAGATACGCGCTTCCCCGCGTCGGCCGCCTACCCCCACTACTCGACCGGTTTGGAGCGCGCCGCAGATTTCGGTCAAGTTTGCAAGCAATTTTCGACTATTTCGCAACATTTTAACGCAAAATCAGAATAGACGTTTTGTAGCACAAGACTTCTACTTTCGAAATACGTAAAAAAAATTAAAATCGGACCACCTCCGAAGCATCCAGGCTCGCCGAACCATATTGCATAAAAAAAATTCAAATCGCAGTTATGCAGAAACTAATCATCGGACAACGCCTGGGTTGTGCACACTTAAAGTGCCCATCAATCGCTACTTTCTCGCGAAAAGCCTGCGTTACAACTTTGAAAATGGCGGAGTTATGAATTTTTGAAAAAAACGCAGATTTCTCCGGTTCTTCCGAATTTCCTCCGTTAATATTAATCCGATCGGGTCCGTGTATGGTTCATTTTTTTCGTCTTTTCATTCTCTACAATTCGTCTGTTGACAGTATCAAGATTGCTCCATCGGTTCAGCTTTTACAAGCGAACAACGAAAAAAAGCACGATTTTTTTTAGGTTTTTGTTTATAACAAATTAAGTAATGATATTTGCTAGTCGAAAACACATCACAATACATCTACGCACTGTTCCACGTGACCTGGAACCGGCGGCTTGCTTATACTATTTTTGTCACGAAAAAGTCTCTATTGCCTGGTCTATTCATGTATTCGTGAGAGGTGAAAATATATTCAACTTTATGCAAAATTCCTTCCACTACACCAAAGGATCTATCACAAGATAAAAATGTACGTCCTAGTTTGATATAACAAGGTATTTTCTTTTACAAATGTTGAACTAAACTGCACTTAGTAAACAGGTAAATCACTCTCACATGTACAGGCATAAAAATTTTCAAATAGTACTAGGAAAAGCTTTCTTTAATGTGTTGCTTTCTTTGTAGTGGTTTCGTCATACAACCAAATCTAAGATTTCCGTTTCTTTTTTTCGGAGTGGTCATAAACCCTCACACGACCACTTTCCCTATGTTGTTCGTCAAAAGTTGGTACCATTGTACTGAACGGTGTGTTTCCCAAAATTTCTTGATTAGCATCAGATGGTCCACTATAACCCCTCATCTTTAAATATCTACCCCATCTTGTCTTCTACGTTTCATTATTTGAACGTACCTTTCTCATACTTTTTCAAAATAAATATAATTTATACACTGTGGGCAAAAGAAAACGGTACAAATTTTCAATTGCTCATATTTCCAAAGATATTAAGTAAATTCAAGCATTTCTTTCATAAACTAATTGCTTATATTGTGAAGATTGAATCATACCATATTTGCAATAATTGAACGTTTTAATCCAATGCAATGTTGCTTTATGTATGGGTATGCAACATTTCTATTTAATGTGAAATCAAAGATGTAATGAGATTTGTAGGTAATCACATTTGTTTTCTTTTCATCAAAAGGATCAGTAGAGCTTTTATAGCATCGTATACAGGCTGATATTTTTAGTATATAGGGTAAAATTTTGAAACATCGCTTTTTTTTGCTGTTTTTACTCAAAAAAGCAGTTGAATTGGACGTTGGCATAGATACAAAAAACGATTCCATTGCATACGCACGAAAAGTCCAATTGCGAACTTGAGTTATCTTTAAGGATGGTGGAGCAATATGGCCAACGTTTAGTTTTCTTATGGGCGCCATTTTTGATTTTGAAATTTTTGAAGGATTTTTCTCACCTGTTATCCATATTGTACTACTGTAGATTGTTTGCAAATTTTTATGTTTTTGCAACAAAAACATCAAATTTTGCTTATGCAGTGATTTAGAACTAAAATCAACATCGTTTTTTATTGAACTAAAATTATGGCAGTTTGCTTTCACTTGTCTGACGGTCAGGTCTTTGCTGTTCGTTTTTCACGTAAAAGTTACATCTTCAAATACAAAATATCAAAAAAGAACGAACAATGTATTCAGGCCTGCTTCAGGCTGATGTTGAAAGTGCCCTTTATTTAAACATGACATAAATATAAAAAGAAGACTTGGTTTGATGTCATGTGACATACTCAAAAAACGTTGATTCCAGCTCCGATCTTAGCAAAAACAAACAAAAGAACAAGAACAAGTAACATACGTCTAAAATTTACATCTAAACAACAAGTGTGATACATCCTAAATGAAACTGACTAAAAGACCACATAAAATGATAAATTGAAACATGCCGCCTATAACAACACCAATGGTTTCTCCACGATCTTTGAAGATAACTCAAGTACACAGTTATATTTCTCTTGCCGTTGCAATGCCTTTGTTACACACTTCATATTCCCCTGGCTTTTACTAATAACATAGAAACATAAAAACATTGTTTAAATATTTCACATTTTTATACGATGCTATAACATCTCTAGTGCCCTTTTTTTTACCAAAACACGACAAATGTCATTACCCATTGATTTTAATACACCTTTCATTTCACATTAAATTGACCCGATATTATCAGAAATGTTGCATAGCCAAACATAAAGCAACATAACTTTGGATTGAAACGTTCTGTTATTGCGAATATGGTATGGCTTCAATCTTCACACTACACGCAATACTGTTTTTAAAGAATTATTTGAATTGACTAAATATTATTGGAAATACGAGTGATTAAAAATGTGTACCGTTTTTTTTGGCCCACAGTGTATAACTATTTTGGCAACATAAAACTTCTTATATTAAACACATACCTACAGACACTCTGACCTACCAGGCATACGGTATGTAAATTGTAAGACCTGACGGTAACATTTTTAATTTTGTCCTGATATTTTCTAAAAGGAAATAATAAAGATGTTGCCTGTATGATACCAATTTTTTCACTGAATACTAGCCGCAAATTTCTACACAATACATGAATTGTTTGACGCAAGTAAATACTAATATTTTATCGGTAAATAAATACATTTTTACCTCTATTGACACAAAATATTTGTTTGCGCCAATGCACCTTTATTGGAATTCAACAAAATATTCCAAAACAAAACCAATAACAGAACGTAAAGTAAATCTATATTTTTATATACAACAAAAACGCACCAACGAACAAAGGATACGTAAATCCCAATACTCTTGTTGTTCGCGATTACCCTGCGCCATAATTCATTCGCTTTACTCGAAAAACAATCGAGATCTGCTCTCGCGTGTCCCATCGGAACAAATACCGCCAACAAATACTTTCGGATTTGGACCGAGTCCAGTAAAAACAGGCGCTCGCGTCGCCTGAAGGACGTTTTTAATATCACCAGAGTATCGGACCGGTTGCCATAACTGACTCGCATCGAGGGGATGAGTAACACAATTTCTGGCGCAAAATCGGAACTTTCTGCCGGCATTCGAACGATCACGATTGCGGGTAGGATTTTTTTTCATTGTCGTCGTTTCGAGGGTTGGATTTAGGAGAAATAGGCCGAACGGTTCTGTCAGATCGCATCTGAAATTAAGAGCGACGCCTGACAAATACCCTGGATATAGTCCTGGGAGATGCTCTGGCCGACCCGATTGTGTATCCTTCGCGAGGAATAACGAATTTGGATCAGGGCTGTTTGCGGAGAAGCGATTTGTCATTCGTGCTTTCATGCGTTGAGTTTATTTTTGACGGTTCTGAATCAATAAGTAGTATTATAATGTAAATAAATCGTGATATAGAAACAGGAAACTTTATAAGACCGTTTTATAACACGTGATTTATCGCAACAAGAAGTTATACAATTTTGGAAGCAATCGAAAATTGCATAGTGTCAAATAGAAATTGCGTTCTAATACTTTTCATATTGAATGCAATTTATGTTACACTCCGCAATTTATCGCACAAGAAGTTATACAGTTTCTGAAGTAATCCAATATTGCTTAGTGTCCATAGGAAACTGCTTTCAAATTACGTTCATATTGAATGCAAATTATACTTACACTACAGAATTTATCATACAAGAAGCCATCCATCCTTTCGAGCAGCTGGAAATTTCGTAATGTCAAACAGAAATTGGGTGTTTAGTAGAATTTTTTAATCAAACAAAATTACGTAGTGTCAAAAAATGCATCCATATTGCGTTCATATTGAACACAATTTCTGTCTGACATCTATTGAGACCTGCTCAGATCTCCGGCAGTTTCACGAAGTTTTAAATAAAATATTTAAGAAGCATCGATGTTCTGTAGAAAATTAAACATAAAAAATTGATTTATTTTTTAACAAGATGTATGTAACGGGTAGCACAACTTCTGGCGCAAAATTGGAACCCTGTTGGCATTCGAATGATCATGATTGCGGGTAGGATTTTTTTTCATAGTTGTCGTTTCGAGGGTTGGATTTAGGAGAACTAGGCCGAATGGTTCTGTCAGATCTCATCTGAAATTAAAAGCGACGCCTGACAAATACCCTGGATATAGTCTTGGGAGATGCTCTGGCCGACCCGATTGTGTATCCTTCGCGACAAATAACGAATTTGGATCAGGGCTGTTTGCGGAGAAGCGATTTGTCATTCGTGCTTTCATGCGTCGAGTTTATTTTTGACGTTTCTGAATCAATAAGTAGTATTATAATGTAAAGAAATCGTGATATAGAAACAGGAAACTTTAGAAGACCGTTTTATAACACGTAATTTATCGCACAAGAAGTTATATCATATTTTAAGCAATCGAATATTGCATAATGTCCAACCGAAATTGCGCTCTTTAACCGTTTATATTGAATGCAATTTGTTACACTACGCAATTTATCGCACAAGAAGTTATACAATTTTGGAAGCAATCGAAAATTTCGTAGTGTAAAATAGAAATTGCGTTCTAATACTTTTCATATTGAATGCAATTTATGCTACACTCCGCAATTTATCGCACAAGAAGTTATACAGTTTCTGAAGTAATCCAATATTGCTTAGTGTCAATAGGAAATTGCTTTCAAATTACGTTCATATTGAATGCAAATTATACTTACACTACACAATTTATCATGCAAGAAGTCATCCATTCTTTCGAGCAGTTGGAAATTTCGTAATGTCAAACAGAAATTGGGTTTTTAGTAGAATTTTTTAATCAAACAAAATTGCGTAGTGTCCAAAAATGCATCCATATTGCGTTCATATTGAACACAATTTCTGTCTGACATCTATTGAGACCTGCTCAGATCTCCGGCAGTTTCACGAAGTTTTAAATAAAATGTTTAAGAAGCATCGATGTTCTATAGAAAATTAAACATAAAAAATTGATTTATTTTTTAACAAGATGTATGTAACGGGTAACACAACTTCTGGCGCAAAATTGCCTGTTGGCATTCGAATGATCATGATTGCGGGTAGGATTTTTTTTCATAGTCGTCATTTCGAGGGTTGGATTTATGAGAACTAGGCCGAATGGTTCTGTCAGATCTCATCTGAAATTAAGAGCGACGCCTGACAGTCCTTGGAGATGCTCTGGTCGACCCGATTGTGTATCCTTTGCGACGAATAACGAATTTGGATCAGGGCTATTTGCGGAGAAGCGATTTGTCATTCGTGCTTTCATGCGTCGAGTTTATTTTTGACGTTTCTGAATCAATAAGTAGTATTATAATGTAAATAAATCGTGATATAGAAACAGGAAACTTTATAAGACCGTTTTATAACACGTAATTTATAGTACAAGAAGTTATATCATATTTTAAGCTATCGAATATTGCATAATGTCCAACCGAAATTGCGTTCTTTAACCGTTCATATTAAATGCAATTTGTTACACTACGCAATTTATCGCACAAGAAGTTAGACAATTTTGGAAGCAATCGAAAATTGCGTAGTGTCAAATAGAAATTGCGTTCTAATACTTTTCATATTGAATGCAATTTATGTTACACTCCGCAATTTATCGCACAAGAAGTTGTACAGTTTCTGAAGTAATCCAATATTGCTTAGTGTCAATAAGAAATTGCTTTCAAATTACGTTCATATTGAATGTAAATTATACTTACACTATACAATTTATCATACAAGAAGCCATCCATTCTTTCGAGGAGTTGGAAATTTCGTAATGTCAAACAGAAATTGGGTTTTTATACTATTCATATTGAATGAAAATTATATTACACTACGTAGTTTATTGCACAACAAGATGTGAAATTTTTGAATCAAACAATATTGCATGGTGTCATACAAATTGCACCCATATTGCGTTCATATTGAACACATTTCTGTCTGATATCTACCGAGGTAACAGTAATTAGTTAATTATTTGTTTAGAAATATATTTTTGCCAATGCAATTTTTTCATAACTTCAGACACACGCCGTGATATATGTCACCAACGTGGATAACTCGAAAATTTGGCGAAAACTCTGAAACTTTGTACATAAGGGGTTCTGAGGTCACTGATTACGAATCTAAACTCTAAATTGCGTAAAACAAAATGGCGGACGACTACATTAAGATAGGCTTTGATTGAATTGAAACTTGATTTTTTGAGGGTTTTTTTCAGGTCGCTGATTATGAATCTGAACTCGAAATTTTCGAAAACAAAATGGCGGATTCCTTATAATGGACGACTACCATAGAATAACGACTACATTAACAGATGTTTTGATTTAGTTGAAATGTGGCCTCTTGGATGTTTTGGAGGTCGCTGATTATGAATCTGAACACGAAACTTCAGGAGACAAAATGGCGGATCCAATGTGGCGGCCAATAAACATTATAATATGTTTTGATTTACTGCAAATGAGTTTTTGTTTGTTGGTTCGAGGTTACTCTAAATTAATGCAAATTTGTTTGCTACGTTATTTGAAACGTGGCCTTTTGGTGGTTTTCGAGGTTGCTGATGAATATGAAATCTAAATTTCAAAAGTGCAAAAATCAAAATCGCACTTTGCTCATGGCAGACGATTACTTTTAAAGAATATTTAATTTATTGACAACGTGTCATATTGGGATGTTTTGAGCATGCATGGTCATAGTTATAAATCTGTGCTGCAAATTTTTAAAACCAATGTAGGATGCAATATAAAACCAATGCACCTGAAACATTGCCTGTATTGGCTGTGCTGCTTTTATTAGTACGATGAAAGCAAAATTTGTAAGGAAACTACGTGTTAGATCTGGAAAATTGTATTAAAAACAAATACACCACATAATCTACTGTCACGACTTTATAACAATGCAATTTTTTCGTGTGCACGTGTAGAAATTATTTAAATTGTTTAAATAATAATAATAATCTTAATTGTTTGCATATTAAATGTTTATAGGCGCTATTTCTCCAAATGTTTGACCGTAAGTTTGAACCTTTTTGTATACTCTTGCAATTATCAGATAGAAATTATTTAGATGTTTTTTATAATTTATGTTATCCCATTGTCTCCCGCTAATTGATTGTTTGTATTGTTTTGTAGATTTAAACTTATTTAAGCTGATGATGACTCAATTGAGAGTCGAAACCGGTTATTAATAATATAAATAAACCCCATCAAAGGAATAAGAGGCTTTCTTCAATATCCCTTTAGATTAGGTAGAGGTTGCTATGAACTTCAAAGTTTATGCTTGAACGTTAGAAGTGATCATTTAGAACCTATTTAACAAAATATACTATTATACAAACTATTACTGTTAGAGAAGCAGTTATTTATAGTTGTTCATGGTTTTTTTTCACGTTTCGGACATAACTTGAAGAAATATACTTAAGGCGTAACCGAATTTACAAATAAATGATCATTTACTTGAACAACTAAATACTTTTCATATACCTATTAATATAAATCAACTTCCATACGATATCATTCCCCACAAGTATTATCTTTATCGTGTCTCTTTGTCGACAGAATCCACCCTCCTCTTGGTCATTTATAACGTTGAGTTGAGCGTTGTCCAACCCTCCATTCAGCTGACATTACGTGGAAGTGTTTTAGCCCGTCGGGTACAATCGATGAGGTTCCAGTGTGGACAGCGGCAGACAAAGTTATTATGTGATTTAATTTTTCATATTGGATACGGTAGACAATGACCGATCGCCGGTCCTGAAAGCTTTCAGGCGATCCTTAAATGGATACCGCCATGGCAGGAGAATGGATACCTCCGCTGACATATTGCATGCACTCTGCGGGGTTGTTCATACCGAAGTGCTAAAAACTTTGCCGGTCGTTGTGTATATGGACGGGGGGAAAGTTTTATTTTCATAGGGTCTTAAGTTATCGAGTAGAAGTGAACTTTTAAGTGGAATTTTAAAGTTGATATACGTTGTTAAAGTTTTGATGCTGTTATGTGTAAATAAGTAAATAGTTTTTGGTGAAACTTGTTGGTGGTGGCTTTTAAGATGTAATTTTAATATTATTTTCTTGCTTGAGCCACTAGTCTATTATAGTAAAATAAATTTATACGTTTGAAATCATTACTTCACTAGCAAACAACTCTACTTGCTTATGGAAAATTTGGTTAGGGCTTTGCGTTCTTTTTTTGTAGTAAAGGATAATCCAAAGTTGCGTCGGTTTTCGAAATCAATCCAACGCTAAAATTAAGCGTTTTTTATTAAATACGTTACCAGATTTCGAAATAATGGTCTCCCAGGTCAATCACTTATACATTACAAGAATGATGAAAGGCATCAATTTGTTGTAAACGTTAAAGTTAATTTTTAGTTTAGAATGCGTAGCTTTTTAGTTAATATTTTTTCAAGTAAAATCTACGGTGTGATGAAAAGTCGTATAGTATATAAATATCATGAAATATAGTGCTTGTTGTTACTTTATAAAGAAAGTACTACAGAATAACACAGATAAACTACATATATACATTATACATGCTGAATAAGAGTGGTATTGACAAAATTTCATGTGCCCAATGCCAAAAAAATTACATCGGACGGTCAGGTCCCGGTCTCACAACCCTGCTGGGTCTACAAACATTTACAAGAATCCAGGCATAAAATAGTTATAAATAATGTTAAAATTCTACATTGTAAGTTCTGAAAAATAGAAAAAAATCTTTTTTTTTTAGTAATTTGAAATATCATGACACCATAGACCTAATAATAAAGAAGATAATCAACTTTTTCTTAAATAAAGTTGTATTATGCAGGGTGTCTCAACAGTGCGATCTCGGAAGATTGTGCATCTGTTAATGAAGATATTTTAAAATTGATTTCACTCATATATACAGGACGCCGCGGCGCACATTTTAAAATTATTAGCGTGTATACAGGATGTTCCATAAGGTAGTACAAACCCAAACTTATGCTTTTTTAAATGCAACAACCTATATTTCGGCACAATTTTGAATTACTCGCAAAATTTTAAGACAATGAAAAATAATCATACAGCAGTATACCAATATCAGCATTTCATTTTCTTTAATAATTTTATATTTACATTTAATTCCGTCATTTAACTCTTTTTGAGAACACATAAGCTTGTTCCCTAAAATTAGCAAAAAATATCTCTTTATTGGGGCGATCGTAGTTTGAAAATTGCTGTATACAAAATAAATCTAGTAAGGTCCTTTTTTGTGCAGAACTGTATTATCATTATTGTTATTATAACAATCAGGCCAATTCTGTAACGCAGTTGTTAAGTAGCAAGTGGTTAAATTTCTTAGCAACGTTGTTAAAATTTAAAATGGTATTCTGTAACATATCCAGTGGTTAAATAGGTTGCCACCAGTTGAGTGGCGAACTCAGTGGCTACGAACTACGTAGTAACCGATAGCGACCGTATTGCTAAACACTCTTCAAGTCTTTAATCTTAAAATAAAAAAGAATTGTTTAGTTTATGGTATATGTATGGTAAATGGTAACAAGTGGTAAATGAAATAGAAGATTTACATGAAAGGTGATTGATTTTGTTTTTGCTATTAAATAAGTATGATAGGTATTTTGATTTAATTTATATTTTTATTTTAAAAGGTTACCTAAAAATTGCCAGAAGGAACTTCAAACTACTTCCTTTGGCTTTACCTAGGATGTACTATATTTATACAAGTAAAAAAATAATGTTATAGTTTAATACAATTTTGTTACAATTCGTCGACTATTAATAAAACAGGTTTGCTAAATTGATTAAATGTACAGTTGAATTACCACAGTTAAATTAAATGATCATTGTTAAAGAATTAAATTACTAGCCATTAAACGAAAAAACCTTTAAAACTTTTAACCACAACTACTAGAATTTAACCAGTTGTCGTATTAATGAACCCCTTCAATTGAAACTTGTGGTTATATATATCCGAATAACCTAACCTCACAATTCAGAAATGCACTGAGAACGCGAAGTCTCAGAAGAATAAGAATAATTACAAGAATAATTCATTTTACGAGATTTCTGTGGACCTTTGCACATATTTAATTTTTGCGTAAATTGTTTCCACAATTCGTCCACGTTGCCGGCTTCCGTAAAGGGAGCTAAGTGCGTCGCATAAGAACTTTATTTTTGTGAATAAAATGAACCACGACGGCATAAATATGGCTTTTGTGTAGTTCTACTCTGGCAAATACACCTATTCATTATTAATTTGCGTATTTTTAACTTCTGAGTACACAGCACATCGAAAAGTACTGATATGGTACTGATCAGCTGATTGAATGTTTTGTACTGAATGCGCATGACCATCAACAGTTAACCACTGTTGTTAAACGCATTATTCTTAGCAAGTGGTTAATTTTTCGATATAGAATACGAAATCTTATTAACGTAGCAACTGCGTTACAGAATTGGCCTGATTATCTGCTAATTTTACTCTACTAATAATTCTGTATTTACATGTATTTCTGTCAATAATTATATTTTTCTACTTTGCATTCACAATGCACACATTGTAACACTGTTTTCGGTGTTACAATTAACACATTGTAATACCGAAAACAGTAACATTTTTGTCTAAGATTGGTACACATTAATATCAAATGCCATATGTCAAACGTACAATACATAACCCAACATAACCACACACCATCTTCTTAATCGCTTGCAATCGCATAAACTGCGAAATATCAATATTCTGTACATATTTAAACATGGGTGTAGCCTGCTATAGTATGGCCAAAGGATTGGGGTTTCTTAGTTTTGCTGTGTTAATCAAAATACGCCAGCATGACGTTTTCGGTGATGTTTTACGACTCTGGTAAGTGATCGTTATCATTCTTTTCAACTAAACATCAAATCCCCTTTTCAGATATAATTCAAGGACCACATTTACTTTAATAAGGTATTATGCGAAGATCAAACTACATCGTAGATATGAACGATTTTAATTACTGCTGCGAGATTGTATATGCGCAATAAATGGTTTATCAGCATACACGTACGAAGCTATAGTACATTTAAAGTGTAGAGGATTTGTTAGTTTATGTAACGTATAAGTTTTCGGTAATATTTTGGACGCTTGGATGCTCGGTTCAATTCGTATTTGTTTTTGTCCGTCGCTTTCGACTTCGTCTTATTTCTGGTTGTGTGCAACGTACTTGTATTACCTCCATCACATGTAATTTTACTAAGTATAATTTATTCTAATAAACTACTTTGCCGAAATTAGAATTGGGTTTCAATTATAAGTGCTTGTAAATATATAAGCCGCAACGGCTACGTAGCGGAATTAGGTAGACACCACTATTAAACGTTAAGCGTTATAACAATTCTTTAGTAAGTTCTTGTTCTTCGAAGTAACTAATCAGTCACCGCCAAACACTTCTATTCTGATTATTATACTTATGAAACTACTATTTTAAAGTTGTTAACTTTTTAGGTTAAGTTTCATGTATATATCACAGTAGGGTTAAAAGTGTTGCCCCAAGCTCCATTATGATCATCGTTGCGACCTCGCTGAATATTTATTCAAACTTGTAGGCTAATGTAGAGCAAAATTATTCACAATTAGATTTTGTCATGATTTTATCTCATCCTTAACGAAGTTGACAGTTACTACAGTGCTGCCACGTGGTACCCGCAAAATACCCTAGATTCTAATTTAGCGCGCTATAGTAACCACAATTTCTAAATTTATATAAAATTAATGACGCAAAGTAGAAAAAATAGTATATTACACTCGTTTTATAAGACGTATTGGCACTCATTCCACTCGTTCTCGCACTCGTTCCAGTTGGGCCAAAACAACTAGTGCGCCAATTTGACGTCTTATAAAACTTGTATAATAATATACTATTTTGTATTAAATATACAACAAAAACATGTGTCCAATTCTTTTTGGGAACTCATGAACTTATTCCCGCGATAGTAGGTTTATAGTACCAAAAAATACCCGTATGTTGGGTGCATGTACTGTGAGAATCACTGTACATAGTAAAAACTAGTAAATACCTTTTTGGTCCAGAATTTTATAATAATTATCATTGTTCAGAAGGTAAAATCGCGAAATATTGAACGTTTTGCGTTAAAATGCAAAAACTTTCTTTCTTCTACCTATTTACGAAGATAACTTCATTTTGATAAATACTCCACCATAAAAACCTATTATCACCAAAGCACATTTACAGAAATGTACACCATAATTTAAGAGGGAATAAAAATAAAAAAACTATTGCCTCAAGTAACAGTTTCCTACGAATATTTTTCCCTATTGTCAGCGTAAAAGCACTGCGCTCGTCTGGGAAAAGAACCCGACATAAAATGAAAAGCTTACGGCATCGAATGCCTTGAAAGAATTCACTCGATGTACATCTTCCTATTTGCTAAAAGGACTAAAAGGCATTATCATCTCCATGGGATGGTAATCGAATTACAGATCGAGCTTCTTCCTGGTATTTCTATTCCGGTCGATGGGAAGGTACGGGAAAGTGGGATGGCGCGGGAACAAATATTATTCCGTAAGAATTTAGATAGCGCGGGACTTATTTACATCGATAAAGTGAATTCTTATTAAATTTCAGAGGCGCGCGCGTTCGCCCCAAAGTCGATTAGTTCGACGACATACCGATCGATTTTTATACCTGATGGCATCCCGATGCGAAGTTTACGTGAAACAAAATAAAAAGTGTCTTGAAACGTTCGCAAAATTTTTAGATGTTGATGTTGATTTTTGATGTTTATATACATCAACTTTACAGGTGCCTATTCTCTTTCAAATGTTAGAGTTTATTTTTTTCCAAAATTTAGTTTACCATCTTTTTCTCTAAATTCTGTGTTGCTCGAATTTTTCCTTACCATTAGGTACCTAAAAAAATGAAAAAGTCAGATTAAGGAAGATGTTGCTGCACACAGAAAAGTGATTATTTGGAACGAGAAAACATAATTTCTTGAATTTATTTACTGGATTCAAATGCATATTTACTTGGATGTAGAAAGTTAGGTATATACAAGAAATGCCACATACTCAATATAAGTAAAATAATTTCTCAGATAAATGCTGTCAACAAATAAATTCTTTCTTTATAAGAGCCAATATTGTATTGAAAATTGAATTTTTCGTCCCAAAAATGTTAATTTCTCAAACGAAGTAATAGTAATCCATCCAAGTGCGTAGTTACTTGATCCAAGAAAATATAAGACTTTAATATAAGTAAGTAGTGTTTACTGAATAAAAACCCACCAATTATGTAACTGAAGTGATTCTCACTTCTTTCAAGTAATCCCTTTCTCTGGAATAAATATGCGCACCGTGATTTTGTCAAGGCTAGCGCGCCCGCGCGTGCTGGCGCCGAGGAGCCTAACCTAGTACGCAAAACAACAACGAACTACCTGTAGGCGATGTGCCTTGTGACGGAATAGTTTGATGTAACGCACGCAACAGTTTAGAACGAGTAAGTAAATATAACATACCTATCTTGTTAATTGGCAATTGAAAACGTATTTGTGCCAAATCTTTAAAATTCTTACATTAAGTAGCTAAAAATATTTACCGGGAATAAAAATATACACTTCATTGAAGACTGTTTACTTTCTTCACCAGATAATAATAATAATCTCTCACGTATATACGAACCTACCAACTACTTCAGCCAAGTAATTCTCTCTTCGTTCGAGAGATCACTTTTCTGTGTGTGTCGGCTGAATCCTTATGGCAGACAACATCAGAAAACAAAAAAAGATAGTAAAATCAAACGACATATTAAAAAAATTGGCCTTTAAAACCATGAACAGATGGGCACCAGGGACTTATATGCGGTGGGGTGCAAAACACTGAGAGCATAAATTAATAAAATAAAATGCGTTATGGTAGTCCCAAAATTACCATATACGTAGAGCACCAAATTTCCGAAATACTTTTTGTTTTATGGTTTTGCTACTTACAATAGTAGCAGACGAAAATACGTCTAAAATTTACGACAATATTTAAAACTGTATATAGTTATTACATTATTATGTATATTATGTATCATGGTTGCCACCTGTCGTCGTTTCACGAGGATTGTCCTCGCACGAATCATTTGTCCTCGTGTCCTCGGCGTGATACCATTGGTTCTCGTGTAAACAGAAAAGATTTATTGTTTTTAAGAAATATATTGTTTTGGATCAAAACATATTTCTTTGACGCCAACGATATTTACTTCATTGCATATTCTAGTTTATTTGCTTGTAGAGATTAATTTATTTTAGTCAAATAAATATAGTTGGATTCAAACAAAAATTACTTTTCTTTTAAAGCAATGTTTTTGGTTTGATTTAAAAAGACGTTTCGGAATATTTTTGCCTTGGCTTAAAAATAAGATTACTTCCGCCAAGGAAATCATATTTTGGTTCAAATGACTTCTTTCACTCAATACAATTAATTATTTGAACTAAAGAAATCTCGTTTGTTATAATTTACAAAGTGTAAATTTTAATTGAAAACATAAGTTGTTTGGCACAAATAAACGCTCTTTCTACCATGCACATATTTCAAACAAATGCGTTTTTATCCGCAAATAAATATTTCTATCTGTGTAGGATGAAATTGTGCTACCTAACCTAACCTACAAATGTTTTGAACACTTCGGTAAGATTTTGATATTTTACGTTTTCTCCGACCTACTAGGTACGTCTTATCTTAATTGCAGCAATTATGAATGCGCCACCTAAAAAAATTAAACGAGATTCAAATTTCTACAATTTCTGGCTAACCACCAAAAAGTCGACGAGTTTAAAGCGAAATTACGGTTTATATGGTAGTTTTTGAGAATATACCTAAATTTTATTTTTATGTGATAGTAGCACAGCAAGGTTTTCGCATATTTAATAGAGTAATGTAGTATTTGTTTCTTGTTATATTTCAAGATTATTTTGTTTTATTATTTGCTTGTGTTTTATGTGGCAGTATGATGTGGACATATTGGATATGACATAATATTTTCACCCACTTACTGTCCTCGTGAACAATTACAAAAAGGTGGCAACCCTGTGTATATATATATATATGTATGTATGTTTCGAAATGTCTGAGCACAACATAAAGAATAACTTTAAAATGCATTTGAGCTGCAAGTATCGAACAGTCCGTATAAGAAAGACAAAAGACATAAGACGTTGATATTGAACCGCAAAACTTAACCAAAAAGTAGTCAAATTACAATAACTCCAAAAATGTGGCATTCAGGTATTGGAAATATATTTTGATACGTGGGCACAAAAAATTGAATAAAAGTTGTGAGATTCCATTTAAAATAACAAAGTTTATATCAATTTCCGGTTGACCGAAAGTGGCAGTCAACTTGATAGTCTTTATTCAAAGTTTCGAATCGATAATACCCTGATTCCAAACTTTCAAATATGTAGTGAGCGTGTGAAGTATGGAAACATAAGAAAATTTCAGAGCCGGTTTGTTATTTTAAAAATTCCTCAATTATTAAAATATGTACCTACACATTTTTATGAAAAGTTTAATTCCGACCGTTACCTGTAATTGACTTATGACTTCATAGACACTTTTTATAAATGCAGCCCTATATTTTTCTTATTGATTCTGGTAGACCTTTTGTCTAAATTGTCTAAATAGTGCCGGAAATATTTCACAACCTTACATAAGAAAATATTTGTGAAAATGGCAATTAAACATTTTTAAACTATTGATAACTCTATCGAACATGGATTTTGTGAATTGAATACGAAATTGTATTTTTGGTAGAATAGCCTTGAAAGCAAATCCGCAGTCAACCATTTCAACTTTCGTAAGGTGGGTCAAAATTTTAAGGAAACTATTTGTTAGTTTTCTAAAAAATATGCATTATTTATATTAAAAACCAAAATTAAAATTGAATCTTATTCACGTCCTCTCACGTGATTGATAACGCTCTGTAATTGGGTCAGTCTCAAATGACGTCACATCGTATTATGCTTGTGCTTCTGCCACTTGACTTTACTACGTAAATTTACAAACAATGGAAAACAACTTTGTTGAAGTGGATAGTGGTAATCTACCGAAGGGTAACTCTTTGATGGTGGGATTATTCTTTAAAAATAATCCTTATTGTTACGGTCCGGAACTAAGTAACGTGTAAACAGAGCATAACTTTGTAGGTTAGGTTAGTCCTAACCTCAAACTGTCAGATTATACCTGGATCTAAAACACGATAGATAACTTATTCTAGTCTATTTTAGGTATGTCAAAGTAGTATTCACAACAAAAGTCTCAATCACTTTCTAGGCAGTTTTACATCTTGCGAAACAGCTACAAATAGTTTATCTAGAGTTTGTATTGACGTATTTATGTATTGTGTGTATTGTTTATAACCCAGTTTTATGTATGAATTGTGAAAACAACGCATCATCCAACACAGTTACCAAACAGCGACGATACCGATGATTACAAACCATATGGGCCGATTGGATATCTAGTATGGTGTGACGTCACAAGAATCACGTGATCTACGTACAACAGAAAGTATCGCTTTGGCGCGACTTTTTTTCATGGAATTTTTAACTGTAACTTTTTATGAAAAATTCAGGAATAATGACATAAAAATGCATGAGCATTTCCGTTTAGATACCTATTACTTACTTATCTATTGTTAGAGCATTATAAATAAGCCAGAATTTAATTTAGTGAAGATGGCAGAAATAATATACACACACACAGTAACTTTCCTTCGGGGTTATTAACTAAAATTACCAGCAAACATAATCTTGAAGATTATGGGACATCCGGATTATAGGGGTTCGAATTAACCATGGTTTAATGTACTCATATGTTCTGTTTCCTGTCTCCAGAGTAAAAAAAGCTTAGAGCGTAGTAAATTTGCTGTATACGGATTAAAACTTAACTTATTGATCAGAAACTCCTTTCATCTTTGATAATGGAATATTTAAACCCCCTGAATTTGTAACAGTGGCTCTAATGCATGTCGTTAACAACGATTCACGGATCACAATAGATGTAAGTACATATTGGCTCATTTGTTAAGCCCTTTTAGGGCTTTATATGTGTGGTAGAGCACTTAGCACATAATGGCTGTATAAAGACCAATTAAAGTAGGTACATAAAATGAATGCATTTCCATTAGTACGAAAAATAGATGTTACTACAATTTGTTCGCCGAATGAAAACACCTACCGCGTAGACGGTATTATTTTTGTCAATGGAAATTTGGGGTTATGTCTGTCTGTGTTTTTCTTTTGTGTATTTTTTTATTTTTACAATATAATATATGAATATCATTTCTTAACTTGTTATAAACAAAAATACTCCGTTTTTTTGCTTGTAAAAACTGAACCGATGGTCCAATCTTGATGCTTTCAACAGACGAATTATGGAGAATGAAAAGACGAAAAACTTGAACCCTGCACGGACTCGATTGAATTAATATTAACGGAGAAAATTCGGAAAAACCGGAAAAATCTGCGTTTTATTCAAAAATTCATAACTCCGCTATTTTCAAAGTTGTAGGGTAGGCTTTTCGCGTGAAAGTAGCGATTGATGGATTCTTTGAGTGTGAACAACCCAGGCGTTTTGCAGGTTTTGTACACTGAAAGTACATGTGAATAGCTGCCACTGTGCAAAGTTTCAGCTGTAATATTAAAAAATGGCCGAGTTATGATTTTAAAAAAAAGCACAATTTTCCGATTTTTCCAGCTTTTCTCCAGTTCTAATTATCCGATCGGATCGTTTGACCTGTTATTCTCTTCGTAATTTAATTCTCTACAGTTCATACACATTTTTTGTTGATAATTGTTTATAAAACATTAAAAAATGGCATTTTCGAGTAGGAAACATAGTGGGAATATAGTACGGACAGTCTTACACAGGATGGCACAGGCGGCTTCCTGCTAGTCTTTGTCAAATAATCTGATGTGGCCAGGCACATGACTTTATCATACTATATATAAAATTAATAGTTTAGCTGCATGCGATTCTATTTGATCGAGATTGGCTATGTCTGCATTAAAATAAAACTAGTAGAAGTAGACAGATATGTCGATTAAAGCTGCGTTCGGACATTGTACTCCGTTGACCCCCGAGTACACCGTCCAAATGACACTTACGTGTTATTGGGTGTAAAAAGTGTAAGAGCGCGTACGGTTTGTCAGGGTAGGGTATGGGGAGAGCAATGCTCAGATAACCTAGGTGGGCTGTCTCTCTCTTATATGCAGATAAACGCCGTATGACGTTAGTCACGCTCACCGTACCCTATCCGATTATCCGAACGCGCTCTTACGGTATACAATATCCGAACGCAGCTTATATTGACAGTAGTTATTCTAAAAAAAATAGCGTATGACTACCTACTGTCATTAGAATCAAATATCTGACACATCCTGGCTACTAGTTTTAATGCAGTACGACCGATCTCGGTGAAATAGAATTTGCTCATGCAGCTAAACTATGGATTGTACAAAAAAATGTCATAAACATAAATTATTCAGAATTTCCTCATCTTTAATTTATTATTTAACTATTTCGACGAAATTCCAGAAATGGCAGCTTATTTGCAAAATCTTTCAAAAATGCTAAGACTAAACCTCCAGTTCCTTTGGACCCTTTTCAACAGAAAGCTTTTCAGCTCTAAGTTTGGTTATGAAACTTCTAAATATGAAGTTTCGTCCCGATACCTTTAGTAGTTTCTCCGGAATCGTTGCCACAAAGCCGGGTACACACACATACATACACACACACACACACATACACACACACACATACACACACACATACACACACACACACACACACACACACACAGACATTTTTTTGTACCTTGGTGAAAAATGTTCAGGGGACCCAAAAAGATTTTCCGCTAAAATCTCAAAATATCTTTTGGCACGATTACAATACTTTACATACTGCGTATGATAAAGTAAAAAGCAATCATTTGTAGCTCTATTGCTTGGCCTATAAGCGCTGGAACATATTTAGTCAACGTCAAATTTTTATATTAAGGTTATGTAAAGTTCTATTCAAAAAAGAGCCTACAAGTAGTAAGCACAGTTTTGGCTAGATTGCCATATTGTAAACCTATCTTTTAATTGTTGTTACTTAGTAACCTGTAACTACAAACACGATGAGAACTGAATTTTATCGATATTTTTTCGAGGATTTTGTTAGTTTTTACCTCATTTCTTAGCCAATCGTTACCAATTACTACAAATACAACTCACATAATTTTATTCATGAATTAACAGAAAAAACCATTAACAGTTTAAGAACATTATTTACATACAACAAAATATTTTAATATTTGGTCACTTGCAATCACTTCATTTAATCTACGGGGCAGTGAGTGAACAAGTGCCTGGGCAAATGTTTCATCATCGCTTAAACATGCCCATGTGTTTTCCACAACTTCAAATAGTTCATCTGCAGTACGAGGCCTGATGTTCAACTTGGACATTTCTTTTGCCATGCGGCCCCAAACGTTTTCTATGCAGTTGAGGTCGGGGCTTCTGGCAGGTGATGGTAGCGTCTCTACATTATGATTCCTCAGCCGCTGTATAACAACGTTGGCTGTATGCACAAGACAATTTGTCCTGCTGGAACATAACATTATTATCGGGATACACTTGACGGACCGAAGGCAACATCACATATTCAAGAATATTTTGATAACTTTGAGCATTGAATCTACTCTCAATGCGCCAACATGTTCCTAGACCATGATAAGAAATCCATGCCCATGTATTAGGTAATCGAAAACCTTCCACTTTTTTCGATGGCATTGATATACTTTTCATCAAATCTAGTTCCGCGTGGACGGTAAACACGAACATGTCCGTCATTAGTATTTTGGAACATTTTTTCGTCGGTGAAGACCACATTTTCCCAAAATTCTAACTGTCGATGACTGTAATTTAAAACAAACAACAAACGGGATTGTTTATTCTGTTCGGTAAGTTTTATCTTATTGGCGGCCACACAGTTATTGATATTTGATTTGTTTACTCTTCGACATACCGTAGGTTATGATCCCGGAAAATGTGTGTTAACCATGGCATCTCTAGCTGTATGAAATGGATTTTGCAGTAAATAATTTATAAGATGAGTGTCTTCGATGTGGGTGGAAATCTTTGGACGACCAGAACCTGCTTTCCTTTGTACAGTGCTCTCCAGCTCCCAACGCCTTTTCATCTTGAACACAGTGTTTTTATTCAACTGAAAATCTTCAGCCACTGCCCTTAGACCACCCTTCTTCCAACTTAGTAACGATTCGAGCTCTCGTTATCGATGTTGTTTGTCGCGGCACTGTGTCGCGGCATAATTACATTATAAAAAGCAATTTGCACACCTTTGACATACAAAATGTCAGAAATATCTTTCCTTGGAAACGATTAATAAATTATCCCTTTTACAATAGCCCTCAATACGTGTCCGCTTTTTTTTAAATAGAACCGTACATTATGATTATGATTTACTTACAAGTTGTATTTTTGGATATATTTTAGACATCATGAGAAGCAGAAACCAGATAATTTCAATTTCACGGTTCGAAGCTTGAAAATACCGAGAATGAGGAGAAACTGTCGCATGTGTCGCCCTCTCGTAGTCGAGTCTTTTCCCGGTGATTTTAAACAACTTGTCAAGCCGTCCTCGGCTTCTGTGATTAACGGCCCATCTCATTTATCAAACCGCTCTCGTTTATTTCACTTTTGTACACACCATTCATCATTTTACGCTCGCTGACGACGACCGTCCTCATCAGGTTTCCGCACATACGGACCGAAAACCCCAAAATAAAAGTATTGTATTTCGTATCGTAGGGTCTGCCCACGCCAAGTCCTGAATAAATTCAGTACGACTAAAGTTCCATTCAACGAAATGTCTTCACTGAAACGATAAATTACACTGGTCGTCAAATTTTAATTTGGTAACTTTAACATAAATTTGCCTTTTTTTTGTTAAATTGTACATGCTGATTTCGATTATGGCCATAGAAAAAGTTGGCTGTGGTCCCATTTTTCCCTAATTTTCAATTTAAACAAAATAAAATCTTATTTTAGTACAAATGTTGATATTGGTAATAAATAAATCAAAAAACTTCGGTCTTATGTACTCTTTTACAAACATTAATCTATTTTCATCAATTATTCAGGTACTGGATCAAATAAGAAAGATATGTTGCTGAAATTCCATACAATGTTTCCAGTAGCACTAATACAATTAATAGATCTACAGAAATCAGTAAAAAAATGAGCGATTACCATTAAAAGAAGGTGTTGATGGCGGCATAAAAATTAATATTTTGATAATTGAAAATCGACTTGTTTGATATAATGAATCGTGTCAGAGATTGTCTCATGTTTCCATACTTTCCGCGCTTACTGTATGCATTAACTGCAACTGGCGGAAAGAATATACTTCCTCAATTTTTGTGACGATACAACAAAAAAAAAATGTGAACGAATTTTGATCGCGTTTGCTCTAAATTATTCTTTATATTATGATGTATTTATTGTTATTTAACCAACAAGTATATTAAAAAGAGCGATTAATGATCGAGACTGTTTAACGCTCGAGCGTAGCGAGAGCGTTAATTGTCGAGATCATTAATCGCTGTTTCATATTCGAGTTGGTTACAAAATTTTTTCGTCGATCGTATTCTTCTAGCGTCGGCTATATAGATTTTTCTTCGCCGTCTTTATAGGTTATATGACAATTTATGTAATTTGACACTGACAGTTCTAGAGGGCGGTGTGTTTTGATTGGAAGGTTTCATTTGACATATGTTCGATTGGCCAATCAAACGACGTCTTTACGTCGTGTGATTGGCTATAACAAATCATGCATTAATAGAAATCGTGCATTAATGGAGTTGTTTAATAAACAATTTCCTATTTACTAAACTTACTCATAAATAAACGATCGACGGAAAAGTATTTAATAGTATATTATTTGACGAGCACATAACTAAGGATATAAATCGCGGGCATGAAGTTTATTCACGAGCCGTAGGCGAGCGTGTAAACATGCGAGCGATTTATATCCGTTGTGTGCGAGTCGAATACGACGCTTTATCTACGACTCATAAATTCCATTTTATATCAATATTTTAAATGTATTTGTCAAAAATACCGAGGCGAACTGTCACATAACTCATCCACGTAGGTTTTGACAGACTTTGACACTAGCGTTGTATAATGATGACAGTTCGTTCAAATAATGAAGTTATTATTTGAACGAACAGTCATTATTATACAACGCTAGTGTCATTATAATCATTAACTAAAGAAGCGAATGATAATTAATCCAGGTGAGGATAATTTTTGGAAAAAGCACCTCCGCCTGGATTTGAACCAGGACCCCTCCAATTTCCGGTTGACTGCTCTCCCATTTGAGCTACAGAGGTAGTGGTTTTTCCAAAAATTATCCTCACCTGGATTAATTATCATTTGCTTCTTTAGTTGATTCTACATTACTGACGAGTTTACGTAATTAACCATTTTCCCTTGAATTATAATCATTGGCGTGTATCATGATGGAGATTATACATATACGTATGCATTGAACATATTATATGTGAGTCGTAGATAAATAGTATATTATTTGACGAGCACATAACTTAGTATATAAATCGATAGCATGACGTTTATACGCGAGCCGTAGGCGAGCGTATAAACATGTGAGCGATTTATATCCGTTGTGTGCGAGTCGAATACGACGTTTTATCTACGACTCACAAATTCCATTTTAGATCAAATATTTTAAATGTATTTGTCAATGATGGCGAGGCGAACTGTACATAACCGTCATCCACGTCGGTTTTGACAGACTTTGACACTAGCGTTGTATAATGATGACAGTTCGTTCAAATAATGAAGTTATTATTTGAACGGACAGTCATTATTATACAACGCTAGAGTCATTGTAATCATTGGCGTGTATCATGATGGGGTTTATATAGTCATAGATACGTATGCAATGAACATATTATATGTGAGTCGTAGATAAAATTCATTAAATAGTTTCTCTTGGCGAGTTTTGAGGTGTTGTTATGTTATTATATAATTGTTAGTAGAAGACTTGTTTCAGTGTTTCTGTAACTGTTTTTTTTTTCTTGGATCATGGGAAACTGTCTATATACGTAAAAAATATTGTTTAGCGAATTTACACACTGATTTTTCTTAATATTTGGACTTAGATTGGCCTATAAAATAAATATAAGACTAATTTTGAAGTTTTCAATAAATGTTTCAGTTCCAACTTTGAGTGATAATGTGATAATAATTCGTTAATTTATTGATATTGTTAGCTTTTAAATATTAACTGAAGTAACTAAATTCTTAAAGCTATCAATCGAAATGGTGGATTGACTAAATATTAATCATACAGGGTGTCCCAATTTTTTCCCGTAATTTTTTTTTTCATACAGTAAGTGTCATACTGAGTAAAAATGTTTGTATGGACTTCATAGTTTTTCATTTCATAAAATAGTTACAGCCATTTGAAATATTAACAAATCCGTATTGTGAACGGCTACAACTTCAAAGGAATTGAGAAAACCAATAAGTCCACCTGAACCTTTTTACTCGGATGACAATTACTCCCAAGAAAAAAAAATCAGGTTTCATTTGGTTTTCATTTGTTTTTATTATTTTTAATATTTTGACTTAAATTAAATTACTTTTTATTGTTGCAATGGTGAAATGTGCAATGGTAAATATTGTGTTGTTTTTCCGGTTTCGCTTTGTTTGAACCTTATTTTATTTTTAATTTGTCTTTGTTTGTTAATATTTCTAACGGCTGTAATTTTTAAGGAATTGAAAAAAAAAAATTTTTAATTTTTATAATGTCATTGACCATTTTTCGGTCAAGTTTATTTCGGTTTTAAAAACTAACAAATGGCCCGAACACTATTACATTCAAGAAATACATATGTATCGAAGTAAATAAGGATTGTTTGCATGGTAACTGCGTTGTCGTACTAACTGTCCTTGCTAATAGATTCACTGTTAACATAAAAACACTGTTTACAAAATTTATTACACTGATTGTTAAGGGAAAAAGGTGCTAATCTATAGGTAGGATTCTGAATGTTACCTTTTCTAAATTTGAAATTTCTGTGGTAAGCGGGGCAAAAAATGTTCATAGACATAATTCTCATATAGAAATGATTCAGGACTTTAACACACTTTATTTAAACTTTCTTTTGTGGAGTAGTTTCAGAGTTATGAGCCTTCAAACACTGGTGTCATTACTATCGAAACGACAGATTTGAAGTATTTTGCTATCATCATTCTCTACATATTTAATGTTAAACTTAACTATACGAAAATCAGTTCCCACGTACCTTACATTATTCTACCTAATAGAATAAACACTATGAATCTTAATACAGCTCTGTACACAGGATGTTTAGAAATGTTACTTTAAATAGTAGGTAGTTTCTGAGTAACAAGAAAGCTATAAGTTGATAATTGGAGTTTCGAAAGGGTTGAATACCTTAAGCTACTAACGATGTCTTCGTTTTTCCGCTCAACTTGAGCAATTTGAGCATTTCTAATCATATTTTTAACTACTTGGGCCAACTCGAAGGATTTTAAAGTTAGACGGCCAGTTTCTTGAACGGTGCTTTTATTTTGTCATGGAATCATTAAAAACTTTCCGTGCAGTTGCAAACTTCCACATTTATCCTGTTAAGTTATTTTAGTTCCGCCCGCTTGATGTTAAATTGAAACCGGTGTTAATTTGTTAGAGATTTTTAAGAAGGTAAGTTTGTACGATAAAGAAGATGAACTGCATACTCGCAACTGTAAGGCTTAACGTTTTATATTTGTATTACTGTTTACTTTGGAATCCTTAGATGTACATTTACTTATAACAAAAGTATAGAATGTAAGGCTGGTGTTTCTCTGACTACTCATATTCGAAGTAAGTCTAATCTAGTCTATGGGCGTTTTTACGTAAACATACTCACTATGTTGAAGTATATCCACCCGCCGGCATATCAAACAGATGTACCGAGATATTTTCGATCAACTTTGAAGATTTCATCCAAGACGAATTTTATCCATGCCAAAGGTCTGTAGAAAAATTGCATTTTCCTATTGCAAATACAGTTGCAGAAATACACATGGTAAAATACAAACTCGGTATGATGGGGTTCCCACCTAAATGAAGAAGACGCTAATCTGTTGATATTTGCATTGTTTATTAGATTTTGTATAGACATCTGTCTTTTCAAATTATTACAATGTAATACTGTAGACCAGGCAATAGAGCAGAAAATGACTGAGTTCGTGACATAAATAGTATCAGGAAGCCGACGGTCCCAGGTCACGTGGAGCAGTCCGTAGATGTAATGTGATGTGTTTTCGACTCGCAAATATTATTAATTAATTTGTTATAAACAAAAAACTCAAATAATCGTATTTTTCGTGATGCTTTCAACAGACGAATTGTAGAGAATGAAGAAACGAAAAAAGTGAGCCCTACACAGATTTCATCGGATTAATATTAACGGAGAAAATTCGGAAAGTTCTAGCGCAGGATTTTCGTGAGAAAGTAGCGATTGATGGGTACTTTGAGTGTGCACAACGATATCAATAATATCTTTCGGCGAGCCTGTATGCGTCGGAGGTGGTCCGATTTTAATTTTTTTAACGGATTTCGAAAGTAGAGCTATTGTGCTACAAAACGTCAATTCTGTTATGCGTTAAAATGTTGCGAAATAGGTTAAAAATGCTTGCAAACATGATCGAAAACGGCCGCGCGCTCGAAACCGGTCGAGTAGTAGGGGTAGGAGGCCGACGCGGGGAAGCGCGTATATATAGTAATACAAGCGCGCTGCGGTCAAATGACGCCACGCAAAGATCTCTTGACACAACTATACTTATTCGTTAACACATGATGTTAACACTGACAGCAAATTAACAGCAGGTTTTATACTTAACAAGTTTTTCTGGCGGTCTCTGGTATCTCCTCGCTTAGCAATGGAATAGCGTTGGCGGGAGGATAACCACGTTGGCAGGAGCAAATTTTTGAGATGACTGAAGGTTAAAATTACCAATAGATATCAGGAGATTGCAGGAACGGACCTTAGTGTTTTATATTCTAAAATCTGACATACCTATTATATGAATATAAACATGTTTCGCACTCAGTGCTATACCCTGTATACAGTGGCGGACTGGCCAGGTGGTGCCAGGTTACCCGATGGCAAGTGGGCCCCCCCTTAAGTGGGCCCCCCTTAAGACAATATGTTGAAAATATTAATAATATATTTATTTATACTGAAACTTGCACGGGGCCGCCTTAAGAATTAATTGTTATGTTTGGCAATAAATAAGAACCCAATAAGGAAATTGCATGGTGAGTTTTAAGAAACCAACTTTGGGAAACAATAAAATTTCTCCAAAAGGCCCTTGTTAAGAGAACTTGTTAAAATATATTACTAAGTATTTGAACTTGAAACTTTTTACTCGACTATCTTTCATAAAAAACAGGTTTTTTTTTTAAATTTGGTTGACCGGCTTCTGGCAAAAATATTATTCGTCAGAAATTGAAATACCAATACATCACAAAGTACAGAATTGTTATGGCATGACGTGGTAGTTTTTACCAAGAAAAATTAAAAATAAAAAAGTCAATGCTATGATGTACAAAATTAAAACTTAAATCGTATAATTGATATACAGAAAAACATTGTGGAATATTTGCTGAACATATGAAAGGGACCAAAATAAATCAAATAAATAAAATTTTACTTGGGTGCAAAAATGAATCACTTATACAGAACGTTCTTTTTATACATGCAATAAAAATAAAATAAAATTTATTTATAGAATAAAATATGTAAATTAAAAGAAAATGCAAAAAAAATAGAAACAAAGTTGTGCATTTTTGTGTTGCTCAATAATATAAAAAGTAATATACCTTTTTCACTTTCGAAGATGTCATAAAATTGATGTACAAGGTATTATAAAAGTTATAGATAATCATTCGCCGTACAGCCAGAAAATATTTTCAAGTTTACATGGTGTCCCACAACAACGTACCAACAAACTTATGTTATTTTAAATGAAACACTAGGTATATTATTGCTATTTTTGATGAAGATTTTTAGCCTAATTGTTTTGACTTCAACTTGTATTAGGCTAACTTGTATCAACTGTTTCTGAGATATTGTGAAAGTTTGTCAAAAATGAGCATTTTTAAAAAAAATATTCTAAGGTAACTAACAAGAATAAAGAAATTAAAGATCTCATTTTGGATAGTAAAATTATCGCATTTTTTACAGTTATATTCACTTGCTAAATAAATTAAATTTTAATATGACTTATCCGGAATAACTGGAGATTTACTAAATGTCAAATAACAAGCATTTTAAATGGAACACCCTGTATATCTTGGCATACTTCAAAAGATTGATAAATCAACTTTCCTAAAATGTCTAAGTCGGTAGGTCTATCGTCAACAGCTACAAAGTTATTAAGCATCTAATATAACATGTATACGCATACACAAAATATTTCATAAACTAATATAACATATCTAGTCGCCACGACGAAATTCAGCCATCGCACTAATGTAATGATTCTTCTGCAGCAACATTTAGTCATTGCAAACTGCTACTATGAGTTACACAAACGAGCAATTTATGATCATCCAAGAATTAATTTTATTAGTACCAGTCCAAACTTATTTAAAATTTTTATTTATTTACGTAAAATGTTCTAAACTATTTAATAGTATATTATTTGACGAGCACATAACTAAGGATATAAATCGCGAGCATGATGTTTATACGAGACCCGTAGGCGAGCGTATAAACATGCGAGCGATTTATATCAGTTGTGTGCGAGTCGAATACGACGTTTTATCTACGACTCATAAATTCCATTTTATACCAAATCTTTTAAATGTATTTGTCAATGGTGGCGAGGCGAAATGTCAAATAACTGTCATCCACGTAGGTTTAAACTGACTTTGAGAGTACATTCGTATAATGAGGATAGTTCCTTCAAATAATGAAGTCATTATTTGAACGAACTGTCATTATTATACAACGCTAGTGTCATTATAATCATTGGCGCGTATCATGATGGGGGTTATATAGTCATAGATACGTATGCAATGAAGTTATTATATGTGAGTCGTAGATAAAGAATTTTAATGGATCATTGGGTTGGTTGTAGTGGTCTAACGCCTTAGCCAGCTAAATCCCCAGTTTAATTTAATTATTTCGGGACATGTTGCGGAATAAGTTTATGGCGATGTTCCAGTTACTACTGATAACAAAAACAAGGAGTGCTTTGGTAGCAATGTGGTGTTCTTCAGAAATCCTAACATTTCTGTACTCTCATAAGAATAAATAATTAAATAAATGGATAATTGTAATTATTATTTCAGTACGATTGTCAAGAGAGCATATATCAACCCTGTCAGGTCAATGCGTTTCAGTCTTGCTTCACATTCTCGGTGGAAATATTACATTTTCCATGCTTTCCACAAAAATATTTTGACGCCTCCTTATTACTATTCTCGTTCGCTATAGTAGTTGTAATATTCCCCATAAATTGTTTCCTCAATATGTCTACAGAGTAACAAATCAAACTCGATTAAATCAGGCGATCTAGTTTTTCAAAGCGTTGGACCACCATGAACAATTTAATGTCATTTATAGATATTGTTTAAACAATTTTAGATTGATATAATAATAAATTACTAATTCTTTGAAGAAAATAAATATCACACATTATACATTTGTATAAATCAAAATTGCAGAATGCTATTACTAAAAGCTGCTGCATGAAAAGAAGAATTATTCTAATTGTGAGATTGTTTAATTTCGTCGAACAATGTGGATATTTAATATTAATTTATGAATATTGTGCATACGTCACAAATGTCACATTAGATGCTTAATAACTTTTTAGCTGTTGACGATAGACCACCGAGTTAAACATTTTAGGAAAGCTGATTTATCGATCTTATATATTGTATTTATTCGTTCTATTTCTTATTTTTAACATTCTATTTCATAATATCTTTCTTTGTAACTCTCTCATTTTTAATTTTTGTAATTTTTTTAATGTTTTATAGACAAAAATTTAAAAAAAGCTTCATATAAATTTTTTGTTCATTTACTTATTCAATTTATGTTGATTTTATTTTAAATATTTTTTATTTAAATTTATTTACTTTCTATGGTTGTAATGTGTAGTGGGTGTGTTCAAACGGCTGAATTTTTCAAGGAATTGAGAAAACAAAGAAGTCCTTATAAAAAATATACTCAGAATGACATTTGCTTTCTAAAAATAATTTTCGGGGAAAAAAGTGGGACCCTTAGCTTCCTGGCAACCAATATTTTTGAACCCAGTCCGCCACTGCCTGTATAGCAAGAAAAACTAAAAACTTTCAACAACCTAGTACGTCAAACATCGTTAATAACGCCGCAGTCACTCAACAAAAGACCTATTACTTTATTATCGAACCCTTAAATACCCTTTGTGTGGCCATACTTCATACATAATCGCTGTATTATACCGTCAATTTTCGCTTAAGTAGCAACTCGGTAGAGTGATTATCCGCACAAAAGAAATTACACCTGTTAACCACGCTACTAGCTGCCGCACACACAAAAAAAACATTTGACGGGTTGTGGCTTTTCGGCTCTTTTTGTGGACGCGATCGAAGGCAGCCGGCAGCAAAGAAATACGAACGGCACGAAAAAGCGCCTCCATATCGACGTTCAACTTCGCCAAGTCATGGGAAGAAGTCAGAGACGGTGGAGGGCAGGGGGGGTATATCGATTGCCGCGGGCTCGAATTTGACTTATGAAATATTTACGACGATACCTTTTATTTGGTCGGCTTATTTGTTTGCACCTTTCTTTCAAGGGGGGGTGGGGCAGAATATGCGTACGTTTGACAGGTTATGTAGGTACTTACCTGTAATCTTGTAAGTCATGATTTGGTTCATAACATGTATATTTTAAAACTGCTATAGTTTATTTCGTAAACCATATGATTTATAAACCATTTCTTTTCAACGAAAGATGTTTGATTTTACAGTACCTATCTATCCAATCACACCACACACGACTTTTACCGACTTTTTCCAATCAATTTACACGACTTTTTCCAATCCTACCACACGAGGTTTTAATATGAAATTCTGAAACTAAACGCAGTTATGACTGCTTCCGGTACATTCCGGAAACTACATTTTACATAATTTACATAATATGTCTTCAGGATCGGTTATTTTATGAGAGTTTTTCCCGAATATCTGTCGCTATATTTACAGGTAATATCATCCCATTGGTACTTTACGTGTGATGCAGTTATAATATCATATGGTCTAGGGTGGTTAAAAAATGCATTGCAAAAATTTTTGTGATGATAGAAAGCTACGATCCCCCCAAATCGTTTCCAAATCCAAGAAAAGCGGACACGTATTTTTTTTCTTTCGAAATTTTGATTCTTAATGGTGCTGTCGAGACCTAAAATTTACATAAGAAAATGCACGGAAAAAAGACATTTTTTGGTATTTTTCGAATAATTGTTCGGGGTTTGGGAAAACTTTAGATTAAAGTTATAGGACTTGTAGAGGACTTTCCAATGAAGAATTTGAGGTATTATACATATGGCTTTGACTCCCCCAACCCACCCCCACAGTGCCCTGAAAACTACCATTCAATGAAAAATGTACATTCTTCAGAAAATTTACCCTTCTAATCACTTCTTTCTCTCTTTTCTCATAGAAATCATTACTATAAGTCTAGTTGAATGTTTATAAACATTTGTCAGGTAATTTCCATTTGTTTAAACAAATTCCATTTGTTTAAATAATTCGCTTTTCTCGAAAGTCCGTCGGACATCTGTTTTCTGAGTTCGAAATGGCAGTTTATTATCTTAGAGTGACATTATTCATTAAACAAATTCTTCCTATTGTTTAAACAATCAATTATTATTAATTTTCAACTGTTGTTCTAATTATGGTAGAAGTCAGCTTTTTTTGTGAAATTTACTTATAAATTTCATGTTCGAGGAATCTTGCCTATGTTATTAGCTAATAAACCCAAATTTTTTTGAAATTCTCTTAACATTCATTTTTTTAGATCGGTCTGGTCAACTGTTATTGTCAAGTGAAATTTATATTTTGGGATAATTTCCATTGTTTAAATAATAAAATATTATTCATATGCATAATGGTGATATTATGCCATTGTTTAAATAATAAAATATTATTCATATGCATAATGGTGATATTAATATCAAATACATTAATGGTGAAATTTATAAGTTATTTTCTCAAAAAAGCTGTTTTCTACCATAATTAGAAAAAAGTTGAGAGTGACATTATTATTAAAAAAAACTCCTCCTATTGTTTAAACAATACATTATTATTCAAGAATAATGTCACTGTAAAATAGTAAACTGCCATTTCGAACTCAGAAAACAAAATTCAGACGGATTTTCAAGAAAAGCGGAGTATTTAAACAAATAAAGTTTGCTTAAACAAATGGAAATTAACTGACAAATGTTTATAAACATCCCACTAGACTTATACTAATGATTTCTATGAGAAAAACTGACAATGAAATAATTAGAAGGGTCAATTTTCTGAAGAATCTACATTTTTTGATTTAAGGATAGTTTTGAGGGCACTGTGGGGGCGGGTTGGGGGCGTCAAATCCATATGTATGATAGGTTAAATTCTTCTTTGGAAAGTCCTCTACAAGTCCTATAACTTTAGTCTTAAGGTTTCCCAAAGTCCTAATAATTATTCGAAAAATACCAAAAAATGTCTTTTTCCCATGCATTTTCTTATGTAAATTTGAGGCCACGACGGGCACCATAAAGAATCAAAATTTCGTTCACTTTTTTTGGATTTGGAAACGATTTGGGGGGATCGTTGCTTTCTAAATAAAAATAGCCAATTTGAACCACCCTAATGCACACGGGTTCAGAATTTTAGCATTAAGTTTATATTTTTAATATCAAACCTGTTAAAATCAACCCCATTGTTAGGTACTTAGATATATTTTGTACTCTATTTCACATATTCACAGGTGCAGTGTTATAGTACTCACTCAAAACATCCCTCTTAAGACGGTGACATTTTTTGTTCACTGTTTTCTGCTTGTCTAACGACTATTTTAAGTTCATTCACAAACAGAAAAAACAGTTTTGATCAGCTAATGGTGCCAAATCGGCCACTGTGTGGCGTGCCGAAAGAGTGACGATGACGTGGCGATTTTTGGCAATTGCTCAATATACAAGCACTCTGTATACGCCCAACCACCACCTCAGTGAGCGATTATCCTAATACATACTACCAAAGCCGTTGTAACCATATAAGTCGACTAGTAAGTACTAGTAACTAGTAAGTATAAGTTTCAAGTAGTAGTAAGTAGAAATACAAAAAGCATACCGTGTATTATACACCCTTGAAGTAGATGGGCATAATGGTACAATTTGGCAGGTTGAAATTTGTGGTTTTTCAACAAATCAAATCTTGCATTATCATCTCCTAGCAAATTGAACTTAACTAACAAAATATAAACAAGCTGAATGTTTGTGTACAGCTCTATTTTAATATTCTAAACAATATCTGAAAAGTTTCGCCAAAGAAATTTTTGGCAACGAAATCAGATTATCTCAGGAAATCAGTTTATCGTAAAAATATAGCTATAGAAAATACGACGAGAGCTGCAAATGAGTCATCGGTTCCAGCTGCTATTTTGGTGATACGTTACAGACCATTCGTGTGCGTTAGACAGAAACAGCGTGCTTTTTCATGCGTCTCTTCTTACGATTTTTAGCGATGACTCATTTGCAGCTCTCGTGGTTTTAACTATATTACCAATTACTATATTTACCAATTACTAGCTGGAAAAGTTTCAGATAAAAATGATTATTTTCGTTTTTTTTTCGTGCAGCTAACCGTTCCAACAATATAGTGGGATGTCTCAGGTGCATTTAACTATAATACCTATAATGGATAAGAACGTTTATACCTTGAGAAAAGCGCATTCTTTATACAAATTTTGGATGTCTTAAGAACCCCACACCCATATCCAGAATATTGAGAACGTATAATGTTGTTTCAAAATAAGAAATTAAGAAATTTATTCAAGCGTGAAGTATCACCCTTTCACAATTTATTAATCTTATCGTTTTAATTTTAATTAATTTTACAATTTGTGTTATTGTTTGATCTGAAGTCAACAAATAACAAATTGTGACAACGGCGTTTGATAACGGTGGTACTATTGTGGTACCTGAATCAACAATAACCTGTGATATCAGTAATTAAAAAGAAAGATTAAATCACTAACATCACAGACTCCTCTTTTTACAAAAAAAAAACAGTACTCTTCATCAACATCTATTCTCCACCGGTGTGCACTGGAATAATAGAAAGAAGCTAACTTTTGTGTGGCACACATAACGGGTGATCTAAAATGACTGAGGACAGGTTGAATTTCCCGCCACAGTTTTGAACATATTTAGCGGTACTAAGATGGTATGCGTGCATGATACAGGTTATGATCACTGTCAGATACCATAGTGAACTCAGTAAGGGTTACGTTCCTCTGCAACGATATTTCATCTTTTTTCTCATTTAATTTGTTATTGGGATTATAATAAGGAACACCTACGCCACTGGACCAAAATATCAGCTGTCATTTGCAACCATTGCCAACATCGCAATTATTCAAATTAGCGGGGAATTCAACCTGTCCTCAGTCATTTTAGATCACTGTGTAGATTGAATTCAATTATGTTATATTATTATTTAGCACATATTGTTCTAAGAGTAATCAGAAGTCCAAAAAGCTTATGTCCGACTTTCTTCCGCTTTCCACATCTTCCAACACAGGACTGGTGTGGAAAATCCTATCGATTAGACACCGATCTTAATATTTACGCACTTTTTTCAACAAAATTGTTACTTTGTAGCATCCAACCAGCACCTTCTCACACAGGACAAATTATACGTCAAATTCCTCCAGAATTTTTCTTAACAAAAGGTGTGAGACTTTTAGCGCACGTCTTCCAGGCATAAATCGTCCCTTATCCCATCCATTTCCATTTGGCCGGGGCACCCCAACAATAAATTTTTCCCGCGCCGGTCGTTCACAGACCGAAGACTGGGCCGCGGCCTGCCCGCCGACCCCGTGGGACTGCTCGTCCCCCCAATCCAGGGTGTATAATATGTTTAAATCTCCGAAAGGGTGAACAGTGGAATGAATAAGAGATTCCCGCACGTTCACGGATTCCCCATATTACCCGGTTGACACGTATTTTTTGCGCCGAATTGCTTTATTGCCCGTTATTCTACGGCCCGAATCGTACATACCCCTATGTTACCGGAAACAAATTGAATCGTTGCGAAAAACGCGTTAAATTTTGAACAAAGAGATGTGTTAGAGTTTTTGTAATGGAAGGGAAAATCAGGAGTTAACGCGTGATTATTTTATTAACGAATGGAGTACAAGAAAAAATGTACACCGGCGCATCCGCCATAAGTGAAAAAATAGCTCCAGAGAAAAATCTTTAAAAAGTCTATGTAAAGCGGTGTTACAGCAATATAGAAGTGCTGGATACACGATGAAATAAACTAACACTTCGAATCATTTCTACATAATATATGTACATGTGTGACTATCACATGTATCAATCGCACATCGCACATAGGGGTATTTCGAGTAAAAAGCTAGAGAAAATTATATGCTCAGATATAGGCAAAACCGGGAGAGGTGAAGTTGACTCATCGCTTAAAATCGTACGAAGATATGGACGTACCGCGTGAATTGGTTATATTGCTGTGTATATTTGGTTGCCTACTAGGTAGTTCGTTAAAGATTAATATTTAATTACTAAAAATACTATCATTGGTCATTTAATTGTGATATCCTATCTAATTTATATATCCATCATTACCATGTTTAACAGAAGCAAAGTGAAAACATACCAACTAGCCCATTTAAGACAGTGTAGTTGTGCGGTTGGAATTAGCTCAGAAATAATCATTTTGTGACTGAGTGCTTAAACTTGGAGTTTCTTTTCTGTTTGTGTAGACATTATTAAATACGTTTTGAAATTCATTTCTGAATATTTCACGATAAGTATGTCACAAAACGGTGGTAAAGTTTGTTGTACATTTGAGGTTATGTCTTTAATACGTGTTTTGATAATGGATTCAGAAGTGCGACGAAAATAATTTAATACGTTTATGACCATAACCATCGATTTCGTATTTATCATTTCAACGTATCGTATCATTTCAACGAAAACATTTTGCTCACATATAATTCACACGTTTGCGCTGTGTTATAATAATTGGAGGTTGGGTTGCAAGTACCGCTGTCATCTGTTCTAAGAACAGACGTACTTTTTTGTCTTGCCCATTTAAATTATACAGCAGACGTATCAAAATGATGCTATTTCGTTTTAACACACGTCAATATTTAGAAATAATCTGTAACGTATGTCGAAAATAACAGCTGAAATCTATGAGTAATCTTCACCTCTCCTGGTTTTGCCTATAGGTATAGTGTGTATAATATAGTTTTCAGTAATTTGTCTTTCGTCTTTGTATTCATTATACCATTATTATTATTAGGTTTTTTATTGGTTGTTATAAATTATTAATCAATATATGAACCCATATAGCATATCGAAAGAGGGGAATACATAAAAAGTCCATAAGAGTCCAGAACATTAGTTCTGGAGTTTCATAAGTTCAAGTGTTTTCAACTTTTAAAATTTATTTCAGATTTCGTTTTAATAAATAGTTTATCATAAAGCATCAAATCAAATGTGGTCCACATTACATCATTATTATTTTTTTATTGATTATTATAAATCGATATGAATATATTAGCCCGTATAGCATATCGGAAAAGGATACTACATAAAAATACATAGTTAAACATATATTGTAACAAAAGGGAACTAGGAAAATAAACGTAAAATTTTTGTGTCGCTAGAGTCTAGACTCTAGAACATTATTCAACTTCAAGTGTTAATTATTATTTTTAGTTTTTTTTTATTGATTATTATAAAATATTATCAATATATTAACCCATAAAGCATATCGGTAAGGGGTACTCCATAAAGTGCAAATTTAAATATATATTGCAACATAAGGAAACTATGAAAAATAAACGTAAGCAATAATCGCTACAAAATAAATAATAATTAATTATTATCAAATTCTGATTATTTTTACCTGGGTGTGGATAAGAATTCCAACGTCTTACGCGATAATGGCTCATCCACGCCTAGCGTAAGAAACAACTTGAATTAACTACTTAATTATTTAATTAAATAATTCGTGCTATTTTAATGTAAGTTAATTAAAACTTTGCAACAACTTTTTATGTTTTTGGTTCTGTAAAGAAAGTGCGCAAACCGCGTAATAGTATATTTAACAACTAAATTAAACATATCAAAACTTCTTCTCTGTCTGCCTTCTTTTCAAAATCTCAATAGGGAAATTTCTCACTTGCAAAATTTCAACAAATTTCAAGATAAACGTAGTGACAAAAAAACTTTCTTGTATGGAAAATTTTATGAGCAAAAATTTTAATACTAACCTCTATTCCGAAAATCTAACACTTTTCGAGATAACCGCAAAAAACAGTTTTTCTCCCTTTTTCATCCCCTATATTTTTATAGGGGTGGTATTGGTGGGAACGTCAGAGATGGTTTTTAAAATAGCAACATAAATTTTTCTAACAAGGATTTACCTTGTTACTGATTTTTTAGAAGCTGAAGTCTAATTCGACTGAAAGGACATGGTCATAATAAACAATCATTAAAAAAATGGTGTGTGTCGGGGTAAAATTTAAAAAGGTAGGTTAAAAACTGGAGTAAAAAGAGTCCAGTAAACAAAAATACTTGACTTTAACACGCTATGTAACATAATTACTAATGTTTGGAAAACACATAAGGAAATATAGCTTGTTTAACACATTTTTTTTCAATCGTACAGAAAATATGTAAATATTAACTTGGACTAACTAATTTTTAAATTGAGAACATAGTACATACCTTGAACTTCTATCTCCATCTTGAATAAATCTTAAACAACTTATATATACAACACTTCGAAAACAGAACAAAATAAACGATGATAAATATTCGCAGTAAGGTATACATATGCACCAAATAAATTGACTGAATTCAGATTGTTGCTACGGCCAAAATATCGACATTACGAAAACAAAGTTTTCGCAGCACAACGGGGAAACATTCAACTTCAAACAAAAAATATGAAATCTATTCTCAGTTAAAATTTCTGATTTCGACTTTTAGCCACCTTTTGATATCGAATACCCCTATGTGCATCGCCCAGTTTGAACATGACCGCGAGGGAAATGATTATTTTCCGATTTCTTTTCACTAAATATGAATCTTATATATGCCACCAAAATTTCAAATGTCGTAGTCTGGTAACATTCAGAATATCGCCCACACATAGGTGTTCGTGTTTTCGTAATTTTTTATATAGTAAAGGCTGTAAACGAAGGTTTTATGGATGCGGATGTCTTTGTAACGAATGATAGCAGGCCAACGCAATTTGCATGTAAACAATCCTTATTAACTCTAATACGCATCCATTGATGTATGACAACATAAAAGTTATTTGGGAATTTTTAGGAGCGAAATTAAAGTGGTCGATTGTGTGCGTAGATTAGATTGGTTTCCCTGGGGAAGAGTGGAACACGCGCGGGCAACGAAGCGAGGTTCGCAGGACCGTATTAATTTCTTTTTGTCGTTTTCTCGTAATTTTTATTTAGCATGAAAATAGCATGATGCTGTTTTTTATTTATTCATGAAATTATATACCTAAATATTCTATTTTGTCATTTATTATTTTTACAATATTATGTTTTTTAATAATATCTATAATTAAAGTATTAATTTGAAATTCACTATCACACCATCGCACTCTTTATTATCTGCACTGCTGCATTGTGGCATAATAATATTTCATCATCATCATCATCATCATGTACCTGAAAGTTGACTATAATTGGTTCTACAATTTTATCCATCAAGTGATTTTTCAAGGTTTATTTTTCTCAATTTTCTTGCAATGTGCAGCACAATTTTGCCATATCTCTTTTGAATGTGTTCATTGCATTCCATTGCATTAATTTAACACATCTTTTATTTTAAATGTATTATTTGTTTTGCTACTTTACTTTTTATGTATACCCGGATTAATTTAATTGCATTAAATTAATGAGCTACATGCAATAAGCTGAATGTAATCACGATAATTTTACATCTTTGTCACTGATATCAGAAGTGCCTTCTCATGATAGTGGTAATTGATAATTATTTGTTTCATTTCCTTGGAACCACGTACGCACGCAATGTAGGTGCAACTTTACTCAATAATCAACGGAAGAGTTATGTACTTAGATTATCTTGATTTTACCCAAAATCAGCCTATTATGCGCTATTTGTTTCGTTATTTTATTGGTTTGCTGCTACCTGATAATTTGATTGCTGCTATTCATTCAAAATGCGTAAAAAACAAAAAAAAACATGTTAATAGCTCTTCACTGTACAGGGTGGGCCAAATTCGATGTTACTATAGGAGATCTCGGTAACTATAAGAGATATCGAAAAATGAGTAAGGTTGTTGTCGTCTTTTTTTGAGAGAAACTCAATGGTGAAAACCAAAATTAGCTATCGTCTTTTGTTTTCGAGTTATAACACAAAACTCGATTTTTCGCTATTTTGATACTTGTCGATATCTTTGTTGTCTGTTAAATCAGACGAATGATATTTGCACGTTCTTCAGGCACTTCTTCGATTAGAATTCAGTGGAATTCACAGATTTTAAATATCTCTAATAGTTTTGTAGATATAACATAAAGTTGTGTTTTTTTAAATAGAAACCATAGCTGGCTATGACTGAAATAAATAGAGCCTTTTGTCCTCTTTTCAACGATATATAACATGCTGGTCCAAAATATTCAAAAAGTAACGTTTTATTGAATAACATGAAATTAGTATATATCAGAGGCATTATGATTATTGTCTTCGAGATCTCTTTGAGTAGGCGTATGTCACTAGTAGTTTGACACTACTAATCAGTGAAATGAGTAAAATTTCATTCTTTTATTTTAATTGAAAATTACGGAATGCCGTTTGAATAGTATGAAAAATGCGCAATAATCCAATGCTTTATTCAAAGTAATAACAATAATTGTGATATAACATCCGAACCATAATGCAATCGTTATCCAGGTAGTGCATGACCGCACAAACTTGTTTTTGGGATTAAAAGAACATCTCATCAATTACGGGTTGATTAATATGCCAAAAGCCGAACATTGTGATATGGAAATGGTATGCTGAAGAAACTGTCATGAAAGTATGTAGCCGTGATCCTACAATTTCCAGTCGTCAATCTTCACTTTATATCGGCATGTCGAGGGTATAACTGAAAGGTTAAACATTGCAGGATATATTGTTTTATTCGAAGTAAAATAATTAGATAAATACCTGAATAAAAAAAATAAAAAATAAGATTACCTACTACAAACTACTTTAACCATTTTTCAAATTGATGTCCATTTTTCTTGATGCATAAATTATATCTCGTCGCAATACTTCGAAGAGCGTTGTTTATAAAAATATTTGGAACGGCATTAATACATTCTTCAAAATGCTGCCTTAGGTCCTGAATGTCGTTATGTGATCTTTTATATAATTTCTTTTTAATGTGCCCCCAAAGAAAAAAATCAAAAGGTGTAAGATCTGGTGATCGTGGTGGCCACCTCACTGGTCCGTTGTTTCCAATCCAACGGTTTTCAAAATTTATATTCAATAATTCCCTGTACCCTTCTTATTTTGTACTTCCGTCGTGCTGGAAGTATATAGTGCACCTCTCCATCGCAAATTGTCCAAAAATTCATTCACAATATGATGGTTTACAATATCGTAGTACCGGTCGCCATTAGGTTGTTCCTCGTAAATATGGTATGCTAAAATACGCTCGCCAAGCACGGCACACCAAACACTAAAACCAAAACGTCCTTGGTTTTGACGGTACGGTGAGGATTGACATCAGACCAATAGTGCTCATTGTGAATACTAATTTCATGTTATTCAATAAAACGTTACTTTTTGAATATTTTGGACCAGCATGTTATATATCGTTGAAAAGAGGAAAAAAAGCTCTATTTATTTCAGTCATAGCCAGCTATGGTTTCCATTTAAAAAAACACAACTTTATGTTATATCTACAAAACTATTAGAGATATTTAAAATCTGTGAACGTGCAAATATCATTCGTCTGATTTAACAAACAACAAAGATATCGACAAGTATCAAAATAGCGAAAAATCGAGTTTTGTGTTATAACTCGAAACCAAAAGATGATAGAAAATTTTGGTTTTCACCATTGGGTGTCTCTCAAAGGAAGACGACACAACAACCTAACTCATTTTTCGATATCTCTTATAGTTACCGAGATCTCCTATAGTAACATCGAATTTGGTCCAGCCTGTACACTTGCAAACTTTTCTTTCATTAAAAAAAGATTATGAGCGGCATATTTTTTTTTTGTTTTGGGCAAGGTTTAGGAGGAAAGAATTGTCTTTCCAATTGGAATTGGAAAGAATTGGAAAGACGTGCGTTAATTAAAAACTACTAAAACGGGTACGTTTTACCACCTGTCCCAAACATATTCAAACCTATGCGCAGACAATTTTTAAAGTGCATTATTTTCTGTACAATTCAGCAGTACGAAACACTTTATTTTATTTCTTCTTGTTAACTCGTTGCACAGTTACGAGCCCTCAAACTCAGGGCTCAATGATTTTGCAGCCGATAGTAGGGATTTATCTTAAAGATTGTTTAAAGTTATGTTAATAATATGGTAATACCAGATACACAATTAAAGAAACTAACAGTACGCTCAAAGAAAATAATGAAAGAATCAGGTTTGAGAAGGTTTGAGTTTAACGCAGTACATTTGAGTAAATAGAAGAACAGAATCACTGCATTTGATAAGATTTTTATATAGATCAATATAAAAATCTTATCAAATGCAGTGAATTACCAACAAATTAATAATATTTATATCAATTATTGATTAAGAATATGTTTTCTTCTTTAGCATAGTAAACTCAATGAAAAGCAACTGTTAGGACATGATTTAGTTTTTATGTTGATATACCTCAAGAAAACTTACCAATTGGTAGCATTCTGGGCATATACTACATATAACTGAAAGAAATGACATCTAAAATTGAAGTGACTTTGGACGAAATGCAAGACATATGCGAACGGAATCCATGAATACCTTAGTGTCCAATAAATATTATATAGAATGAATTTGGCATCTCCAGAATATTTTCGATCCGTGTCCGATATAAGAATTTAATATGCATCGTAAAAAAATCGCGTAGATTTCTATAAATACATTCCTTTCCATGGTATGCTTTAAAGTAGGGACATTGCATATTCCGGGCTTCATATTGTCGCATAACAATATTGGGGGACATTATTGAAACCACTGATCGAGAGAAATTCTCATTGTCTATACACATATACGCATTCCTACAATACCCATGTAGTTAATATGTATGCATAATATCCACGCGGTTAAATAACGTAATCAGTTTACACTATTTATTGTGTAATGCCATTTTAATCGAAGACTATTAATTACAATAGGATTTGTATTTAGTAACACTGCAACTAAAATTAGTAGATACAAGGGATTCTATGGATTCCTTCGCACCTAGTTTTTGAAAGTTTTGTTTAATTATATATGTGAATAAATAATCTTAATTCGGAACTATCACAACTTTTATTTGTGCAAAGTTGATACAGGGTATCCCAAGTTATATGCAAATGGCGTTAAGAAATCGAAATACACGATTCTTCCATATAGAAAAGTTGTTGACAATCATTCGTTCTACAGACAGAAAATATTTTCATGCATACAACTACGTACCAACACTAACTTATGTTTTTTTAACACTAGATATGTTATTGCAGTTTTTGATTCAGATTTGTATAGCAATCGTTTTGACATCGCTTTGGCATCATTTTGACATGGTATTGACTTGCCATTCTAAATGACTTATGCCGAATAACTGGAGGTTTGCTAAATATTAAATAACTCAATAATTTTAAATGGAGCATATCTTGACATACTTCAAACGATTGATAAACCAGCTTTCGTTAAATGCCTAACTCGGTAGGTCTATCGTCAACAGCTCAAAAGTTATTAAGCATGTAATTAGACATTTATAACTTATGTACAATAATTTATAAATTAATATTAAATATTTAAATGGTACAACAAAATTCAACAATCTCACTCACAAATATAATAATTCTTCTTTTGATGCAGCAGCTTTTAGTAATCGCAATTTGCAATTTTGAATTACACTAACGTATAATTTGTGATATTGATTTTCTTTAAAGTGAAAGAATTTGTAATTTATATAACACTCTAATGGTTTCTGGTACATAATCGGTTGGTTACCCAACTGTTGTAAGTTACCTGCCGAAATTTAACAAACCGGTAACCAGGGCTGCATTTTAACGTGTTTCTGGTTTAATGTTTTCTGGATGATAAATGAATACCTCGATTTTCATTGGCTGCTCGGTCACGTGGTTTCATCTCTACGCAGTCCGCGCACACGCCGTATTTTTGTTTACGTTGAGTTTTATGATGTTTTTCTTTAAATATTATAAGTTATTCAGTGAGTATTCAGTTAGTGTGAGTATTCAGTGTTTCTACATAAATAAAAATATTGTTCTATACTTGCCTGTTTTTATTTATATGTACTTTTAAATAATAAAACAATCATAAGGGAAATAATGTAAGCATACATATTATATAAGTATATTATTAACATAAAAAATAAATTAAAAATATGTATAATATATTATTTGACGAGCACATAACGAAGGATATAAATCGCGAGCATGAAGTTTATATGCGAGCCGTAGGCGGGCGTATAAACATGCGAGCGATTTATAACAGTTGTGTGCGAGTTGAAGACGACCTTTTATCTACGACTCATAAATTCCATTTTATATCAAATCTTTTAAATGTATTTGTCAATGGTGCCGAGGCGAAATGTCAAGTAACTGCCATCCACGTAGGTTTAGACTGACTTTGACAGTACATTCGTATAATCATGACAGTTCCTTCAAATATTGAAGTCATTATTTGAACGAACTGTCATTATTATACAACGCTAGTGTCATTATAATCATTGGCGCGTATTATGACGGGGATTATATAGTCATAGATACGTATGCAATGAACTTATTATAGGCGAGTCGTAGATAAAGTATTTTATTATTGAACATAAACAATAAATTAATCAAAATACTTACATGTCCTTGATTATCTTTACCAGCGGCTTCAGAATTTTCTGCGGCATTGTCAACTTCTACTAGAACATTGCTATATACATTGCTGCAAATTTGGTTTTTGAGATGGCAATTTCTGCTAGCGTACTTTACATATTAATATAATCCCATGTTTAGTACCGCAACAGGCTGTAACCCTTTTTTAATTTTGCTAATGCTAGATTTGTGTATAACAAATGTATCCCCAAATACAATTTCGAATGTTCCTGTAGCCAAGTACGTTAAGGTGATCAATAATTTGATCTTTAATTTAGCAAAGACTGAACGGTATCTTTTGTCAATCGGAATCTTGTGTGAAATTCTTCATCGGAAACTGTTCCAAAAGAATAGCTTTCTATCCTTAAACATTCTTATTTGCTGGACAGCATGTAATACATATTCCAGCACCTCTTCACCAGATAACGAATACATTTGGACGTTTTTATTGTCAACTGGAAATCAAAAATCTTAATATAACATATTTGATAATAGTTATCACACAAACCTTTATACACATCCTTTATTGTCCTATTGACTCTATGTATTGACCATGTATTGACTCCTATTCAATAAAACAACGACAAACTCTATCATAAATTCAACAAAATAACGTAACCTTGGTGAAGTTGGATAACAAGCCGGCAACCCCTCGTCTCAACGAGTTACCTAACAACAGCGTGGTAAATGCGTACCAGAAACCGAAAGGCGCATATACCGGTCAGATAACTGTACCCAGAGAGTTACAGGTCGTACCAGAAACCTGCCATAAAATTGATAATATTTACAGCGACATTATATTGTTCATGGTGGTCCAACGCTTTGGAAAGCTAGATCGCCAGATTTAACCCCATTTGAATTGTTACTCTTGAGACATATTGAGGCAGAAATTTATGGGTATATTACAACTACGATAGCGAACATGAAAAATAGAGAAAGATGGCGTTTTCATATTTTTCAAAATATGTTTGTCGAAAATATGTTTCCACAGAGTATTCCAAGTTAGACTTAAACGCATTGACCTGTAATAGCTCCACACTCAACCCGAATAAATCGGCGAAACGTTCGGCGAGGCTGTGTGAGACATAGCGGCCAAAGAAAGCCCTACACATTCTCGGTGTTCGGCTCGTGCATTCAGTGTTCATTTGCGGGTGAGTTAGAATGAACGTCGCTGAATTAGCAGCTGCCTCGGCGTATAGTGTGTATGCATACTTTCATTGAAATGGTGGTTATTATCAATTAAAAATTAATTGAATAACGTAAATAAAAATTTAATATAAAATATATTAAATATTTGAAAAATGTCTGAAATGCTATTGATTGCTTATTCTGATTATTTATATTAGATAACATATACTAATATAAGACATAATAATACGATTTTCCATAAAACAAAATTCAATATTATTGCATAATTATTATTTTATCATTTTGTATAATGTATTGCGGTATAAATCAAATATTATAGTGCACATTCATACAGAGTTAGTTAAAATTACAACTAAATAATTCTCCAACCGTAAAAAAAATAAAGAGAAAAACATTTTCTTTATTTTAAACTAGCTATCGAAATTTGGTAACATTATCTTTTTTAAATAAAACAATACTGTATATTTTTACATTTTTTAATTCTAAGATTATTTCTAAGAATTTTTGTAGGAAACATTTTTTATAAAATGATTTAGTAATTAGCAATTAATTAAAACTCCTGAACTTTAAAACTGAATATTTTCCCACATACATACACACATTTATTTTAATTTGCTGTTTGAACATTTAATTAACATTTTATTTTATTTTTCTATTTAATTGTTCTGTTATTTTTTGTCCGTTTAGTTAAAATAAAAGTTTATGAGTTTTGATTAATTGCTTATAACTAAAAAATGATACATTGTATAAAAAATGATACTTACAAAAAATTCATGGAATTAATCTTGGAATTATAAAATGTAAATATGTGTTCTATTAGGAAACGGAAAGGTTGCCAGTTTCCATAATAAAATAAGCACTCTGTATATTAAAAATATATTTAGACGATAGCTTGTTTAAAATCAAACAACTTATGTTTGATTTAGGTGCTCCGGATATTTTGACCAACCCTGTATACTGGTATGTAACAACGATATTATCAATGATTATTATCTTAATAATTGCCCTATGTAGATCGCAGTCGTAATTTGCGATTGTAGAGAAAGATAAAACAAGAACGACTGTTGAATGTCTGTCGACAGCATGGTCGACAGTGAACAAATATTTTTTTTCGCCATTGTACGAGAAGCACCTGTGCGACAATCCCCATTAATGGGGGTAAAATTATACCTACTTACCAAGTAGTTTTCAGCCGACCCAAGTAATCAAAGTATCAAAATAAGACTGGAACTCGGAACTGATAAGATTTATTTGAAAGAGGTAAGTAATATATTCTTTAGTTTTAATTAATTATTGATTTTATATTGCTATTAATTTTAATTTTCATTAGTAATGTTATAATACGGATGGTTAATTTATTGACATGCATTCGCATTTCTACAATAATACAGTAATAAATATCAGCTCCTCGCCGTACGCTTTATTTTTATCCGACTATCTGCATCTGTAGAGACTTCTGGCAATTCGAATGTTAGCGGATTTGGGTGAATGTGGCATCTACACCCTCCCGATTCGCGGTCTCTCGCTATGTCTCGCGAGAGTCTGGAAGAGGTATGGATTCATATGTGCACTCTTGACAATCGTACTGAAGTAGTTATTATTTATTACCAAAGTTTTCCTTTCTTATTATTATCTGTAGTATGGTTATTGAAACATCCCCATAAACTTCTCCCTTAACATGTCCCGAAATAAATAAATAGAACTGTTTATACTATGTACAATTTAGCTGGATGTTAGACACTACACGTTAGACACTACAACCAACACAAGAAATCATTAATATTTTTTAAATAATTTAGAAGATTACGTAAATAATAAAAATTTTAAATAATTATTCACGGTACTAAAAAAACTAATTGAATGATGAATTGTACGTTTGTGTAATTCATAGTAGCTGTTTGCAATGTCTAAAAGTTGCTACAGGAACAAAAGAATCATTACATTTGTGCGATTGTTGAATTTCTTAGTGGCAACTAGATATTTTATATTAATTTATTAATTATTCTGCATGAAGTTATAAATGTTAAATTAGATTCTTAATAACTTTGAATCTGTTGAAGATAGACCTACCGAGTCCGGTAGTTTCGGAAAACTGGTTTACTAATCTTTCAAAGTATTACCAGATGTACAGGATGTTCCATTTAAAATTCTGAAGGATAAATCATACTAGAATCTCAAATCAACAATAACTATCGAAAAGTGTGATATTCTTACTATCCAAAATGATTTCGTTTGTTGCAATATCCCTGTTAGTTACCTCAGAATGATTTTTTTTTTAGATGCATGTGTTTGACATTAATTTCCCAATATCTCAGAAAGAGTTGATAGTTGTTAGCCTAATAAAAGTTCATGTCAAAACAATTGGGATAAAAATCTTAATAAAAGCTTCAATAATATACCTAGTGTTCCATTAAAAAAAAAAAGAACGTTATTGAGGGACACCCTATAAGTATGAAAATATTTTCTGGCTGTAGGGCGAATGATTGTCTCCAACTTTTATATATGGAAGGAATGTGTATTTCACTTTCCTGAGCCCATTAATGTACTTTATTTCTATCGTGGGAAATTGTCCATGCGATGCAAACCATCCCGGACATACTGTATTTCAATCAATATACCCATAGACCATCACTTGCGTTTAGCATCCGTTAGTATTCACATCGTACCGTCCACCATAATGCACCTAACACCCCTTTAGACAATTTTATGAGCTCGTAAATATCCATCAGTATAGCAGTATGCTATGTGCCGCCAAAGTTACTACTTGTGGGTCACCGTGGGACCTAGATCGTCGCCCACGGACGCCACAGTCGAGCAAAAAGATCGAACGGAGCCGACGGCAAAAATGATTTATATACCGCAGAATCAATCTTCATAAAAATATCGTCACCGTAGCTACTGGGAACTGCGTGGTGGGGATGGGTAGTGGGGTTGGGTGGGGGGGAGGAAGCGCGATTTATATCGTATATTGGGGATCATATTTTAAGCATTATGGGGTATCGACGAGTTCTTGCCAGCCCGCCCTGGTCAAATTTACAATACCCAAGGCGGTGAAGAACATTGCATGCGATGGCTTCTAACAAATCATTTTTTTCTATACGAGATATCGTGAAAAAATATGTATTGGAGGTAAAAATTGTTTTACTGGAGTAGAAGAAGTAGAATTTCTATTTCATTCTACGTAGGAGTAAGTAATGAATATTGCTGTGAATGGTTGACAACAATCTACACATATTTTGGGATGGTATAAATATAACGCTAAAAACATGATTTATAAATTTTGAAATCTTACTGTTTGAATGTTAATGAATTGTAAACGTAATAGATTTCCTTTAATTTTCCAAAGAAGTTGCCTGTTATACTACATCCTAGCAGTCTACAGGGGTTCGACAACTCGAATTCTACTCACATGAAGTAAACGTATAAGTGTTGCGCGATTCAATTTCTTGAAAGGCATTTTTAAAGGTTTTTCAATAATTTATGACGAAATGCTAATGTTGCAGAAAAATAATATTTCGACAACATTTGAGTTATTTTTAATAATCTTAAACAACAAACATATTTCTGATGAATCTACGCTACGTAGATATTATATTCTTAAATGTCAGTTCAGTATAATGACTAAATGTTCTGCAGACGAAACAACTGACATATGACGTTGTATCGTAACCATTATAACATAGAACATATAAATTTTACATCCAAACATTATTTGTCAAAATATCAGGTATCAGTAAAAGTTAGCGCTAATATAATTTTTTCAATGGTTGAAAGTTCGAAACCAAAATTTGACGATATCCAGAAGAAATATAAACTGGCAGGTGCTTTTGTTTGTTAGTGATCATATGATAACAACAGAGAAATAATTTAAAAAAAAAACTATACAAATATGTAGAAACTTAGATTAAATTTGGAGAATTATGTCTTGATATTTTTTAGCCTCCTGCATCTGCCAATACGTGTTGGAATACTTGGGAATAAACCGCTTTGTTGTAAACAAAGAAAAATAAGACGTCAAGAAGATTGTTTTGGAATTCAACGACTACGCTGGGAGCATTGTTGAGTGCAGTACTTTTCAAATTTGTTCCTTTTTGTGTGTGTTTTTGTTCAAACGCAGAGTGTTTGTGACATAACACCTAGCCCATCACGGTGACGGTGGGCATTTTCACACACTTTGTTTAGACACTGCGGCTAACTCTGCGTTTGATCACTCTCGCAAAAATTAGTTCTGTTCGTTTCAGCCGACGCACTAGGGCATTGTTGTCTAAGCGCTGGATTGCTTCAAACTTACCTGGTGTAGTAGACTAAGTAGACGATCCTCGTGCTTCTTAGCAAGTCTTGATATTTCTTTAAGTTTTCTTTTTAGGGTAGTTTACATGCGTGGATTTTCCTACATGTAGTTTTCTGCGCTATGTCTTTGCCCATTTGCATTTGTCTTTGCTTTTGTTTGCAGCTATCTGTATTTTTTTCAGTTGCTTCTTCGACACTGTTACTGATCGCCAAAATAGCAGTGTCGTTCGCAAATGTTGCCACTGTACTTTCTTCCGGAATAGGAATATCATAAGGATACAGTAGGTACAATAGGTCTCAGTGGTACTCCTTGTGGTACTGTGATATTGATATTGCGTAGGAGAAGAGTATTCGTTATTTTTCATTTGTTACGTGAGTAACAATTTCGTCAAAATCATTTCCACTACTGACCATTACCAACAAAATACGTTGAAAATCAAATTTTGTGTTTGACTGACGGAATATTACAATAAATAATGACTGAATGAGATCGGCGTTCAATTTAAAGGAAAAATGCAAGCCATATTTTACAAAAATCCTGATTTACTCAAATTGAAAGAATTTTGTACAAATCTAGTGCTTACAATACCGACCAAAATCTCGATACCTGTATACAGTATTGAACATTTTTAATACCGAGATTCCGGTGTTAATACTTTTACTTTTAATAGATTTTATTTTGTTATAAAAATTTAGCCTTTGAATAAACGTTGTATTCCGTTCACAGTTTTTATTTATATTGATAGCAAGCACATATAGTAACACATATATTCAAAGATTATTTTGTATCCACGGAGTATGGTATGTTCAATAATTGAAGTATTTTCAAATCATTAACGCTATAATTTCAACTAAAATTCTTATGGTGGTTCCTATTTTTTCTCTAAAAAATCTGATGTGGCCAGGCACATGACTTTATCATACTAAATATAAAATTAATAGTTTAGCTGCATGAGATTCTATTTGATCGAGATCGGCTATGTCTGCATTAAAATAAAACTAGTAGAACTAGACAGATATCTCGATTAAAGCTGCGTTCCGACATTGTACTCCGTTGACATCGGGTACACCGTCCAAATGACACTTACGTGTTATTGGGTGTAAAAAGTGTAACGGTGTTCAATATCCGAACGCAGCCTATATTGACAGTAGTATTTTCAAAACATTAGCGTTTGACACTAGCTGCTGTCATTAGAATCAAAAAATCTGACATATCCTGGCTACTAGCTTTAATGCAGTACGACCGATCTCGATGAAATAGAATTTGCTCATGCAGCTAAACTATAAATTCTACCAAAAAATTGTCATATACATAAATTATAGAAAATTTCCTCTCCTTTAGTTTATTATTTAACTGTTTTGACGACATTACACAAATAGCGGTTCATTTGCAAAATCTTCGAAAAATGCTTAGAGTAAACCAGCCGTTCCTTTGGACCCTTTTCAACAGAAAGCTTTTCAGCTCTAAGTTTGGTTATGAAACTTCTAAATATGAAGTTTCGTCCCGATACCTTTAGCAGTTTCTCCGGAATCGTCGCCACAAAAACGGGTACACACACACACACATACACACACACACACACACAGACATTTTTTTGTACCTTGGTCAAAAATGTTCAGGGGACCCAAAAAGACATATTTCCGCTAAAATCTCAAAAAATTTTTTTGGCACGATTACAATACTTTACATACTGCGTATGATAAAGTAAAAATCACAATTGAATACAGACATATACATTAAATTCTAAAGATGTCTACTAATACCAAATACACAGAAGATATTCGAAGAAACTTGTGTAGGTTTTAAATCTCATGTCTAGATTTTCATACGAGTTTTTTGAATTTCTGTCGGTATAAACAATAGTTTTATTTTACTTTTTATAGGAGTTTGCTAATACCGAAAGACCGGTATTTTTTACAGCAATACCGGCTTTCAATACAGGACAAAACTCGTCCAGGATCGCAGTATTGGAAGTAGTATTCAAATCCTGTGAAAAATGAATTTCGACGATATATAGTCTAGACGTTGCGAGATCATTTTCTTTTTTTAGAGACTTTCTTCCTCCAAAATAATTATCCTTGACTGCGGATAACATATAAAGGTTAATGTTCTTCTCAGATCTTTATTACCATGATTTTGTTGTCAAATGAGATTTTAGCCACATATGTTGGGACATTGGATCTGGTACATGTAATGCAAGGCAGAAAACTCTGTTTTTGTGTGGATTTGCCACATTTTTTAGGAAAAGGGTATTTATAATTTGAGATTAATAATATGGTGATATACAGGCGGGATGTAAATTTTAAATAAATCATTAATTACAGCCACAACCTGGATTTGAACCAGGGACCTTTGGGACAGCCTGTAGTTTATCAGACGCACAATAATATTAATTTATATTCAAATAACAATATTGCTTGTTCATGCCACGCAAAGGTCCCTGGTTCAAATCCAGTTTGTGGCTGTAATTTTTGATTTATTTAAAATTTTCATCGCGCCTGTATGTCACCATATTATTAACCTAAAGTAATATTATACTTTGACATAGTATGTCGTTAAACATTTTCATTTATAATTTGACTTCGTGAAGATCCACTTGTTTCATTAAACAATTAATTAAACAAAACCTAATTTAACTTTTTTCTCATAAAATTAGCGAAGTAGTTCTACACACTTCAAGAATAGTATGCTAATTTTGCACACCCTGTAGTTTATCAGACGCACAATAATATTAATTTATATTCAGATAACAATATTGCTCGGTCATACCACATAAATCCAAATAACAACGCAGTATTTAGTTACGTCGTTGAAATACGTAACCGCCATATTGTACCATTACGAAAATCAGGTCAAATTCAAACACCGCAAATAGAATAATGCACCCCGCTGCGCATTTTCGATAGGCCGTTGTCGCAATAAATATATCATCGGGCCGCAGCGGAATGTCGATCCGCTTTCGGACCCGTCCGACAACAGTTTAATTACCTCTGGTCATTTCTAATATGTATTTATGGGTCGGCGGCGAGGCAGAACGCGGCGGCGGCGCGGCCGGCGGTTTGCCGTGTGGCGCCTAGTAAACTAATTGCTTGCTCTGACCGCACTCTAAATAGATTAGTGATTAATTCAATTGTTTCGGTCTGTCAGCGATGGAGAGAGGCTTCGGACTACGGCGTAGCCGCCGACGTTGCCTGAGATCCAGGCCGGGCTACCGCAAAATGTCTATTGTACACGGCCAACTCGTTATTGTTCCTTCGTCAGGACCATTACGCAAGTCAAATTGCCACAATGGCCACAGGAAATGGCGGAATGCCGATGTCGATTGGTTCTGAATACCATAACCTCACTATTCGATATCCTTCTGACTAATAGGTGGGCTTATTTATACAATGGTTAAGGGGTTGTTGTAGGTTGCTTATGTTATGATTGGTCCGTATTCGGCATCAGATGGAGGATCGACAGGTTGACTAAGGTGGCTGTTTAATTGACAAATAATCATTCATGTATCGATAATATATAGGATGTCATTAGGGTTGCTGTAGCCGGTGTTTCCGTTATCGTAAGAGATGGCAAAAATATTATGCAACCAATGGTTAGTCCATCTTTTTCTAGAACTCAACATTATTTTCGATTATAAGGGATGATGCACTTAGGTGTAGCTGAAAATGGAGGATTTGTTTTATTCGGAGTATTTTTCCCTGTTTATTATTTTGGAAAGACAGCAAATGGGCCCTATCGATATCTGGATTAAGTTCCGGTGGTTTTAAGGAGTTGCCTATTATAAAATGGAAGAAAAGGACGAATACAACAAAAATGTTAAAAACGACGTAAACGACGTAAAAAAGGACGAATTGGTCTTTTCTGTCCGTTACGTTACTTATATCCTTTTCGTCATTTTTATCCACCTTGTACTTTCCTATAATTTTACGTCACTTTATCGTTCTCGTCCTGTTAGCCCTTTTAGTGTAAAAACAAAAATAACTAAAAGAACTAACACTTTTACTTATTCTTCAGTTTAGTCCTATTTGTAATTTTCTTCTGTTTTGTCCTTTTTACTTTATCATACGTAGTATGACAAAATTAGTTATTTACCTGCATGATAAATTCTATTTTACCGAGATCGCTCGTACTGCATTAAAACTAGTTAACCGGAATTTGGCAGATATTATGATTCTATTGACAGTATTGTCAAGACATCAGAGTTTGCCACAGTTTGACACTGGTTTATAGTATGATAAAGTCATGCGTCCGGCCACAGCAGATTTTTTACCCTTTTATCAATTTCATAATTTTATCCATTGCGTCCTTTCGGTATTTTTTTGCCATTTACGTTCCTTTGGTCCTTTTCGTTGTTTTTATCCTTATTATTCAGTTAGATATTTGCCTCCTTTACATCCTTACATTTGACTTTTTTGTCCATCACATTGTTTTAATCATTTTCGTAATCTTTGTCAATTTTGTCTTATAAATACAGCAAATTTGTAGTTTCCATATGTTGCGCCCTTGACGCCATTGTTTACTCTTTCTTTTGTTCTGTTTGACTTTCTTGTCAATTTTGTCTGTTTAGCTCTTTACGTCCTCATTGTTTTTTCAAATTTCTTATATTTATATTTCCTTTCCGTATTTTCCGTTCATTATGGTGTTATTTACATTAGTTATATTCCTTTAGTTATATGTCCTTTCTTTTAAGCTTATTGTACATTTTATCATTTTCGCCCTTTTCCTATTTATCTCAGTTAGGTTATTTTTGTCCCTTTTTGGAATTTATGTCCGTTTTCACCTTTTGTCCTACGTGTTTTAGGTCAATTTCGTCCATTTTATCCAGTTTGTCCTATCCGTACGGCTGTCCAATGCAATTCAGCTCGCTAAACAAGCAAAACTTACATCGTGCATAATATTGGTACCAATGCGTTGGCATGTTCTTTTTAAAAGTATACATGAAAGGATATATACAAATAAATTTAAAAAATATCGGTATACCATGCCATCTTATGCATAGGTACTAAGAACTTTATAACCAAAACCAATGATTCTTATTTAAAAATTTTAAATGGCACCCTATGTATTATTTACTGTGTAATATCCAGTGGCCGGACAAAAATGTATATTTTCCAGTGTCGTGCATGGGACACGTGCTGGTGGGGACGCGGCTAGCCGGTCTGGCTTCGGCTCATGGTGTACATACTGCTTTGCCGTTGATCGAGTACAGTCGCTTGCCTTGTTTAAATTTCCGCCTCGTCGATAGATAATTTGAGCAGTTTCTTTCAATTGTGTTGTTTCTTGAAATTTTGTGTGAATATCTGTTTTTATTTTCCATTTCGAATTTGTTCTTCTGTTTTATACTTAGAGTTGAATTATTTTTTTATTTTATAGTTGTACTTAGTTTGAAAATCCTGCAATGAATCGTTTGCTAGCTGAGTTTGGCAATACTTTCACGTTCGTTAAGAAAGGGGAAGTGGTTTGTAATTTCTGCTCACAAAATTTAATTATTCGTAGTAAACAATGTCTTCGGGCTCATGTAAAAACAAAAAAACACATGGAAACTGTATCAGGAACGTCAACTAAAAACTTTTTTGATGATTTATGTGAAACATTTATTTCTGCTAATATACCTTTCACAAAAATTAATAATCCCGTTTTTAAAAAATTTATCAAGAAGTATACTGGACGAGACTTACCCGATGAATCCACAATTAGAAAATATTACGTACAAGGACTTTATGACAAAACAATTTCTAAAATAAAGTCAAAACTATCCGATAAATATATTTGGATTTCTGCAAATGAAACTACGGATATGAAGGGTAGATGTGTGGTCAACGTCGTTGGCGGATTGTTGGACCCGCAAGACTTATATAAACCCTATTTAATATCTACTGTTTCGCTGTACCGTCAAAGCTGAAGAGATATGTACAATAGTAAATGACGCCATAAAAAAGTAGGAATCACAGACGCTACCAAAGTATTACTGTTTGTTTCTGACGCTGCTGCGATTATGTTAAAAGTTGGAAAATTACTTAAACAACATTTTTCAAATATTCTTCATTTGACATGTTTTGCACACGCTATTCATAGAATTTGTGAATTTATTCGGGAAGAATTTCCAGACGTGAATACGCTAATAAGCACATGCAAAAAATGTTTATTGAAAGCTCCCTCCAAATTGTCTCTTTACAAGGAAAACTGCCCTAATCTACCTTTGCCACCACAACCAGTTATTACGAGATGGGGTACATGGTTAGAAGCGGCAATTCTTTATGCAAGAAATCATCAAACCCTTCGTCTTAAATTTGCCTGATGAAGCAGTTAGTATTAAAGACTGCAAAAAAGTACTATCATTACAAGATTTGCATGAACAATTAAAATTTATTGATGCAAATTTTGCGCAAGTATTGCCAACCATAAAGTTTCTAGAATAACAAAATGTTGAACTTGCAAGCAGTTTTCAAAGGATTGGATCCCTGTATGAAAGGTTACGAAGCATTGAAGCACCAATCAGTAAAAAATTACAAAAAAAAATTGATGCGGTAGTACATAGAAATCCGGATTTTAATATTTTAAAACAAATCTCTACGAATTCATTTACGGATGAAGGAATTTCTCAAAAATATTCCAATTTGGTGTTGGTTTATTCTTTTGAGCCTGTGACTAGCTGCGATGTAAAAAGATCATTTTCAAGGTTTAAAGACATTTTAACATCTAAGCGAAATAATTTTACTGAAGATAATTTAGAAAAATATGCAGTAATACAATCGTTCAATGCATATCCAAGAAATGAGGCCGGTCGAATAATCATATCGGAACTAAACGAGTCGGTCGTGAGTCACGACTCGTGACCTACAGCGTATATCGAGGTAGTAAGAGGGGGGGGGGGTTAATTCTAAAAATAGCATTGGGAGAAAATGTTATCAACCAACGAAAATGAAAAGATGCCACAAATCAAACAATGCTGAGTATAAAATGTAACATAATAAAAACAAAAATTAAAACATGCAATTAAAGGCAAGGAAGTCCGCCGCTCGCAAAAGCGAAGATCAAAACGAAAAAAGGTGAAATGGAATACTAGAAAAAGAGACATTAAGAGAGGCCCAAGAAATCTCGTTTAAATGTATAAGAATAACGGTCGATAGAAAAAATCATTGACTATTAATGAGGTTATAGTGTGGAGATTTCTTGTGTCTCTCTATCTCCAGCTGTTCAAAGCAGTCAAGTCTGTACCCCTTAGAACATCTGTGGAGTAATTTAACATTCCCGAAATCAATCTTATAGACCAAGAGCCCGTGACCGCCAGACCTTCCTCATAGTATAAAAGCTGCAAATTTCTCTGCGCATTTCCCCAACAGAGGTAAAGAACGATTGGCTACTATGAAGTTTGGATCATAGTGGCTTTGGCAGGTAACGGGTAGGAAAGGGGTAGAAAATTGCTACCTACTTTCGTCAAAGTATAAAGCGTAATTTTTTTTATATTTTCTTCGGAATAATATTAGAAATCTCATTAACGATTGCCAGACACTTACTATCGTGGCAACCCTTCGCCAGACACCCTTAAACTTTAATAAATTGTAGTTGTACTTTCGTTATTTTATAAAGGCTGAATTTTATATATGTTACTTGGGTAACTATTAGAAGATGTTTTCTGAAAACCCAGACAGTTTCGACAGTTCTAACATCTTGCCAGACAAAATTGAAGGGCAGCTGTATGTGCGAGCGCTGAGGCAACATTACGTTCAACGGGTGCGAGTAAAGATAGTTATTAGGATTTATCGGATAATTTCATTATATAGAATTATTTATGACACAAAAAATAATTTTTAAAGAATTATTCAATATTATTTTCATGTTATATAAATATAAATAAAAAATGACCGATCTAATAAATGAAGAAATAATTGTTTAATCGACAGAATAGACTATAATTTTCACAGTTTTATTTCACAACCAAGTTACAGACAGGTGATGTATATTCATGTAATCACAATACTGAAAACTAAAACTAGAACCGGTTTTCCTCGAAGCATACGAACATAACCGGAAATCAAAATAAATGCGTTTTAAACTCAATATAAAATCTTAACATTCTCCCCCGCGTTGAACAGTGTTCAAAACAAATAAATAAGAAATTTGTATAAAAAAATCAACTTAATTGAATTTTAACAACCATCAATAATTCAAAGATAAATAAAGTACACAATTCATAACATTATAACTTAATAATTCAAAATCCAACATATCAAAAATATGATATACCTAATTCGTTTTCAATATCGTCTTCACTGTCAGTTTCTGTAAAAACGTAAAGAAGTTAATACAATAATTATGAATAGCTACAAATGTATGTATAATTTGAAATAATAATGAAATACATGATAGAGTTTTTAGTGAATCACTGACGTAATTTGGCAGCTGATCCCCTTCAAACCATTTAAAATGATACTGGTTGCTTTCCTGTACCCGCAAACCATTATTTTCTGGTTGACATAATTATACATAAATTTGTAGCTACCTATTCATAATTATTGCATTAACTTCTTTACATTGTCGTAGTGACGAAGATAGCGATTACAACAATGAAAAGTAATAAACGATTAAACATTTCTTTAAATCATGTATTATCCTTACAGTATAAATACATATTGTTTATATTGTACGCGATGGGTATGATTATAATATTAAACTATTTTTCATTTGATTTCTTAGAACTGAAACAATTCCTTTCTCTATAACCATAATAAACATAAAATTTTTATGAAATGTGAAACAAATTGAAATTCATGAAATTATAAAACATTATTTATTCATATATTAGATGTCTTTTTTTATTTATTTATATTTATATAACATGAAAATTATATTGAATAATCCTTTGAAAATTACTTTTTTTGTCATAAATAATTTTATATCATGAAATTATCCGATAAATCCTAATAACTATCTTTGCTGGCACCCGTTGAACGTATGTTGCCTCAGCGCTCGCACCTACAGCTGCCCTTCAATTTTGTCTGGCAAGATATTAGAACTGTGGAAACTGTCTGGCTTCTCAGAAAACATCTTCTAATAGCTACCCAAGTAACATATATAAAATTCAGCCTTTATAAAATAACGAAAGTACAATTACAATTTATTAAAGTTGAAGGGTGTCTGGCGAAGGGTTGCCACGATAGTAAGTGTCTGGCAATGGTTAATGAGATTTCTAATATTATTCCGAAGAAAATATAAAAAAATTACGCTTTATACTTTGACGAAAGTAGGTAGCAATTTTCTACCCCTTTGCTACCCGTTACCTGCCAAAGCCACTATAATCCAAACTTCATAGTAGCCAATCGTTCTTTACCTGTGTCTGGGAAATGCACAGAGAAATTTGCAGCTTTTATACTATGAGGAAGGTCTGGCGGTCACGGGCTCTTGGTCTATTATGACCTGTCTCAATCTTATGCCTGTATAAATTTGACGTGGGTTGGTTATTCTTTCTTTCCACTAATTACATCACTTTGCACCATGGACCACACCCAAATATACATATTTTACTAGTGTTTGTGATTTATAAAGTTTAAAGAACATTTTTCAAACATATTTTAACTTGGAGTTATGTAACTTTTCTTCCACCTTGCACCTCAAACCAAACAAAACCCGTCGCCGACAATCGCAAGCTTGCATTTTCGTACCAGTTTTTCGCGGATTCCGCCTGCGAGGTGTCGTAAAGCAATCCGAAGGAGCGCCGCACTAGATGGCGTTACCCTGCCGGGGGCGGAGGGCGAAAAAATGAGCAAGAGAGCGAGTTTTCCAATTTCCACTAACGACCAGCTCGCAGCCGCCTTTCCCGGCAACCGGCAGCGGCAAGTTTTATCCGCTCGTTCCTGCCGCTTTGTCTATCCATCGAACTTCTGTAAGAGGTTCTCGGGGCGAAGCGTCTCAAAGCCCACTTGGATATTCCTCGGCGCGAAGCGTTCGCTACGGGCAGAATCCCACTCGAACACCGTGTCGAACACGTCCTACGACTAATTATTTTATTGGGCGTTAAGCTTGAATTGTCTTCGCGTCTTTCCGGTTGTCTGTTCGCACTGGGGAGAAATGCACTTTCTTGCATTAGGTGCTTAACAATAACAGTTAAGTATGGTTAGAATTAGAATGCTAATAGGTGTAGTTAGTGTTACACGCAATATTGAAGTTCCAAGTGAGTTTTGCGTTGGGTGTTGTGATAATTGGGTTTCTGCGATTTGGTTAGATCTTTGGATTTGAATAATTTGTCAAATTATTGTTCAAGTAACCGTTTCACGTTTCCTTCGGGTTGTTTGTGCAGTATTCTATTCTTCCTTCCGCACAACACGTAAAAGAAACAATTGTGTAAGTAACCGTTTCCTTTTTGCTTAAGGTTGTTTGTGCAGTACCTACTCTATTCTTCCTCATAGTTCAAGTATTGCACTTGTGTGTTACTTTTTTAAGAGGACTCCGTACCCCTTATTATACCAATGTATATATATCATAGAAGTAGTCGCATTAGGTGTCGGCTCCTTTGATGTCGACGTCCCAACTTTTCAGAAATGTGGAAGGGATGTGGCCCCAGTTCGTTAAAAGATACTAAATGGCGCATGCAACATGGATCTGCTATTAAATAAGAATTGATTAAGAATAAAGTGATTTTTCATTCAATTATGATAAATTCCTCTAATATTGTGAATGACGATGTAATACGGGTTTAAATATTCTCTCTCGATAATTCAGTGTCGCCCTTATGGTATATGGTTCGTTAAAATGATACTGGATGGCGCCACTACCAGAACGCCAGCACAATTCACATATGAAATAAATACCTTAAAAATTATTAAATTTTAAATTCTCGATAATAGACGTTCCTCGTTCTGGTTTTTGATTTGACGATGTGCGCGCGTATTTCTCCCAGGACCACCCAGGACTAAATTAAGTTGGCAACTGTGCTTTGTAAAAAGCCTAATTAGTACCTATCAAATGTAAATTTTCCAAAGTACATAAAAACAGGTACTCCCGCGGCAAGCTTCCTTGAGTTGGGATACGTAGATACAGATTACTTCATGATTAAAGCCGAAATTGGTAATTTTACATGGAATGCGTGTTTTCTAGGGATTTTAAGCAATATTATGTTTGATTATGTTACCAGATTTGACAACGGCGCCAAGTCTTCTGCGCATGTTGTCTAGCGTTTTGGGTCAGAAGTAGAAGCCCCTATTGAGTGTGAAATTCACTAATATTGTGTTTGAGCACAAAAATGCAAGCAGAAATAAGCTAGCGCCACCTTACGGGAAAATGGTGAATCTGGGCATCGGGCCAGGCATGCGCCCTCAAAATCTTGACAAAATATATGCCGTTACGGTATTACTTTATAGTAATTATACGTTGATTATACCGGGTGACCCACCGGCATAGCTACTCCCGTTTATTTTATTTTTTGTTTATAAAGCTGGACGAACGAAATTTGGAAAGCGTTAATAGATAAAACGTGCCATTCTTTGGGATACTCTTGAGGCTAATATGACTTCCGGTTTTTCCGGAAATGACGTCATCATTGTAATTTTAAATAGCTCCCTATATTCTTTGTGTGATATTTTCAATCAGGATGATTTTTTCAATTTTTATCACCAATGCAACGCAAAAATAACTTTTTTGTGTATTAATCTAGGTGGCTATGAATTGGTGAAAATAGTCAAAAATTGTCAAATAAATACTAACTAAATCGATTTTTGCCGACATTACATTACTGGCGCCCTCTAGCGTGATTTAATTGGTGTTGGCCGGTGAGTATTTTTTACCACGGGGACCCAATGGCCACACTCTGACTATTCGATAGGAAATATCTTTCCGATTATAAATATATGAATTGTCCAGGTATGAGTTGTCGTGGTATGAGTTGTCGTGGTATAAGTTGTCCTGGTATGAGTTGTCCTGGTATGAGTTGTCCTGGTATGAGTTGTCCTGGTATAAGTTGTCCTGGTATGAGTTGTCCTGGTATGAGTTGTCCTGGTATGAGTTGTCCTGGTATGAGTTGTCCTGGTATGAGTTGTCCTGGTATGAGTTGTCCCTTGGTATGAGATGTCCCTTGGTATGACTTCTCTTGGTATGAGTTGTCTCGGTATGAATTGTCGTGCTATGAGTTGTTCGGGTATGAGGTATACCCGACCCCAAATATTGACCTAATGATTAAATGTTTCGATTAATTTTGATTAAATGTCGGAAAAATGTTTTTCCTCGAATAATCAGGGTACCCGCGAAAAAAATGACTCACTGGCCAAAAACCAATTAAATCACGCTAGAGGGCGCCAGTATTGTAGTGTCGGTCATACCCACCTAGATTAATACACAAAAAAAAGTTATTTTTGTGTTGCCTTGGTGATAAAAATTGACGATCGATGATTTTGTGTTCATCCTGATTGAAAATATCACACACAAAAATATAGGTTGCCCAATATCCCAAACGCCAGTACAGTTCGCTGTATTTGAGGCCAAGCTCTACTTTTTTCTTCTTAACGAGTACTTTCCACCTTAGCTTTGTATCCACGGTCATACCTAAATACTTTGGTGTTCGTAACTTCGTTTTGTAACTATGACGTCGGCCATCTTGAGATATTTTCCCGATTCTTTTCCCAATTCTTTTTACTTTATCATACGCAGTATGTAAAGTATTGTAATCATGCCAAAAAAAATTTTCGAGATTTTAGCGGAAATGTCTTTTTGGGTCCCCTGAACATTTTTGACCAAGGTACAAAAAATGTCTGTGTGTGTGTGTGTGTGTGTATGTGTGTGTGTATGTGTGTGTGTGTGTGTGTGTGTGTGTGTGTGTGTGTGTGTGTGTGTACCCGTTTTTGTGGCGATGATTCCGGAGAAACTACTAAAGGTGTCGGGACGAAACTTCATATTTAGAAGTTTCATAACCAAACTTAGAGCTGAAAAGCTTTCTGTTGAAAAGGGTCCAAAGGAACTGGTGGCTTACTCATAGCATTTTTCGAAGATTTTGCAAATGAGCCGCTATTTGTGTAATGTCGTCAAAATAGTTAAATAATAAATTAAAGGAGAGGAAATTTTCTATAATTTATGTATATGACATTTTTTGGTAGAATTTATATTTTAGCTGCATGAGCAAATTCTATTTCATCGAGATCGGTCGTACTGCTTTAAAACTAGTAGCCAGGATATGTCAGATTTTTTGATTCTAATGACAGTAGCTAGTGTCAAACGCTAATGTTTTGAAAATACTACTGTCAATATAGGCTGCGTTTGGATATTGAACACCGTTACACTTTTTACACCCACTAACACGTAAGTGTCATTTGGGCGGTGTACCCGGTGTCAACGGAGTACAATATCCGAACGCAGCTTTAACGAGATATCTGTCTAGTTCTACTAGTTTTATTTTAATGCAGACATAGCCGATCTCGATCAAATAGAATCTCATGCAGCTAAACTATTAATTTTATATATAGTATGATAAAGTCATGTGCCTGGCCACATCAGATTTTTACTTTATCATACGCAGTATGTAAAGTATTGTAATCGTGCCAAATAAAATTTTTGAGATTTTACCGGAAATATGTCTTTTTGGGTCCCCTGAACATTTTTGACCAAGGTACAAAAAAATGTCTGTGTGTGTGTGTGTATGTGTGTGTGTGTGTGTGTGTGTGTGTATGTGTGTGTGTGTACCCGTTTTTGTGGCGACGACTCCGGAGAAACTACTAAAGGTATCGGGACAAAACTTCATATTTAGAAGTTTCATAACCAAACTTAGAGCTGAAAAGCTTTCTGTTGAAGAGGGTCCAATGGAACTGGAGGTTTAGTCTTAGCATTTTTGAAAGATTTTGCAAATAAGCCGCTATTTCTGGAATTTCGTCGAAATAGTTATATAATAAATTAAAGATGAGGAAATTCTGAATAATTTATCACTATGACATTTTTTGGTACAATCAATAGTTTACCTGCATGAGCAAATTCTATTTCTACGTGATCGGTCGTACTGCATGAAAACTAGTAGCCAGGATTTGTCAGATTCTTTGATTCTAATAACAGTAGGTAGTCTTGGTGTCAAACGCTAATGTTTTGACAATAACTTCTGTCAATATAAGCTGCGTTCGCATATTGCATTGCACTCTTTACACCCAATAATACGTCTCATTTGGACGGTGTACCCGGTGTCAACGGAGTACAATATCCGAACGCAGCTTTAATCGACATATTTGTCTAGTTCTAGTAGTACTACTTTAATGCAGACATGGCCGATCTCGATCAAATAGAGTCTCATGCAGCTAAACTATTAATTTTATATATAGTATGATAAAGTCATGTGCCTGGCCACATCAGATTTTTTTTGTTGTGCTTCGTCTTCCAGTTGTTTTATCCATTGATGTAAACTATTTATTACTAGCGTGTTGAGGATTTCTAGTAGATTCTCCAACAGTTGACCACACACTAGCTGCCGCACATGTCATGTGTGAAAGAGGGGACTGTCACATTTTTCAGCTGTGGTAGGTCATCTGTAGATAGTACCTATTAAATTGGTCGCTGGGTTAGTGATTTTACTGCTTTTGGGTCACAGTATGCATCTATCTGTTTTATTGGGAACAGTCTCTCTGGTATATAGGATGTTAGAATTTCGACGTATTGTAAGGATAGCTTGCTCTTTAGTTCGTGTTACTATCCTTCGTATCAAACCTTATCGAAAGCTTGTGTCACATCAAGAAAGATCGTTTGGCAAATAAGCCTTTCCTCTGGCTTTCTCTATGATATACGTTATTCTATGGAGTTGATCGTTAATGGAATGCTTTTCTCTAAAACCAAATTGGTGATTTGGAATTACTTTTTTTTTCTCAATTATTGGTTACGTTCTCTTTAGAAGCAGCATTGCAAAGAGCAGTGATATCATTTGAGTTCCTATATACCATATACTACTTACCCTTATTTTTAGATCTGTTTACCAATATCACGTGATTGAGCAACACATTTTGCACCAGAGTCATAAACCAGAAACACAACAACAACACCAACTGGTGTGATGTACAATTCCAAAAAAACAACACAAAAACAATACAACGTTATCAATACTATCTCCATACTGTACAACTATATCAGTTCTGGCCCATTTTTACTTATAACTAAAAACCGTTTTTATTGTATTATTTGAAACATTTTCAAACTTTATTAGTTTGATAAGATCCATAAAATATAACCACGTCAGACTCAAACAAAAATATATCCCCATAGGACCAATACGGTTTAAAGCTTGTAGATCCGACCGGCCACCACTAATAACATACCCAAATGTTAATATTAAGGCATTATATAAATAAAATAAAAAACCTCTTTTGCCTTTGCAGATTGTTTATTTCTTTAGAACCGGTTTCGATCAAGGATCATCATCAGCTTAAAACTTACAATTATAATTACATCACTCAAGGTCATAAACTATAAAATTTAAAAAACATTTGATCACATTGAACAACATCATATCATTAATAATAATAACCCTTACAAGTTTCAAATCGTTAAATGGATCAGATATGTAGACGATGTGTTTTGCATATGTAGAGGTGATGAACAGACGCTAAATTTTTTCTTGGATTACATTAATAACCTACATAATAAACTTAATTTTACCTTAGAAACTGAAACAAATTCAACTTTAAACTTTCTCGATTTGACATTAATCAACAATAATAACAACATAAAATTTGAAATTTTTAGAAAGCCGTCAGCTGTACCAACCATAATTCCATTTGATTCTACACACCCTTATTCGCAGCGCATGGCTTCGTTTCGTTACATGATTCATCGCTGTCTCACATATCCATTAGATTACCCTTCAAAAATTGATGAATTAAATTATATATATATGAAATTTCTGCAAACAACTTATTTCCCGTGAAACACATCGATCGACTATTAAAACAATATTTGATAAAGACTGATCCACTTTATATTCTATAAAGACAAAGCAATAAAGCTTACAGACCATTCACATACAATGGCACCACTACCAAACTTAACAAAATCTTGCCAAATTTTAATATTCATCCTGCTTTCAAAACCCCTAATCAAATTTTTAGCTTACTATCCAATTTCAAAACCCCTACTCCCACTTTGGAAAACCCTGGCGTATACTCTGTTAGTTGTTCCAATTGTCCCTCTGTGTACGTGGGCCAGACTGGACGAACTATCTCCAAACGCATTCTAGAGCATCAAAGTGGAAATTCTTCAAATCTCTACAGACATAAATTAGAAACAGGTGACAATATTGATTACAAAAATACTAAACCTATTCACAAATGTCAGAAGAACTATAAATTAGATTTATTGGAACAATACCAAATTGAAAGACATAAACTTGACAAAAATATTAACCTTCTCAACGACCAAATTAATTTCCCACACAAACCTCTTTTTATGTACGTCGTCCAGTCTGGCTCAAATATTTAATGTTTCTTGTACAACCCTTGCAGTTATTGTGTTTGTCCTTTTTGTTTTGATTAGACTACATTAGAATATGTAAATTTTTAAATTTATGAAAGGAAATGTTCTTTTCCTCAATTTTCTCGCGCTTTGTTAGTTGCATACCTTCCTTTTCGTTGCGTTGGAACACCTGTACTCGTGATATCGTTCTATTTACGTCCCAACCATTTTGACACGCTAATGACTTTGTCGTTTCTTAGTGAATTTGAAAGTTTATTAAAAATGTATTTTGCTGTTTATACGGCTTTGGATTCCTTGACGTAAGTTATAGTTTCTCTATTGTGTATGTAATGTTTTTTAAATTTTATAGTTTATGACCTTGAGTGATGTAATTATAATTGTAGGTTTTAAGCTGATGATGATCCTTGATCGAAACCGGTTCTAAAGAAATAAACAATCTGCAAAGGTAAAAGAGGTTTTTTATTTTAATTATATGAAACTACACCTTTGAATATGGACTACTTCAAGAACAATTAAGGCATTAGTTCTGGTAATTTATACTGGAAAGAAACAGTCAATAATAATTCAAGCATACATTAACTAAACGTGTGATAATTTCCCTTTTTTCCTAACGCCATTAGACAAGGCCGCTGTAGTAGTTAGCGAAAATTAGCATAATCTCTCTCCGAAATTTTCAAGTCCCATTACCTCCGCCCGTCTTAGCAAAAACCTTTTTACGGGCTTAACCCCACCTCCAGCTCTAATTTAATAAATATAAAGATTAGCGCGTTCGTAGTTTAGACTAGGGGTGGGGGGCTGCTACGTACGTTCGGATAACGTTCCAGGCTTCGTTTTCCTTAGCTACGCCTCTGCGCTACGTTCGTTCGTGTGCTTGCTTCTGTTTCGGGTAAACTGTAATCGGCTTAAAGTAAATGTTTCGGAACGGCGTTTTCACGGATCGGAGCCCAAGGCATCGAATTCATTACTGTGAGCACTACCAGCTACCGCGTTGAATAGGGAAAGACGAGTTGGAGTGTGTATGTGTGTGTGTGTGAATGGCGTAAGCTAATGGATGTTAGGTCTTTTGATAGTTGCAAGTATTGCATTGAATTGAGTAATATTATGGTTTATCTAATCCAAACATCAATTAAAATTTAACCAGAATTAAATTTCAGTTAAAAAATCATCAGTGTATACTGTACAGTCATGGAAATAAATAAGTTCGTATCGCTATCGCAGGATTTGAAAATAGTATGTCGGTTATATATTTGTGTACTGTTCTACCTCGACCCGGCCGCTTCGCAAAAAGTTGTCCGTCACGAGATGGTTTTTCGATGGATGTAATGTAACGGGATTTAGTTTATTTTTATCGTGTCCGACCTTTTCCTTAATGTGATATCTTCATTGCAATGTAATATATGAAATATGATCACTACAGTTAAGTTTACGAGTAGGTAATGCATTTAATTAAATATAGAATTACTTTTCTAACAATATTAATAAACATGAAATTTGATAATATGATACGAAAAGCTCATTTTAAGATATTGCGTAATATCATGACATATTATATAAATTTATGTTAACTAATACATTAATTACGCAAGTAAATGCCTTTGCCCAGCAGTAGGATGACGGGCTTAAGTAAGTAAGTAACTAAATGCGCAAATCAACTTGATGCCAAGGATTATCACTAAATATAGACTATTTCAGAATTGTAATATTAAAATATATTCACTAAATGTAAATTAATTCTCTAAATTTAATTTAAATTTACATTTAGGACGAGCATGTATTTTGTATTAAGGACAATGGAAATTTTATATCTGTATTTACTTTACAGCAGTTAATGTTCAATTATCTTTCATGACATCTAAACATGCTTGACAACCAAAATAATTTAAATTATAGCAATATATACAGGCTGTCCCACGTTTCTTACGCAAAACAATTTTTTTCAGAAAGTGAAATACTTTTTCAATTCATTAAAAAGTTACAGCCGTTTGAATTATTAACAATATCTTATATAAACGGCTCCAACTTCAGAAGGAACAGAGAAAACCAATAAGACCATATGAAACATATTACTTTCTACTTTCTAGAAAAAAAAACAAAACATTTTGGTATTTTCTTTTGTTCATTTGTTAAGACAAATTATTAAAATTTTACTTATAATTAATAATTTTTTATTGTTGTAATATATATTTATTGTGTTTCATTTTTGGTTTTGCATTGTTTGATAACCAATTAATTTTTTATTTTTATTTTTTTGTTAATATTTCAAAGAGCTCTACAGAAGTTTTATTGTAATATAGTTCCAGTTCAACAAGCACACATTTTTCATTTACTATATATTAGCTGGAACATTATTGGAAATTTTATTTCTAAATTTGTTTTCTAAATAAATTACGAGGCGTGCATTTACAACGATAATAAGTTAAAAATAACATTTTGACTTATGAATTGTGTACTGTAAGGTTAGCTAAAATGCATATACATTAAAAATGAAGGTCTCTTTAATTTCCAAACAATATAAACTATAACTGAAAATGTTTAGTGGGAGATCTTGTGTTTGGCACATCCTGTGGGATAACTAAGGAATTTGTTCTCTCACAGGTTCTCAGGTACTCTGTTATAAAACAATATAAATTCTCCTAATCTTGTTTTCTAATCCCTATATCGGGATTTTTTAAAAGATACACAGTTTGAAGTAAATTTTTGCAGTGTTTTTCCACCAGACACAACACTGGTAAATCTGGCAGGCTGAATATGCTACAATCCATCAGAATTTATCTTTAAAACGTATTTTTTATGTTTATATGTTAATTTCTAATTATTATCTTTATCTGGACTATCTTATTATTCGTTGCTGGTACTAAATACAATAGCATAACACTCTTAATAGAATGACATTTTCTGCAAGGTTTAACAGCATTTAAAATTAGCAATGTTTACTTGAAATTGTAAACCTTCTACAAAATTCAGATATTGCAATGAACCAAGAACAATGTATTCAGAATATAGATAGCAGATCAAAAATATCATTATGGTTTACTCGGTGTAAAATTCTGTTTTCAAATTTACAATAGTATGTGCTAATCTTAATAAATTTCTTTATAATGCATCAAAAAATATATAAAAGTCGGCCAAAGATCACAAAAGTTACTTGACATCAACGTTTAGAATGTTGAGATTGTTTAATCCTGCTGGTTAGTGTAGTTTTTTAACTACACTGTACTCAAAACCGTACCCCTAAAATTGGCAGATTTTATTGTATTGTATTTGTATTTTATCGGTATTGTAGAGAACATTTGTTTGTTATCTTCTTAGATGTTAAGATTTGTTTTATTAACCAGAAGAATATAATTCGTCTTTCTTAGTCTTTTTAATATATTTATTAGTTGATAAATATGTATTTATTTACAACATTTATTTAGTTCAAAAACGATAACGATATAAACTTTTTCTTGAAGTACCAAGCAATATTTATTTATTTTAAGTAAATATAGCAAAATAATTAATCACCGATAATGCAAATAACGTCCAGTATTCATTGAAGTAAATATATTTGTTTAAAGAAAATTTTTTTCATCGCAATCACAAAAATTAAAAGGAATGTGTAATAATAGTGATTCTATGAGAAAAATAGAGTAAAAAAAATCTTTATACCCAAATAAAGTAAAAAAAAAACAACAAAAGCAAATATAAACAATAAATTTTTGTGTTAAATATTTATCAAACTAGAATCTGGCGATTTTCGACTTTTGCAAGAAAGCTAGTAGTTGGTTTTAATCCCCCCCCCCCCCACCCCGCGGGTTGTCCCGCTTTTCTACAATAAAATTATGGTCACCTTACGCATGCTACCCAGGTGTAACTAAGGCTTTCGCTTAGCAACCGGAATTTGTTTGTATAGTTAAAAAAAAAAAAGTGTTTTCACATCGTCCCGTATGTAGTTACACTACAAACATTGAAATGTATTTTGACACAACATATAATTATTAACAATTATGCAAGTATATCTTGTTGATGTGGACCAAAGCACATTGTAATTATTAGTACCGGGCTTCGAAGTCTTTTTGCTCAGCCCAATTTTTAAAATCAAAGCTCTTAATGGTTTGCAACATTCCGTTTGACATCAAGAAAAAAACTACAGAAAAACATGGCAGCTTAGTGGTTAAGTCAATAAAAAGAAACATGCATACCTTATTAATAGACAATAGACAATAAATGGAGATAAATATGTCTAAAAGAAGTATTAAAATATGTTAGTACTAGTAAGAGTCTTTCTGTTAAAACTTTTCTTAAAATATTGGCGCGGTAGCTCCTTCAAATGTTTACCATAACTTAGAATAACCGCCCCCAATGAACTAACTATCACTGGAGTAATATTTACTCTCATTCTCCACACGCTCAACTTTGACTGAGAGATCCTTATATTTTGTTGCTGTTCAACCTCCATCCTTACAACATTTGCATCAGCCGGTGCCGAAATCTGCATAAAAGTACACACCTTCTTCTAAAAATCTTTTATCACCATCTGGCTTATTAGCATCAAACATTCTATCACTGGCGATAAGCATTATCAATAGCTAGTCTGTCAGTTAAAAAGTTTTTAAATTTGTAAAACCGGTATTGAACACCATTATATTTTATATACAGCTTGTTTCAAAATAACGGCTAACCTTGACAGAGCATATGCCCTATGACGTTATAAACATGTTTTGTTAAATGTAGTATGGTCTAACTTAACGCATTCTTGATAAAATTAATAAATGAAAACGAAATCCGGCTCTGTTCAGCGCACGATAATCGTTAACACTCCACCGCAGTTGTGCTGCAACTCGAACCAAAACAACGCCGCCGGCAACACATTGGGCCTCTCTCCACTCTGGCGTTTCTAGCTAACGGTGACTTTGACTTTTAATTTTGTTTATTTTACTATGTGTTTTGTATGGAGTATGAAACATTTATATTATAAATATGTTTTAGAGCTCAATTATATAGATTTCATCTGCAAGAATGCAAAACCTTATTTTTTTTAAATTCGAAAACCGGTTTAAACAAAACTGTCTGTATAAATCAGGGTTATTATGCTTTAAAACATTTGTTTTAAAACATTGTTTTAAAGATGTTTTAAAACTATTTTGTTTTAAATCATTTCGTTTTAAACAGTTTGTTTTAAATGTATAAAACACTTTGTTTTAAAACATTGTTTTAAACATATTTTAAAACAAATATTTTGTTCAAATCATGTTTAAAACAAGTTTGATTCCTTATTTAAAACATGTTTTTTGGGTGATTTAAAACAGGTTTTTTTTTCATGTTTAAAACATTTTTCTGCGCAGTGTTTAAAAACATTGTTTCGTTAAAAAACATCATTTTATAAAAGAAAATGTTTGTTTTGTTTTAAATTAAAATTTTATAACAACCTTGGTATAAATCCTAATAGGTACGTATAATTCAATTTAATTTTGAAGTCAAGTCAACCCTTGAAAACGTGTGCAAAGTGGCATTTCATAATCACAAAACGTCGCTACTAATGCATTTTGACAAAAAGCCGACACCCTGCACCGAAGAATGTGAATTGTGCGCGACAGCAGCGCCAGTAGCGGTGAACGCGCGCCTCATTGCATCCAAAATGATTTATGTATCGCGTACGCCACTGGCGGCGTGCTCGCTCTGGCGGCAATGCTGCCAAACGACTGGAAATGCCAAATGAGCTTTATTTTTCCACCGCACGTCGCTGAAATATCGGTCCCGCATGGCTAACCGGATCCCGAATTAAACCAAAAAGGGCCGTTTGTTGGTTATGTGTGCACGCGCCCCGCCCCGACGTCATTTTCGGTCTGCTGGTGCGTTTCCGCTAAACTGCAATCTCGTCTCGAATTATTTCTGGCGGTGATTGTACCGGAAACGGCAAGAGTAATTGAACGTACTGTTTTCAAATTGGTTCCTATAGTCAGTCTCAAATTCATTCGTTAAGACGGCACTCGAGAAGAAGACTCCTTTGTTAGAGAAAGCGAAAAGAAACACGAAAAGACTATCAAAATTCAAAACATTGAAGTTTTACCGTAGAAGTTTGTAATAGGAATTGTCCTAATAAGTTATCCTGAGTCAGAGGGACAATTTTGGTCAAATAACATATAAGTAGTCTATTTTAATGCTTTAGGTCCTTAAAAACGAATCAATACACCAGTAATCCTGATCAGGTTTTGCTTTCGATAATTTGTGCAGTTAGAATATCAAAATGGTGATTTTGCCATTTTTACGAATTTATTTCAGCTGAACCCAATCCCTTAGAAACATCAAATGCATCTCAGAGCAAACGTTAAACGTTGTATCTCCATTTGAAATCCTAAAAGTTTTTTTGAGTACTGTTTTCAAAGCACTGTCATCACTGCTTGTAACAAAAGCTACAAAAATGCAAAAGCTTGACTTGTATGGAACTTAAAGTTCGGATATTTGATTGATTTTCACTTTCACTCGAAAATGTTCTTGTATGTGTGTTTTGATCCTTAAAAATCGCCACGTTGTTAAAAAAATTAATTAACGGTCAATTTTTTATAAATTTTATAAATTAGCTTACCACAATTTTAGCGTATTAAAAAAATAATCCATACACTTTTCGGTGTACATATCATATAACATTTCACTGGTTTCCAAGTTCCTATTTGTCAAAAATGAATTAAGCTTGCCTACAACAAACGAAATCGAAAAAGTGAGAACTGATTTTCGTGTGCTTTTTTTCGTAGAATATGGATCTGAAAACAAATTGTAAATTCTATAGTTTTTGAACAACTCAGTGCATAGATGAGCAAGAAATGCAAAATGCTCGTTTTGCTCTTCTTCTGAAAAAGTAGATACAATTCAAAATTGTTGCCTTCAGAATCAGACTCAAAGCGCACCTGAATTTGTTGTACCTTATTCGATTATTTTGCTGTTGGTCAGGGTTCAGGGACAATTAATTTCGTTTATTATTATAGTATTTTTTACTAATTAAATAATTGGAAGTCTGTTAAATTAATAAATTATTTGTTTTATTGTATTAATTTGGCTGTTTGACAGCCGGTAACCTCTAAATATTGGTAGTCATTGAAAACAGAATTCATGACAAAATGTGAATTACCCAACTACTCACATTACACAGCATATGAAATGGTTCAGAAAAAATTAAGTTGGTAGCTTGACCATTTCAGAAAAAATATTTTTTTTTTAAATTCATCTGTCTATTGTTCTGTCAACTTCAAAAACATATATTTAAGATCACTTAAGTTTTATAAGTATTACCTTTGTCTTTAGCAGAAAAGGTATTTGTTTTGTATTTACTGAGAATTTTGAAATAAATTTGCTTTAACATGTGTTTTTCTCTCATTTGGGGACTGTTATTCCAAACACAGAGTAATAATACACAAGAATGTTTTAATTTATTCTTCCAGCTTATAAAAAGCTGAATTAATTATGAAAGTTTCAGATTTTTTATCCTGGCCCCATCGGAGATATTTGACATTAAATATCGTAAAAATAAGAAATTTTCAAATTTCAATAGCTTGTAATCAATAGGGGGAAAGAGTAAGAAAGCTGATTTTTTTTATTTCAAGCCATTTGCATACAAGGTTATAACAAAAAATCTGATGTGGCCAGGCACATGATTTTATCATACTATTTATACAATTGATAGTTTAGCTGCATGAGATTCTTTTTGATCGAGATCGGTCGTGTATGCATTACAATAAAACTAGTTACCTAGGATTTCACAGATATTCTGATTTTATTGACGGTAGGTATTGACAAAACATCAGCGTTTGACACTATCTACTGTCATTAGAATGAAAATATCTGTCAAATCCTGGCTAACTAGTTTTATATTAATGCAGACACGACCGATCTCGATAAAATAGATCATTCAGCTAAACAATTAATTTTACCAAAAAATTTTATAGACATACATCTTCATTCTTTTTTGATCGTTTTTATCTAATCCATTTTTCTTAACTTTGACAGCCGGTAGTGACACCCAAATATTTTTAAAAATAACAACAAAACAACTGTCAATGTGGTGGCCATTGATGAACAAAATTTTTCTCAAAATAAGTAATACCCCAGTACTATCATTAAATAGAATTATATCAGTTATAATTATGCCAATAATTATCATTTTATTTTTAAATAAAAAACGACTTGATCGTGAGGGTACCATTATTGGAAAAAGAAAAGTACATTCAACAGTTTCACTATCCAAGATGGCACCCATAAAAGAAATAAAATTTATTCTAACGAAAAACAAACACCTTGGATGTTCACTCCTCATTGTAACTAATTTGTATCCGATTCGTATCCATAATCTCCTCGTCTGTGGCATAAACGGGCATAGGGCTATGATGTTTCTGGCTAATCCTCGCATACATATCTGTGTATCGTGTATCGTGAAACGTTGATTGAAAAGCACCATCAGTCGACATCAAAGTGGGGATTAATTCCTGTATGATACGCGAACAACATGAGAGAAATTATGATGCAAGTTATACGGAACAACAGCGATATCGAATGAGATCTGCTATCTGATTGAACATCAAGAGATGTAAACTATTATCAAAGGGCCTTTAAAATCAATTCACACCTTTAATCCCACTACTACACCAATCATTTTTAGTAATTATTAGTAATTATTAATTATTTATTAATAATTAACCAACTTGTAGCTGAAATATACTGGGAATACACTAACACCACTCACTGGGTCTATATTAAGTAAAGTGATTTGTAGTATTTTAACTCACCAAGTCATGTGCAAAAAAGTGCATTTTTAATTGTTTATGGAAAACCTAGAAAGAAAAACCAAACGAAAAGAAAGGTAAATAAGTGTTAATATTCAAGACTAAAATCAAAGTACCTGCATAAATTAAAGAAATAAACGAAAAGGAGAGAGATACAACAACAAAAAATCTGATGTGGCCAGGCACATGACTTTATCATACTATATATAAAATTAATAGTTTAGCTGCATGAGATTCTATTTGATCGAGATCGGCTATGTCTGCATTAAAATAAAACTAGGAAAATTAGACAGATATGTCGATTAAAGCTGCGTTCGGATATTGTACTCCGTTGACACCGGGTACATCGTTCAAATCACACTTAAGTGTTATTGGGTGTAAAAAGTGTAACGGTGTACAATATCCGAACGCAGCTTATATTGACAGTTGTCAAAACATTAGCGTTGACACTTCCTACTGTCATTAGAATAAAAAAATCTGGCATATCCTGGCTACTAGTTTTAATGCAGTACGACCGATCTCGATGAAATAGAATTTGCTCATGCAGCTAAACAATTGATTGTACCAAAAAATGTCATAGTCATAAATTATTCAGAATTTCCTCTACTTTAATTTATTATTTAACTATTTCGATGAAATTCCCAGAAATTGCGGCTTATTTGAAAAATCTTTCAAAAATGCTAAGACTAAACCTCCAGTTCATTTGGACCCTTTTCAACAGAAAGCTTTTCAGCTCTAAACTGTCGTGGTTTTTTTCGGCACGATTACAATACTTTACATACTACGTATGATAAAGTAAAAAAAATACATACTGGGGACTAGACTAATTTTTCTAATACTTCACTCACTGTGCTCTACTTTTTATACATTTTTGTGCACTAGTGCGAAGAGTTTAGTTCTTTTTTAGCTTCATATTTTGACACATTTTCCCGCTATGATACCGTACTTATCTATATTAAGTAAAATGATTTGCCGTGTTTTAACTAACCAATTCAAGTGCAAGAGAGTGCCTTTTTAATTGCTTATGGAAAATCTCGAAAGAAAATACAAGGGGAAAGAAAGGCAAATAAGTTATAAAAATAAACACTAAAATCAAGTACATACCTACATAAATTAAAGAAATAAACGTAAAATTGTTCTATAAAACTAAATGAAGAAGTTATACTTCTTTTGAAATACCTTTAAGGTTGAGTATGGCTTCCAGGACGTTATAGTAAAAATTTAGTTAACTACCTGATTTGCATAATATAGGTCTGTACGCTTCCTGTACCGTGGCTTGGACGAGGGGTTCTTAATAGGCAATTTCAGCACTACCGCTTGACCGATTTTGTTAGGCATATTATCCCACATTCTCACAGCAATTTGACATTGTGCGACCCAATTCAAGCCGTATTTCCATTAGCATCGTCGAGGCATCGGGATTGGAACCACGTCGTCCTCATTATTATCCTTGTAGAGCGGATAAAGTGGCCGGAAACGAAACTACAGGAAATTAGTTCGTTCATCTCGCATTGTTTACCACAGAATTTAAAATTTTATCGCGTATTTTGCGTGATTTAAAAGACTTTTAAAAAGGGTGGCACACAATTTTAGCCATTATTGACGTTGATATTATTGTTAGTTTTGTTATATTCTTGGGGTTTTTACTTTTGTTCCTTTTCCGATATATTTTTTCATTTAAAATTTTTATCTTAATTCATCCGTATTTTGTATAACTCTTTTTCTGTATTTTACTCTTTCGTATTCTGCTCCTTATTTGTATTTTACTAACTGTTTGTTTGTAGTTGTTTGTCTTTTGTTGATTTATTTTGAGTCGCATTTCTCAAGAATACAAACAGTTGTGACGACAGGCCATCTAAAATTGACAATTTTTTATTGGCCTGTATAATAAGGTGGTTTGTTTTTGTAAGATTTAACAAAAAAGGGTAACACAAAAAATAGCGTTCTTGACCTGCTAACACTCCTCCAAATTACATTCATCCAGCTTCATACGTATAAAACAAAACAAGCGTGGGTCACACAGTATAAAGCCATCGTATTTTTTTTTCGTATCTCTGGGTCGCTACCAGCTGTCAAAGTTAAGAAAAATGCTTGTATTATCTTCTTTGTATAAAAAAAAGGTAATTTTTATTTTGTTTACTATCAAACATTTGCTTACCACTATGCTAATAATCATAATGAAAATTTAATGAAAACAATCCAAATAATTTATATAATTATATTAATATATTTATATAATTTGAGTATAGATATCAAAAAGTTTCACCATTTCCAATTACTAAATTTGTCAAAAATACAATAAATAAAACTAACTGATTAGCCTGGCTGACAACACTATGCATCAGCAACAAAATATCCTTCATGCTGATTGGTAACCTTTAACATTGTATTAATCTGAAATCTGGAAAATTAATCCATAAACCGCACATTCACTTTCCTTATTCTGGTTTCGTTATTAATGTTGAATAAATCGTATGGACTGTATAAATTGAAGTATATAAAAATCTGATGTGTCCAGGCACATGACTTTATCATACTATATATAAAATTAATAGTTTAGCTGCATGAGATTCTATTTGATCGAGATCGGCTAGGTCTGCATTAAAATAAAACTAGTAGAACTAGACAGATATCTCGATTAAAGCTGCGTTCGGGTATTGTACTTCGTAGACACCGGGTACATCGTCCAAATGACACTTACGTGTTATTGGGTGTAAAAAGTGTAACGGTGTTCAATATCCAAACGCAGCCTATATTGACAGTAGTATTTTCAAAACATGAGCGTGTGACACTAGCTACTGTCATTAGAATAAAAAAACCTGACATCCTGGCTACTAGTTTTAATGCAGTACGACCGATCTCGATGAAATAGAATTTGCTCATGCAGCTAAACTATAAATTCTACCAAAAAATGTCATATACATAAATTATCGAAAACTTCCTCTCCTTTAATTTATTATTTAACTATTTCGACGAAATTCCAGAAATGGCGGCTTATTTACAAAATGTTTCAAAAGTGCTAAGACTAAACCTGCAGTTCCTTTGGACCATTTTCAACAGAAAGCTTTTCAGCTCTAAGTTTGGTTATGAAACTTCTAAATATGAAGCTTCGTCCCGATACCTTTAGTAGTTTCTCCGGAATCGTCGCCACAAAAACGGGTACACACATCCACACATACACACACACACACACACACACACAGACATTTTTTTGTACCTTGGTCAAAAATGTTCAGGGGACCCAAAAAGACATATTTCCGCTAAAATCTCAAAAAATTTTTTTGGCACGATTACAATACTTTACATACTGCGTATGATAAAGTAAAAAGTACGATGTGTGTCAAACGAGTAGAATTGTCTATATTTCTTTATAAAAATACAACTTATCATAGCAACATTAAAAAATGGACATTTGATTATAACTAAACTAAAAAATTGGTAACATTCCGCAGCGTTATTTTTCGCGGAATTGTTTATGAAGTAAATGTCATTCTGAGTAAAAAGTTTAGAATTATTTGTTTCTACAATTCATTAAAAATGTACACAGTGAAATATCTGAACACACCCAATGACAAATGATGAATACACAAATAAAGCTATATGAATCTTTTAACGTTTTTATTTATTATTCTGAGTTAGAAGCTTCATGTGGTCTTATAGCTTTTTTTTAATTCTAAAGAAGATAGAAAAGATAAAACTACGGGAAGTTTTTAAATATTTGGAAAAATAAAGTCCGTATAAAACTTTTTAGTAATAGTTGACTGCTTCCAACCAAATGAAAACAGAAATTGATCATGTGATCACTGATTCTAGTGTCCATGTTTTCTCAAAAAGTAGACGCTACAGACACAACTAAAAATTTATGACTTCAAAATCTGAAAAACGCATACCAAAATCGGTTTAACTTGTTCGATCCTGGCAAACAGAAACAGACAGTTAGTGTGGGTGGCTCTATGTGTACTGAATTAACAGTGTTAAGGGTGGGAGTTCCGCAGGGATCAATTTTGGGGCCCCTATTGTTGCTTATTTATGTTAATGATTTAGAAACATTGGACATTGGTTCATCTTCTCGGCTTGCGATTCCCCGCCACTTGTCGACGGCGTTTGAGGGTGGACCGAGATATATGGTGATTAAGTCATTTAATGCCCTGCCACTCAGCATATCGACTGTATCAAAGATCGGGTTTAAGAGAGAAGTTAGAAATTATCTAATTGCCCATTCTTTTTACTCTGTGGAAGAATTTTTATCTGCGACATATCTTCACCGTAGGTGTCGATTATTGTTTTTCGTTTCTTTTTTTGTGTATAATGCTTTGGGGCTTTATATGTTTTTTCAATATTGTATAACATGTATTTTTGACAATTGTCCATGTTTTCCACGATCGCTCACCATTATTATTATTTGTTCCTGTTAGCCATGGTAGTCATTTAGTTTTAAATTATTGTATTTTATTATTTATTAGAAAATAAACTGCTTTCGGGTTGTGCCGTGTGTCAAGATTTGTTAATGCTGACGTTTCGCGAACCATGATGCTCGCTTCTTCAGAGCTAACTAAATACTGAATACCTACCAAAGAAGTCTCCCTTATATATTCGATGACGTGAAGTTGTTGGCAAGGGTGGGTAATTATCATCGTAGAGAAGCCATCGAAATTTACAAACATCCTGACAACATCAATCGCGAGGACGACACTGACATCAGTAGGGTCTACAAATCGATCCTAACGCGGCCAGGTGGAAAAGCACATGGAAGCGGTAGCTCCAGATGTGTGCAGTGAGGTGTAAATTTAGGTATAAAGGGAGATTTCTTTGGTAGGTATTCGTTTAGCTCTGAAGAAGCGAGCAACATGGTTCGCGAAACGTCAGCATTAACAAATCTTGACACACGGCGTAACCCGGAAGCAGTTTATTTTCTAAATGATTCTGGCCGTGAAAGCCTACGTACTTACTTATTATTTATTATTTGACAAATCATGTAATTGGAGATCTGTGAAATTTATCGATATCTCTTTTACGATTTCAAAGGCATATTTTTTCTTCTTTAGTTTCATAATGAACAGTATAACACTATCTGCGGTTTCATAATAAAAACAGACGTTAACAAAGGTTAATCGAAATTTCTAAATTTATATAAAACTAATGACTGAAAGTAGAAAGCTACTGTATTAAGCTCGTTTTATAAGACATCTAAAAACATTAGTTGTTTTTAGGCAAGAGGAGCAAACTGAACTGTGATGAACGAATACTATCACTCCAATCACTGGTCATTATATACCTACAAATATATATTCTATATTGTCAAACACACTCTTCTAATTAAGTCCCTTAAGAACGCTTTAATAATTTTTTCTATTGTATGAAAAACTGTTCTTAACTCAATGCAACCAAAAGATGAGTTTTGTTGTCACCATAGAGTTTAACTTAAAAATAGATAAAAGAAAAACTACAAGACAGCCTAATCCATTTTTAGATAGGTTTGTTTACAAGTATGCAACCCAAATATCAGTTACCAACCTATACAACCTACTTTTTTCTTGTTCATCCCCCGGCAAAGTTTACCAACAATTCCAAACCACATTTTTATTTTTCCCAGTTATACATGACGTTAAGTTCACCATCATCATCCAACTGACATCTGAAACACAACGTCCACAACGTCTGTTTTAACGGATTAATTATATATTTCAAATGTAATAACCGCCGCTCGACAGTACAACCAACTGCAACACTGAAAATCCGCACGACTCGTCGACTAAATTATTACCAACGACGTTTTTAAATTAAAACCCCGAGGGGTGGGGGGGAGTCTGGCAGTCCTGTTGTCCCACCAAGCGTTGTTATTTCAAATTAAATATCGTTCCCTTAATTTAGTTTCTTTTTGACTGTGCGCTGTGTTTTATATATTAAAGGGGAGAGAAAGAGAGATGAAGAGAGCAACAAAGCACGCCCCGTGATATTTACGCCGCGGCGCGGCACGGTTGGTAGTACTGATCCCTAGACAACATGCGAAATTCCACTTACCAGGAATGATGCTGCAATTCGTTTTAGTGCTGGTTCGCTTGTTTCATATAGTACGCTGGGTAGTTTGGTATTAATGTCGCACAAGAAATAGAACGATATATTTCGTGTCGCGTGATTATTATAGTACACGAAACGTCGAATATGTTTTGATACGTTTTATACGGCAAAATAATAATAAGTGATTTGAGCCAAATTGGTTAATTATTAAAAAAATGTAGTTTTAAAGTTATGATGTTGGGTCGTTTGCTTGCATTCTTTCCTAGAATAATTAACCTCAATGTTCTCGACAAATAATTGGTCGATTCCTTCGAATCCTTCGAAGGATTTATACAGCTTACACGCAGTGCTTATACATATATACGCACTTATAATTGAAACCAAATTCTAATTTCGTTCAAGTAGTTTATTAGTACATTATACACTGCTCTAAAACATTAGGGGCACACTTTTTTCGAAACGTAACTTTTGAAATAATAGTTCTAGGCAAATCAAATTTGGTATGCTTTAAGGGCATATATTTAGCTAAAGAAAATTACAAAAACAATGCTACCACTCTTAGTTACTTCTAAGTTACACTTAAAAATGTAAATTAATAACGCAAAACAAAATGGAAAAAATGTCATGTGTGCTTTGAATTCACGTATGAAAGCCTACTAAAGATGACAAATGAATTCAGTTGTCAATTTTCGTTGATTAGAAACGTCATTAGAAGTAAAATGAGGCATCTTAGTAAAGTGCAACTTGCTCGTGATGTCGCCCTTATTCAGCATGGCCACTCTATTCGACATGTAAGCAGGGACCTTCGAGGTTCTCCTTCTCTTCAGCGTTTATGGAATCGGTTTCGGGAGACTAGCCAATATGTTAGCAGAGCTGGACAAGGTCGAAATCGAAAAACTACTCAAAATCAAGACCAATTTCTTATCCTTTCCTCTCTACGTCAGCGTACTGCCACAGCACGAGATCTCTTAAACAACCTAAGACGAGCACATGGAATAGAGATTTATGATTAAATTGTGTGGTTCCTAGTAGATTAAATGCCATGAATTACATCAAAAACATGTTGGAGGACCGTGTGGTGCTGCTGCATGTGGTGTCGGTCAAAATTTCATCCTAATGCAGGACAATGCAAATCCACATACCGCCGGCATCACCAGAAACTTTTTACAAGAACGTCGACTTCGGTCATGGAATGGCCGGCGTTAAGTCCTGACCTGAGTCCTAATGAACACGTCTGCGATCAGCTTGACCGACGTGTTCGCAAGCGCCCTAAGCCACCACTAACCATACAGGAACTGACACAAGACCTGATTGAAGAACGGGAAAACATAGCCCATGAATCTCTTCGCAGACTAGTGCGAAGCATGCCACGCAGGTGTGAGGAAGTGATTCGTGCTCGTGGAGGCCGTACAGCTGTATTAAACCTCACCACTCCACAGAAAACCCGACTGTCATCGATACTATGACAGTCATTTCTATTTTGTTTTGCGTTATTAATTTACATTTTTAAGTGTAACTTAGAAGTAACTAAAAGTTGTAACAATGTTTTTTGTAATTTTCTTTAGTTAAATATATGCCGTTGTAGTGTACCAAATTTGATTTGCCTAGAACTATTAATTAAAAAATTACAAGTTGCATAATCGAAATCGTGGTAGATATGGTGTAGGTTTGTTCTTCGCATAACTCCTTATTCAGGTAAATGTGGTCCTTGTATTATACCTGAAATGTGGAATTGATATTAGTTTATGAAAACCAGTTCCTGCGTCTTACCCTATCCGACTATGTTAAATTTTTACGCGGATGAAAGGAGACGGCGAGAATGTTTTTGTTCTCTATGCGCAAACGCATTGACTCAATTTTACCGCAAATTTTAAACAATACTGTTGCGGCCTAATTTACGCATGCACTTAGAGCTCCCGCATGCGCGTAGAGCACGTTGTTATTGTCGAAAGAAATAGAATAGGGTATCCTCCGCCCCGCTTCTAATGCTGCATAACCTCTCTGTCTAGCTGCAATATAGTTAGTATTACATATATGACGAAAACTCACAATACGGCGTAACAAAATGTGGTTATTTTTTTTTAACTTGTTTATTTTACGTCGGTCTATTTCCGCAACTTAGGCAAGTTGTGGATGTATGCGTATTTACGTTTAAAGTTTGATATCAATGCCACTAATTTTAGTTTACTAATTTTTTCAGTATGTATTACTATTTGCTAATTGTAACACCGAAAACAGTATTACAATGTGCCAATTGTGAACGCAAAGTAAAAAAACGTTATGCCATTTGTGGTGATGTTGACAAAATCAAAGCAGCATTTTTTATTTTCTAATACGTAAATACCACAATATTGGGTTTGGTTAGGTTTGTTTGCCAATCTTTAAAATCCCTTGTATTAAGCAAATAATTTTCCAATATAGGTGGTAAAAAAAATATTCCAGTTTGCTTATACACTACTAGCAGTGAATGTAAACTACGACATATTTTTTTTATTCATACAGGATGTTGCATTTAGGCGTATTAGAAAAACTTTACGTTTTTTATATAGAATACTCTGTACATAATGTACTCTACATAGTTCTGGAAACAGCAATAAACATTTATTGATTCCTATTCACCAAACTTCTAGTTGGTGTGACGACGGGTTTGTTTATGTTCGAATCCTGGCATATTCTCCTTGAAGTAACAAATTCGCCAATAAATTTCCACTGCATCAGTAGCTCAACTGGGAGAGCTCCCGACCGGAAATTGCCTGGTTCCTGGTTAAACTCAAGATCAAGGTATTTTCTCTACGAATTATCCTCACCTGGATTAATTATCATTCGCTTCATAATTTTAATTAATTATTAAGTTTATTTAATTTTAGTGTCCCGTTTTTTGTGCCTGCAAAGATTTTGGCAGCTAATACTCCCAATGCGTTGTCTGATGTCAAAACACGCTGGGGTTAGAAGTTAGCAAAACCATGATTTGTCTGTTATGGTGTGAAATGGTAACAAACGTAACAAAAAATTGGCTGCAAACCATTTTAACGTCTCAAATACTTGTCTTTTAAAGTAGACAGTAGAAACAATTCTAAGTAAAACTTATTCCTCACTTGAGGAGTTATTAGCTAACCCGCCTGAACGTCAAATGCCCTTCTACCTAGACAACCACCTGTCTTACAAGGGGCAGTATTTTTGACTCTTCCCTATGACAATGCATACGTTATTAGCAAGCCACAAGTTAGCGAATAACGGGTGACTTTTCTCATAGCGAACCCTGTACGTGTACCTGTACGTCTACCTGTACATTCACCTGTACGTCTACATTTTTGTATAATATGTTTCATGTTAATTTTCATAAAATTTATTGGGAAAATAAACAAAAATTTAAGAATAATAAAATAATAAAAATAATAATAATAATAAACTTTGTATAATAATAAAGTTCTTTATTAATTGTAATCCAATAAACTACAATTTAACATGTACATATGTACACAAAATACGGCAGTAAAGTATAAACATAGTCGCTATCTTCCCTCTTTCCTCGCCACGGGGTTGGGTTTTCCCAAACCTGTGAGTGTCTGGGTCTCCATTCCTCGGGTTAACGGTATTGAGGGTACGTTTGCTTTCATTCGTTGTTCGTCTCTATATTTTGTCTTCTATGAGCATTTTCTCAATTTTTATTTTGAAAGTTTTCACTGGTAACTTCTTTAGGTGGTCTTGATGGTATTTGTTAGCAATGTTTGGGTATATTTACTTTTATAGTATTTGTGGGTTCTTATGTGTGTGCAGGTTCTAGTTTTGTAATGGTGAAAGTCGTCGTTCATTTTTAGTTTTATATTTGTTTTGATTTCATTTCGTCTTATCTTGTGTATTAGTGTTAAATTATTGAATGCAATGCTTTTTCTCACTGTTAATACCTTATTCATGTTATAAAGAGCTGTGGCTGGTGTTAATCTATTTATTGAGTACATACTTTTAAGTATTTTATTCTGTTGGATTTGAAGTTTCTGTGTGTTAGCTGATGTTGTGTGAATAACAAACCCCACACGTGAATCAGGTACTTGTTTTTTTATGTAAACAGGCAGTGGTATATCGCTTTCTTCATTGAGTGCGGTACTAGGTCTCTCAGTTTCCAAATTGTTGCTATTGTTCTTGCGTTATCATTTAGTAGCCTGTTTATGTGTTTGTCCCATTTTAAGTTGTTTTGAACAGTTAAGTATTTGGCATCTCTGACTTCTTTGATGGTGTTGTTATTTGTTTTGACTTCTATGCTATTGTTGTTTGTTCTTCCGCTTTCAAACACCATGTATTCGCACTTTTTTTCATTGATGGTTAGTAAATTGTCGTAAAACCACTGTGAAAGTGTTTTAATGTCGCTATACTTGTTTGGACTTCTTGATGGGTTTTTCCGGCATATATGAAACATGTGTCGTCTGCATACATATAGTGCGTTGCGTGTAAATTTGTTTCGGCTAGGTCGTTCATATATATGATGTACAGCGTGGGTGGTAGGTTTCCTCCCTGTGGAATTCCGTACTCTCCTGAATATTGCGTATTGCTTGTAGCTGCATTTGTGCTCGTGTATTGGGGTCTGTTTGTCAGGTCATACGTATCGATTAGCCTTAGATATTTTCCTGTGATGTTTATCGCTTTGAGTTTCTTAAGTAGGTTTTCCTTCGAGATGGTGTTGAATGCCGTCTTTAGGTCGATAAATAGTGCTACTACTACTTTTCCCTCGTCCAATCTGCATTTTATTTCGTTGGTCATATCGTATGCCGCCGATGTTGTACCAGAATTCTTCTGGTATGCATATTGCTGAGTATCTATGATGCTGTGTTTTTGCAGATGTTCTGTTAAGCGGCTTTGAATAATTTTTTCTAAAATTTTGTTTAGCGTCGATAACAGAGCTATTGGACGATAGTTCTCTGGCTGGTTTTTTTTCTCCTCTTTTTTTCGGGCTGGAATTTCTTATTGCTCACTGTTATAAGGTAATTTTAACTTTGTGTTTTTGTTTCAGCTGAAGGCAAGAAGGACCACTGTAATAAGACTGTTGACATATACGAGGATGTATCCAGTCCTGAACTTACACCAGAGAACGTGGGCAAGCCCATGACATGCTGGTACAGGTTTCGATCGTTCAGAGGGACCCCAAAGGACTGGATACTCAGGATCAAGTTCAACAAGTTTAAAGTTGGCAGCCTGGTGAACGCCAGCCACTGCGAAGGAGGCTATATGCAGGTATGTTTTTGTTTATTCCTTTAATAAAGTCAACATTTAAAGTAAAGCGGAAAAACTAAAGATGGCATATCTTCAATTTACTGTCTGGTTTGAAATGAGTTTGATGTCGGTTATTTCCAGAATATTATACATATTCCGAAGTCTACTAGCAAGCTTAGAAAACTGCTAAAGATACCGTAATCTCCACTATTGTAATAAACTTTAATATTTTAAGAGGGCATTAAACTTTAGGGAAGACCGAAAATATCCATTTCCCAGGGCGTCGGTCGGCGTCTAAGTTAGACTCTCTCGTTGAAAAGTTTGAGCCAAAAATGCGATTTCTTTTTTAATTCAACGTCGGAACACAATCAAGTAACGCCGTGAACAGGGTTACCAACTTATAAAACTCCTTAATCGAATGAATTAGCTCTGCTGGAAAGCAATTTTATACCCGGCGGAATCTTCTTAAATTTTCCGGGCCGAAAGTTGGCCAGGGAAACGCTATCTCCTCCTCCCCCCCCCCATCCGAAAAAAAGGTGGCCGTTGTTCCTCTGGACGACGCAAGGGGGCGTCTCATATGACCTTTGGAATCTTCCTTTTCGCAAAAAGGGACGATACGATTGATTGACGTGATTAATGACGTCACTCATTTAAGCGACAAAACCAGACAATTTATTGTCTAATGAACAGATTACTTGGTGTTGTTTCTTAAATGACGACTAAATAAAAATACACGTCTTAATTTTGGTTTTTTATTGTTTTAATTTTGACAAGTGGAATAGACAAATAATTTTTATCCTGACATCTGATCTCTAAATTTAAACATTCACTTTGGATAGCAAAATTCTGTTACGTCACTTTTTTATAAATATATATTTTCGTGATAAAATTCATTATAAAGCGATTTGGATGTTCTAAAAACGCCACCCATAGTCAGAGTATTGATTTAACATATAGGGCGATTGCCAAACAAAAAGTTGTTAAATTTGAGTATCTACTTTAAGTTCAAGAGTAAAGATGGCGGTATTTTACAATTCAGTGAATAATGTAATAAGGAAAAGTTTTTATGTTTTTTTTCCTATTTTTTCGTTACTAACAACAAATTATGAGAACTTCATTTGAAAATTTTATTTTAATTATTTGAGTATGTAAGTATTTATTTAAAATGTATTTTATTTGAAAATTGCTTTAAGTCTGTTATGGCAGTTATTAAAATTATTATACTATTAGTACTGTACTATTAATAGTGCTAACTGGTTCACTATTATGGTTTGTCGGTTAAGAAAAATGATCATAGCAAACCAGAAAACAATAATAGTAATAGTTCAAAGACACTGAATTCGAAAATTTCAATATTCAATAAAAGAACATTAAAGAACGTGCATAGAACGTGCATAGCCCTGTCATTAAATGTTCTGAGAACAATAAAATCAAGATGACTAGCCAGTTAGAGATTGTTTTCTATTTATCACTTTAATTTCGTATCTAATATAAGAACAATATTAAGTAGCAGTTAGTAGGATTTTAGGTTTATTTATGAAAAATGAAGACGTATACTTTTTCAGAGAATTAATTTATTTATGAATACTTACAGATCGCCTCCTCTTATACAGTATGTCCCCGGATCGAGTTAGAAAGAGAAAGAAAATCTTTATTACTGATTGTTCTAACCATGGGCGCCGTTACATATGGGCAGGGGGGCCCCCCCTGGATTTCGAACCCAACTACCGCTACGCGAAAAACGAAAAAGATAGGAGTGGTCGAGAAATTTGTGATCGATATTTGATCACAATTGAAGACCGATAAATAGATCTGATCGATAAATCGGTTATTATCATATTAGATGGATCTGTTGATCATAGTTTTTGAAAAAAAAAAAACGCGTAGCGGGCAATTAGCATCTTTCGTGTCCCCACAAAGATGCAAAAATGACATTTAGGTATAGTGAAGGATGAAAAAAAAATTACTAGATAAATGATGACTATTCCGATTATTATCGGCTATTGTCACCAATGTCAGTTTTATTAGATATTGCGATATTGCCCTCTCGTAACAGTCGCGAAAGAGCCACAAGATGACAAGATACGGTATCCAAATTTTGCGCTGCAGTCCAAAATAAGTATTGTTGTATGTACTTTTATTTGATGGTACTTATTAGTTTCCATTACTTCGCAATTTTTGGCACTGCTGAGCAGTTTATCTTAATTACACTGGGTGTTAAACTAATAAGCGTAGAATATACACATAAGGTATAATAGTCAACTTTTGGTAGTAGACCAAATTTTGATAACAAACTCATGTCCAGATAGACGCCGTTTAGGAACTGCAGAGAGCCGGAATATTGTACCAACTTGAACAAGAAATTGCTTTAGTAAAATAGGTTGTATGAAGTATCATAGAATAACTATTTTAAAATCAAATAATTTAAAAAGATTTATAGATAACCCATTATTGACCAAAATTGGTACTAAGATTACAAAACTTCGATTAATGTAAAGGGAGTTTCAAAAACGTTAAATAATAAAAAATTTCAGACAAAAGTTATTTGTTATTAAAAGGGCCATCCTATGATACATGACAATTGATTCTCTATGCTGTTTGTAATATTGGTACCATTTTATGACAGTCTCCAGCGTTGACACAATACATTTCCGTACATGAGTTCGTTCAAAAGTTAGCAGTTGACCTAACATTGTCGCCTTCATTGTCGTGTTCAAGTATAATAGTAAAATAAAAAAATATTATTTTGTCGTCGATTATCCTAAACACAGAATTTTCAAATTAATCCACTTTTCTCTACATTTAGTCATATTTCTCGTTAACTTACCCCGTTTGTTGAAAATATTTGAAAATAATATTGTTGCCTTTTTATTGTTTATCAATTTGTTATTAAGATATTGCATCAGATTCTCGATGACCACGAGCTAGAAATTATTATAGGAAATTAACAACAATGTCTCCTAACTAAATTAAAAAGTAATAAAAAGACACAATATTTGTTGAAAATTATACAAAATCTTAAATTCTAGAATAATAGTTCAATGATTCAGAAACAAAATATATTTACAAACAATTATTAATTAAAAATATTAATCCCACATTAATAAACTATATAGAGAGACGGCAAAATGACTTGAAATTCAATGTATCAATATATAATAAGTATGTGTTGTCGAGCATACAGGGATCACGACCATGGATGGCTATTAACACACAAAAATGTGAGCAAAAACATTTCACTACCTTAAAGTGATAGAGATTTTTCAGAGTATACGCAAAATAACACAAGACGAAAATGCTGCAAAACAGTTAATGGCATAGTACCTAATATTACGTCACCATTGATTACTAAAAAAAATTTGCCCCCCCCCCCCCTGGAACATTTTCAAACGGCGCCCATGGTTCTAACATACCTCCATTTAAATAACCACAGTAGTAACCATATTAGTAAGCTTATAAGTAACATCTTATGCAACTGACGTATATTGTCATGAACCTATCAGATTGGTTTGATAAGTATTTTCATGTGTTATAGAAAAATTACAGCAAAAATGTGTCATGTTGGGGCTTGCAACCTTATAAGCAAATTTTTGGAAACGGGTACTGTAGTAATCATAAAGAACCAGAAAAGGAAACTGAATTAGGAAGACGCTGCTTCTCTAATAGCAATACATTCCGTTTAAAAAATATCAATTCGAAACGGCTATAAGAAAACATTTATTTCCAGCAAACTATAAATACAAATACAATACATGTTACACAATTGGACAAAATTAAGTGTTCTTCTCGTCTGGAAATGGCCATGGACCGTAGTCTTTCAGCCCAAAAAAACGGCTATAATTTTTGAATGAATCTTGCTCAAACCCCTGCCCTCTGGATGTCATGGCCCCAACTAACCCATGCCTAACTATCTATATCCGTTGATAATCGACGGCTATACCTTTAGCCCGACAATTTTTTTTTTATTAGTTTTGACTGACTTTATCCACGAACTCAATAACTGGTTTTAACCGTTTTTTGGGAAATTTCGAATTGAAACCCGCCGTTTTAGGATTTTGTATAAAACTTAGTCACAATTATAACAATAAATTGTGTTTTCCGTCTGAAACCATTCCTAATTTTTATAAAACCGACAATAATATCAAACAATTTACTATATGATGGTATATTGTACACTCTTTACCTTTAATTTGGTGTATCTCTCTTAAGATTTTGTGCAGAAATACCTGACCAGATCTTTTACGTGTTTTTAGATTAAATTTGCTGTTTTTTTACCAAAATGGAACATAATACTTTTCATGCAATAAATTCTACTGTATCGTCATTTATTACAAAATAGGTTCTGCAAACTGTGCTAGATGTTATTTAGAGTGATTTTTCTAGTTTTCCAATGTTTGATATAGGTACGTTTAAAACAAGTGTTCTTTAAGAGCAATCTATACTCATCGGCCCTCAGTTTCTCGGTATTGGGGGGGGGGGGGGGGGGTGTTTAGAGGAAGCAGGCAGAGGTGGAGCCTAGACAGCGGTGTACATTCGAAGCGAGAAGTAGAGCTTAGCCGGCGAGTCGCCCGTGCGGCGTGCCCCGCTTCCACCGTAAGTTGCGATGTCAGTGTTCTCACACATCGCGGACTTCCGAGAGAGACAACGTATTACAGACGAAGCGGGCTATCGGCTGCCGGGCGGTTGGTAAATTATAACTTTGGTCAGCGCGCGCTCGCTATTACAATATTTTGGCCTTTTAATAAACAGGGTGATATATTGATCATTTTGATAATTAAATCTTGTAATATTTCCTACATGCATAATACAAATTTAAATAAGGGACTGCCATTGCTGTCGTAAATTGCATTAGTAATACATGAAAACTACTGGTATTTGTATGACAATAAATAAACAAAAAGGTAGACAAAAATAATAAATATACTATATACTCATACACCCATACACTGTATATTTACAACATTGTCTACATGTTGTTATATCAGGAAGGGATATTATAGAAAGGAATTTATGACAATATAAAATATTTACAGTATAATATAAGTATGTACTTACCTTTTGTTTAATAAATAAACTACTTTAGTGGGTGCAATAGACTTGAAATGGTAATTGCCCGGGCCCTAGGTAATAAACCCGTATTATTATGAAACCTTTTGCACCGGGTATCTAAGACAAGCTTAAAAAAATTGACCAATTATGTTGGACACTTGGTAAATTTTTTAATTTTAAAAATTCAAAAAATTGAGATAATGTATAAAAACGATATAGCTCTCTTAATTTAAATAATTTCGGAGAGCCACAAAAATACTGTCCTAATAGGTACACATACAATAGGCTGGTCGCGTACACGGTAATAGAATAAAACAACGTGTAAAACAGTACAACAGTTTTCCAAACGGGGTTCCGCGGAACCCTAGGAGCGAAGCGGCCCTATGAGATTTCCGTTAGCGGGAGAAGATTGGGAAACGCTGGTCACTGTAAATGAATCGCGTCGTCTACTGTCGTCGTGTCGTCTGGTGTCGGCCGAACCATGGAATTCCACGCCGGCACCAACCGGCGTAATTGTGAATCGACGTAATACGAACCGGCGCAAAACGACGTTTACCTGTATTGTGTTCAGTCCGTGTTGAACACCTACCAAAAGTGGCAAGTTTTTATATGGTTTTTATAAGTCTCATTTATCCAAATCGATTTAGAAAAAAATGTTCAATGTCATTGCAAATTGTGCTGTCAACAATGCACCCTTTATTTATTCGCGCCACATCTTCAACAATAGTCGCCACATCTTCAACAATACCGATTTGATTTTGACACGCCTAACTAACGAGCAAGTTGCTTCAAGACTGACCGAACTGTGTAATAGATAGACCGTTAGTGGATGGATACGACCACCACATAATGTATGTGTTTGCAGAAACCCAAACATAGTATTTACTCATCTGTAAGCTAATCTTTTACTAGCATGTATAGTAAATGTATTTCATTTGAATCAGACTAATTGCAAAAGTGATTAAAATAAAAATATCGGCTGCAAATTTATCGAGTCTTGTACATCGATGAATAGCGGTAGAACCGTATGCATTCGTCAAACGCCCTCATATTATGTGATCCTGTGATTTAGGCACGGCAGTCGAATGCAGGCGTCGTAATAGCTATGGTAAAAGACGTGGAGTTTTCAGTGACTGTACCCGATTGCCGCGCTTGAACGTCATTGGTTTATCGATCTGTGCGGCCAAGAATCCTGCTAGAGTGCGTAAGACGACAATAACAACTTTTACGGCAGAGCACCACATGTAAGGGTAAAGTTTTGACTGAAAAAAAGCATATCAGGTCTTGATATTTTTAATTGAAACTTTGTACACTTATAGAAAAAGGTGTGACTTAAAGCCATCATGTGGTATTTATTTCAATTTTAACTTGTGTTCTCTGTAAAAAAATCGCGAAGTCAGTCAATTTTATGTCAGATTCAGTGGCAGATTTATCAAAAACAAACGAAAATATCAAAAATCTTCCACTAGAGGCACAATTATATACTTCTTATCTTTAATTTGGTGTATTGTATTTACGATTCTGTCAACTAATAGCTAAGAAAATCTCTCAAAACTTTTCCGTGTTTTGCCAGTAGAAAGTTAGGGGTATGGATTCCTCTTAAGTCATTTTTAATTCATTTGTACAGCAATGATAGTTTACTCTTGAGAAATTAAACAATTTGTTCTTTTTCGACCAGCCTGTATGTTATGATACAAATTCAAGTTATTAGATATGTACTTTTTAGATAAATAAATAAATAAATACTATTTATAATTACGGAAACAGGTTGAAATAAAAGCTTAAGAGTGGCGTTTATCCATACACCAGTTAAATGCAAAACACGGGCGCATAAAAAGCAGATCGGAGTCGAAACCATTGCACTGATGTGTTACTGTTGGAATGTGTAAGCATAAAGCATTGTTCCGCGATAAATATAAAATTCAACCGCGCTTGCTTAATCATAATCTAATTAGAGAAAAGAGGCTAATTTTTGACACAATATACTGGTTGATTTAATATGCTTCCATGGTGATTAAGCCAAAAGCATTAATCCCGCAACAGGAGCTAATTTATTGGTGACATTTTAAGACATAACTCCTTAAAATTGACCCAGCCCTTGTCAAGTTGATCTGCTTTTTATGCAATTGTGTCGAATTACTACGAACTGTCACCGCGGAGCTCTGTAAAGAAGGTTTCTGTAATTTTAAAGTCCACAGACCGATACAAGGTAGAAGCGTACCAACAGCTCAGATCAATCATAACTAACAGTTGACAACAACTACAGATGCCTATTGGCATAGGGCAGAAATCGGCTGAACAAATTAAGTAAGTATGTTTGTTTATACATAAAGACTTGAGTGCAACGGTTCACTGTTAGATGGAACCACGTCCGGGGCGTACTACAGACTCAAAGCCGACGTCGATCTCACTAGCATAAACGCCCACTTAAACCTTGAACTATCAAACAGTATCAAACAGTACCAGGTATCATGCAGTACCAAAACTACTCCTCTATGCTACTCTTGCTTTATCTTGATTTTTCTCCTAAATTGAATAGTTCTTCAGCTCACAATTCACATATTAATTGACTACTTAAATGCTCTTTTGACTACTCTTTTAAATGAAGTGGATCAACAGCGTCAACAACCATTACAAAACATCAATTTCATCACTTTATATACCAACTAACGAGATTTCTGCCAATTTCTCTTACACCAGCACTCCTTTGCGCCTCCTGCTACGTGTTTAGAGCTGCTTCCCCTTATTATTTAGATAAATCTATTCCCTAGGCGCCGACCGCGATGGCGGTTAACAAACCGACCCAGATACCGGCAGATAGCGGAAATTACCTGGTGATATATTGCCTCGATGGTGGTTAATTATAAATAGGGACATTTTAAAACGTGGCCAGGAGTTTCGAGTCGAAACACGTACGGAGGGAACAGTTCTCGACGACGCTACCCAGCCTGTTATTGCGATAAATTTTACCGGAATGAGGTGAACTCTTATCGAACCAGCCAGAGCTCGGTGTACGTAATTAGTCTTAATTATCTGCACCGGATATTGTTGTAAATCATTTAGGAATGTCGGAAAGTAGTGGGCTGGTATTTCTCGCCTGCTGTTGACAATTTTATAGTTTGTTGTGTATTATGCTTAGCATTAAAGTTGTTATTTAGTAGGTGTCTATTTGGCCGAACAAAATCGTATATTTGAGTGCAACAGTAGGGTACAAAAACTGCATTTGGAGAGTTGGTACGAGTGGGGAAGATTTCCAGGACCGCCTATTTTAATCAGAAAAGTATTTTGGAAAACGATCTATCCTATTAAGAACTTTGAGCAGCTTGTAAGTGGTCATGTTAAATGAATTGTAGTTGGGGCTAGTAGGTACTAGGGTAGTTTGCCTAACCTCTGATGATAACCTTGATAACCTTGATTGACCTTGAAGTGTTTTCACTTAGTAACTGCCCGTATTACATTAAATACAGGCGAGAGATTATGTTAGATATACGACCATAATTGCTGAAGGTGTGCAAAGTATAATAGTATAAATGTGAAGGTGCAAAAAAAAATGACAGACTGTCTGCTGTTGTATTATTACATTTAGAGATTAGTACTACATAGTTTATCCCGTACAAGAGCGGCAACATTTTATTATTGTATTTTACAGTTGAATGTAAGATACATCTTCTAATAAACACATGTCTAATTTTCTTTAGTTTTCCACATATTCGTATATTTGTCATATCTCAAAAGTTTTAAACAAATTTCTCTTTAACTCTGGTTAGTGTTGTTAGCTAAATAAGTTTCAGATGAAACTCATTTGGTTAAAAAAAAAACTATTCTGCCATACCTCATTTGGCATACTTTTCCCTCAAATTGTAAATCTGGAAGCCACCATCGTCCGCTTCTCTTTGACAATCTTCTTTGATGTTAAATAATAAAAGTATCGGATAAACCTTATTTGGTTTGATAGAATGTTTTAATAGAATTTTCCAATACTTATTGTGTCATTGTTTTACCATTTCTTAGTTCTTAGGACGAGCTTTAGCAAGCGAAATACGTCATATGTCTGTCATATGTCTGACTTTGCATCAAGTTGTTTTTCATTAACTATTACGTGATTAGGCAACTTTTGACAGTTAGACCAGGCAATAGATCAGAAAATAACTGAATTCGTGACAAAAATACTAGCAGGAAGCCGACGGTCCCAGGTCACGTGAAACAGTCCGTAGATGTATTGTGATGATGTATTGTGTTTCCTACTCGCAAATATCATTTCTTAATTTGTTATAAACAAAAAAAATCAAAAAAATTGTGTTGTTTTTCGTTTTTTTCTAAAAACTGAACCGATGCTTTCAACAGACGAATTATAGAGAATGAAAAGACGAAAAATATGACCCTTACATGGACTTGCTCGGATGAATATTAACCGAGGAAACTCGGAAAAACCGGGAAAATCCGCGTCTTTTTAAAAAATTCGTAACTCCGCCATTTTCAAAGTTGTAGCGGAGGCTTTTCGCAACAAAGTAGCGGTTGATGGGTACTTTGAGAGTGCACAACCCAGGCGTTGTCCGATGATTAGTTTTTGCAAAATTGCAATTTGAATTCCTTTATGCCATATGGTTCGGCGAGCCTGGATGCGTCGGAGGTGGTCCGATTTTAATTTTTTTAACGTATTTCGAAAGTAGAAGTATTGTGCTATAAAACGTCTAATCTGATTTTGCGTTAAAATGATGCGAAATAGGCGAAAAATGCTTGCAAACATGACCGAACACTGCCGCGCGCTCCAAACCGCTCGAGTAGTGGGGTAGGCGGCCGACTCGGGGAAGCGCGCAGCGCGCTGAGATTACTATAGATACGCGCTGCCTCGCGTCGGCCGCCTACCCCCACTACTCGCCGCTACACTAGCCTCCGCTTCAACTTTGAAAATGGCGGAGTTATGAATTTAAAAAAAAACGCGGATTTTTCCGGTTTTTCAGAGTTTCCTCCGTTAATATTCATCCAATCAACCCACGTAGGGTTCATTTCTTTCGTCTTTTCATTCTCTACAATTGATCTGTTGAAAGCATCAAGATTGCTCCATCGGTTCTAATCATCGGACAACGCCTGGGTTGCCCACACTCAAAGAAAAAAATGCAGATTTTTCCGGTTTTTTTCCGAATTTCCTCCGTAATTAATTCAATCGAGTCCGTGCAGGGTTCAATTTTTTCGTCTTTTCATTCTCTACAGTCTGTTGAAAGCATCAAGATTGTTCCATCGGTTCAGTTTTTACAAGCGAAAAACGCTAAACAACACGATTGTTTGACGTTTTTTGTTCATAACAAATTAAGAAATGATATTTGCGAGTAGGAAACACATCACAATACATCTACGGACTGTTCCATGTGACCTGGGACCGTCGGCTTCCTGCTAGTATTTTTGTCACGCAAAAATCTCTATTGCCTGGTCTAAGTGTATTTGTGTATAATTTTAGAACTTTCATAAGCGTCAATTTTATTAAGAAGTTTAGACTAGGAGAAATTGGGATATATAATAAATTTCTGGGATTAATTCCAGAAAAATTTAGACAAAAAACACCTTATTCTAGCTCTAAATGGCAGTTTTGCTGTTGCTTATTTGTACAGCGCACATAGGTGCTATGTATTCAGGGGCATCGGGGGGCGCCCCTGGCTGAGGTAAAACTGTCGGCGCCTGTTAATGAAACGAAATATTTGAAAATGACATACATAATTGGCGAACGTTAAAAAACCCGCAAACGTTAGGGGTGTTTTTAGGGTGCCATACTCTAGTAAAATTAGATTTATTTCCCGTCTTTCTGCTAGTTTGAATTTACTAGGGGTAAAGTTGCTTGAATTAACCGAACGTTTCTTATCTGTCAGATTTTAGTTTTTACTATTATATTACAATGATCATACGTTACGTTACCTACCATCAGCTGAACGAGCCATGGTTGAAACTGAGTTTGAATGTCGCCAACCCCCAAGGCGACGAAAGACTCCAAAAGCTTTTCTATTTTTACGTTTTAGATCATGATATCATGCGAAAGAAAGGTTTGATTTGTTATTTGGCCACGAAAACGTATTTAGCTTTTTGTTTAAACTCGGCAATGTTCAAGACAAAACCCAGCTTATTATTAACTGTAATCGTTTCTAGGAAAAACTGTCTGCGAATGATAGCTCGTCTGACATAGATGCTGATGATTTCTGCGAGACAACTATATTATGTCACAAAAATTCTGAAATTCATATTTGTAAATAATTTAACAATAAATTAATTTAATATTACAATATAATTACGAATTCTGATAAGGCCAGTTACAGTAGCAAGCGCAGTTCAAAATTAAAATTAATACAAAATTACTTACGTTGAACAATGACTCAGAAAAGATTGTCCAATTTGGCTGTAATATAAATAGAAGAAAATATCTTAGAATTCATACATACTCACGATATTAATAGACAGTTTTCAAATAGAGCTGACATTTTATAACTCTTCAGATTTTAAAACAGCTTTTAATTTTTACAAATTAAAGTTAGGTATAAATAAATCATAAAGTTACAAATACCAAAACCATTTAATCACTTATAATTAAGAACATATTGTATTTCAGTTAGTTCAATTAGTAAGTACCTATAAATAATTATTATGTAATATGTTTTTTTTTGTCAATTTGTCCAATGGTATCGAAGTGGTTCGCTCATTTACGAAATCAAAGATGCGCGTCGTTGATGTCGCTCACATGTATATAATTGCCAAGGTGACAACACACCATCCACATTAATAATTTACGTTTTGATGTTCCCAAACTTTTTACCATATCTCAGAAATGGTTCATATTAGAACCCATGTTGATTTGACTTATTTTGCACAAAACATATAGCCTATGACTAGGCTATATGTTTTTAGGATTTTACAAACAATAAAATTCTAACCCTGATGGATTTTTGGATACACCTTTGATTGAGTATTACAAATAACGTGCAAAATGTCCCCATCGATACCGTGTCTGCGTCGGCAGTTATTCACTGTCAAATATTGGGCTTTTTAACAACACTTTAATTTCTTTTGATCAGAAGACTATGAGCGCTATTAGGAAATTTCCTAGATGTTTTAATTCTTAAAAAAAAAAAATGTCTACACGTAGTTTCAGTACGAGTTGACATTTTCAAGTTATACGTCAAGAACGGCGTCAAAAGCGCGTAAGCAAAATTACGTATTTATGTGCTAAGTAAACCCTTCCGTTACCAAAGTCAGTCAAACATGATAGAACATCATATTTCATGATAAGAAAAACAATAGTATGCAGTTTAAACTTGACCATTTCCAAGATATGTGCATAAGAAGGTTAAGAAGTAAATTTTAATTCCCCTGTAAATTTTTGGGACTCGGAAGGTGACACCCTGTATACAATGTGTGCCGTGCTTCTCTTACATTGAAGTTGCACTTTTTTGAAGTTCGTTAGAAAGCGTCATCAATAAAAGCTTGCTCTAATTATTGTATTTTATCAGGAAGGCCTGCCTGAAGTGCCTGAAATTACCGAAAAAGACACAATAGTAGTCAACGATGATAGTGACATAATTCAACGATATCAAGACACTGAGAATATGAATGACATGGACAAAAATTAATCCGTAAATCACCGCTTGTTGCATTATTTTCTAAATTTCTACCAGGTTCCAAAACTTTTATTCTTTCCAAGTTACACCCACCAAAAAGAAACCACACTGAAGTTATTGGCATAAAGCGACATTCGATAAACGAAAGGCAAAAGAAAACATGAAAGAAAATCGACTTGGAGATCTCCAGTCCCATCTCTCGAGCAAGTCGAGCACCTTACTATATATACACTCCGGTAACATAATTCTATTTTGAAGTCGGACATAATGCGCGTCGAGACTAGTGCCTCGAACAACGTATTCAGCTTATCCCTGAGGATGATTTAATAACCGAAACGACGTCGATCGAACTCCATCGACTTAAAGTTTCTACTCTCCGTGAACGGCAACAATATCTCCGAATAGTTGGTAGTGTCGCCGCCAGAGTGACTGGCTCTTAGCTCCTTCTTTTGCTCCTTTCGTTCGACGGTTCTGCCAAAGTTTTATTAAAACTCCGATCGACGTGAGTTTCATGAACTTGTTCGCGAACAAAAGCCAGTCACGGGGCGGGACATTTTCTTTTCTGTGAGCTCTAGGAAAAATAATAAGCGTCCTCGCTAAAGTTCGGTTACGCGTCATTTATGCCCTTTGTATCGTAAATTATTATCATATCGCGTTGATGGGAGATGGAGAAGTTGAATTATTTATGATTTATGAATAGTTTAAGGTATGGTACCAACTTAAACTAACTGATATAAAAGTCTTTCTAAACGTAAATGCACTGGTACGAATACAAATGCAATTACTGTCAAATGGGAACGCATTATGCGATGCTTCAAAGGCTATGATTTTGCTGTCATCATTTTCCATAAGTTCAATTGTTAAAAATCACTTCTACTGTGAAATTACAGTACCCTTTTCTATAAACCTGCTGTGAGGATGCTATAATTTCATATGTATGTGGAATATGTTTACTTTTATTGGTTAACGCAAATAACTGCACATTCTTCTTTTACAACATTTATTTTGTAGTTTCTTACAACAATTTTCTTCAATACCTTCAAAAGTTACAGCTGTTTCAAACTAGCAAAGGCAAGTAAAAATAAATTCTTATCAAACAATGCGAAAACACACAATGTCTTTACCGTAATAAATTAATTAATGAGTTAACAAATTCCAATTAAACGAATACAAAACTTATGAAATATGAAACATAAGAAGCTAATATTCCTTAATAGTTAGAGCCGTTAAAATACAGTTTTGTGACAATATTTGAAATGTGTGTATTTTTTGAAGGCATTGGCAAAATAAATAAGTCTATATGGGCTATATCTATACACTCTGAATACTAGGCTTGCACTACACTACACAAAGTTGTAATAAAGCATTTTGATTTAGGTAAACGTCCCAAATTCAGAGACTGTCCTAAATTCCGACATATTTCTGTTTAGTTGCATAAAATAAGAAATCTACAACATTGACTTTTATTTTAGGACATCCGGTTTGTTAATTTCACATTACACTTATCAACTCACAATCGTTTCTGATTCTACAAATGTTCCAACTGTCAGAATATAACCTAGAAGTTTGACTGATCTTGATAATTTATTGAGTGTGATGCTAAAAGTTGATTTTTTCCTTATAAGATAACTGCAATTCGACTTCTTTTTACATCGCTACAGGATAACAGTAATTAAGAAAATTCTAATAATATCTATGTAGCCTCACTAAAAATGCTTGTACTACTCGTTTAATCACTATTATTTACAAATTTATGTCGGAATTAGGTACATGTAAATATAGCACGTCCGTAAATCAGACATGTGTGTTGGAATTGTGTTCATGGTTAGAAGTAGTACATATGAGTCTACTACTGTCTTTACACAAGAAAATAAGATATTTTCCATCATTTGCTATCTTACAATTAATTGTACGCCTTTTGTCCAATTACGGACATCATTAATCCCTAGATAATACAGGGTGTCGGAATTTCCGATCATCAACAGTCCCTAATTCCGTCATAAATATCGACAGGCATCATAGCCGAGATGGTGAAATAAGACAGAATGTGGAGATAACAGTTGCCCTCATGCCGCCTCATTCTATGAACTCATGCCGACTCCATTAAATATCTCATAATTCTGGCCTGAAACACCCAAATAAAGTAAAAAGAAACTGTTATCTGTAACATTATGTCTGATGCTTGGAGAGAATATTTGTTAATAAAAAAGAAGGAACCACAAAAGAAAATCATTCTAGAGAAATAAGAATGGAAGCGAAAAAGGAACAGAATAAAAAGCTTCGCCAAGAAAAAGAGAACACTAAAAATTCCAGATGCAAGGAACATTAAAATACGGATGAGGTAGAGAGGGCAGACTGAAGACTAAGGAGTTATTTTGTACTGTGTTTCATTAAAAATGGTAAAACATAAATGTTTAACATTTCTTAATAATAAATCTTATTTAACTATATTTAAAACTCTTAATATTTTTGTGAAAATATACAAGTAAACGTTCTTCACTGTTCAATTTATTCAAATGCTAATCAGTGACCGGTTTCGCCTAAAATCAAAAATCAAATCAAAATGGGACACCAATCTGAACAGGAAATCAGGAATGATTGCTTGGAATATCTGAGGAGGGAAGATCGAAGGACAAAGAATGAAAACAGGGGGACGTGTGAGGAGGAAAGAACCATAAATTCCACAAAAGCTGAAGACGAATAATGCAAATATTATTAAGGCTGACAAGAATGCGGGACTTGCTGTCATCTACGATGTCGATTACAACACCAAGATGACAAAGTTCCTTTCAGAGAATGGTTTTCAAGAACTACAGAAAAACCCTCTAAAACAACTCATCACGAAACGGATTATAAAGGAAAAGGAAGAAACTATAAAGACCCTTAACGAGCGGAAGTTACCACTGATTGACATGAATTTACATCTCCCAAACATATATGGGCTCATTAAACTTCACAAGGCAGAGAAACCTTTGAGACCAATTGTTACATTCTATGATACTCCCACAAACCGATTGGCAAAAATCTTGACACCTATCATTTCGACTGGAGACTTCCCGCTGAAATACACGATAAGAAACAGCAAAGAACTGACAGATTGTATTTTACCCATGAACCCACAGGGGATCACAATGGTATCTTTCGACGTAGAGAACTTGTACTGCAATACTCCTGTACAATACACACTAAACATTGTCAAGGACAAGCTTACCAACTCAAAGTTGAGTGATATAGAGAGCCAGGATATATTCGACATTATCGAGCATGTTCTGGATAATAACTATTGTACTTACAACGGGAAAAATTACAAAATCGAGGGAGGGATTCCAATGGGTTCAGCAATATCTTGAGGATTTTAGTAGATATATCAACAACATAATGCCCACACTCAATTTCACCACAGAGATGGAGCAGGATGGTTCCATTAATTTCCTTGACATCAATATCAGAAAGGAAGACAACCATTTCCTCTTCGACATCTACAGGAAGCCTACAACTTGCAGCGCCCTAATACCTTCAGAGTCTAACCACCACCACTCACATAAGTTTGCGGCTTTTCGCTCTGTGACCCAAAGAGCACTCAAACTCCCTCTTCAAGATCGTGAAAGAAGCAGGGAGTTTGAAACCATTCGCTATCTAGGAATAAAAAATGGTTATAATTTGAGGACCATCAACAAAATCATACACGCTGAGGTCAGAAAGACGCATCCTCTATCCATCATAAACATCCCTGATGGAGGGACCTCTTGGAGATGTTTTACTTTTTTCAATAATAGCGTTAGCAGAGTGGATAGTTTTTTTAGCTGTCCTGTCACATGTTGCAACAAGACCCACTCAAGATAAATTTTCACGGAGTGGCGTCTACAAAATAAAGTGCGACGAATGTCAGGCATTTTACATTGGTGAGACAGGAAGATCAATAAAGACTAGAATAAATGAACATAGAAGGGCCAATCATCTGTCAGCGTTCGGCAGGCATCTTCTCTTTACTGGTCATAAAAGTGAGTTAGACGAGAACATTTCTATTTTGCATCAGCAGAAAAAAGGTTTTAAACTCTCCCTACTTGAGGCGCTGGAGATTTGGCGGACCTCAAAAATAAAAGGTCTCCTAAATTAACAAGTTGAACTTAGTGTAGAGCCACTGTTTAAGAAAATCACATGTTAAAGTCTAATTGTTGCCGTTATGTGTAGTTGCGCTACTTGCAATTTGAAATTTTCTACTGCCAGACTCTTGTGGTTTCGTTTGCTTAATCTTATTTTAATATGACTCCTGACACATGCTGTGTTTTTAGGTTATGTACTTGGCATCTACTGCTCGAGTTTTGTTATCTGATGTTAATATTTAAGAAGAGAGAGCTTTTTGACAGTTAGCTGTTGTATTGTGTGCTCTGTACGTTCTGTTTATTTTGTGTTTCTGATTTTAGCGTCAGTTCGACAATGCAATTTTAGGCGAAACCGGTCACTGATTAGCATTTGAATAAATTGAACAGTGAAGAACGTTTACTCGTATATTTTCACATATCCTACACCTGTTCATATCAGTGTATCTCAATCATACTTAATATTTACTTAAATATTTATATTTGTTGGAATAATGTACCACAAGTGTCTAATTTAGGATCACTGTCTGAATTAGGTTCACTGAGCTGTCTGATTTCGGCTCAAAATATACGCTTAGTGTTGGAATTAGGGGCAATTGTTAAACTTATAAAATATAATATAACTAACGTAACTATTATCAATTTTCTTTCAAACTAAATAGCCAGATATCTTTAGAAGGAAATATTTCTTAAACAAATGTTAACATGGTCATTAGCACCACATAAATGTAAATTCTTCAGTTACGAATGTAACAAAAATTCTTTAACCTGTCTGAATGTACCTTGATCGTTTTATTGCTAGTAACCTTGCAGAAAAAGGTGTATCCATCCTAATTTTTTTGTGTCATTATAACTTGGATAATATCCAACAAATTTTGATGGGACTACGATCGGAAATTCCTTGAATTTTTGGAATATTCAAGAAAAGACAGATCACATTTATTTCAAACTTTTATAGCAAAAAGAATGCTCTTTACAAAATGTCTTTTCCCAAGATTACGACGCTAATCCTTTTTTTATTTTTATGTTCGACTGGGTAATACTTTCCACACTTCATTATTTACGTTGGACTCACCAGAAAATCCCAAATAACGTTGAAATGAATCGCTATAAAACATTTTACAATAATGGTGGAGTCGCCGGTTCACTTTGCGCCAGGGAATATATCAACGAAAATGATTACACATTACTCCAAAATTGCTTGAAAGCTCTTTTTAAAACATCTCTAAACAATCACCCACACACAAAAACAACAAACCCCACCAGGACCAACAGAGGAATTCCACGAACACGTTCATTCCAGAAGATTCCCTGTACAAACATACGTATTTAAATAATAAAAAAAGCAATAAGCGATAACACCTTTCCCACCCTCGAACAATCCACAAAGCGAGAAACATCCCCTCGCACTCCACCCCCCACGCCACCCCTTCGTATGTTTATCGAGCGTCACTTACGAACGACTCTCCCAAATCATTTCTTTGGCTCGCATTCTCTCCTCGCTGATATTATGTATATACATTTTTCGTTCGCAGGCTCGTAGGCGGAGGCTTTTTATTTAATGAAAATAAGAGGCGAGCGCCGCCACTGTGCCCTCAGCGCCCCCCATATACATCGCCGGCGGCGCAAAAACATAAATATCGTCGACGTATTTATTGGGAAGAAGGGTGAGTTGCTGTTGGATTTGGAGCGTTGTTACAAATGCTCGCGATTTATACCTTTCATTACATATCGATTTTTCTCGATAATAGTAGTTTTAGATCGAGACGTCTAATTTCTGTAACGCTGATGATATAGAGGGGGTGGGGGTTGAATAATGGCCGTGGAAAGAATAATACGATCATTACTGGAACGCAAGAAATACCGGGTTTAGTATGGATGGCGATCATAAATATGGAACGTGAAATATCGGATCCATTTGATATTACGGTGAAGTTGGACTCGTTAATACCGTTTCGCTTAGGGTTGAAGAAAATAAAAATATTAATGTACATTAAGGAGTCTTGTAATGCAACACGTGAGAAATGTTGCTGTGTAGAACATAAAAAGGTAAATTTGTAGGGGATCAATTATATTCTCATCATGTTATATTTAAAATTAATCAATAAAAAACCTGATGTGGCCAGGCACGTGACTTTATCATACTACATAGTCAGGATTTGACAGTTATGGTAGGTATTGTCAAAACATCAGCGTTTGACATTACCTACTGTAATTAGAAAAAAATATCTGTCAAGTCCTGGCTAACTAGTTTTATATTAATGCAGACAGGACCGTTCTCGATCAAATAGAATTTGCTCATGCAGCTAACCTATTAATTTTACCAAAAAATGCCATAGACATAACTACACACTACAACATACTATGTATGATATAGTAAAAATTATAAAATAAACTCGTTTAATGTAAAATTACCGTACTTATAGTTAATATCAACTAAGTAGCTACGTAACACTAGAAAAAAACATTGCAAATAGTTGCGAATTCTCCTTTACAACAATTTATCACATATACCTAATTTCCTTTAATTTGACACCATTAGAGTTTTCATTTTCTTTGCTGGTGTTCATTACATTCACTTTCTGTACCTTTACAGACATGTTTGTGTGAGTATACATTTTCAATATTAACAATACCCTTTACAATAATACATTTTAAATTATTTAATTAATAAGGAAATAAACTGCTTCCGGGTTATGCCGTGTGTCAAGATTTGTTAATGCTGACGTTTCGCGAACCATGTTGCTCGCTTCTTCAAAGCTAATTGAATACTGAAGACCTACCAACCTGGAGCTACCGCTCCCATGTGCGTTTCCACCTGACCGCGTTAGGATAGATTTCCAGACCCTACTATTGTCAGTGCCGTCCTCGCGATTGATGTTGTCAGGATGTTTGTAAATTTCGATGGCTTCTCTAATAAGCCTTCGATGATAATTACCCACTCTTGCCAACATTTTCACGTCATCGAAATCCATTGTATGTCCCGAATCGTGGCAGTGTTGAGCAACAGCGGACTGTTGAATCTTGCCTAGCCGGGTGTCCCTACTGTGCTCCTTGATTCGACATTCCATGCTCCGTCCTGTCTGTCCTACATAGCATGTTCCGCACTCACATGTTATCTTGTATACCCCTTCGTTCTTAAGGAGTGGTGTGATATCCTTTGGGTTAGGCAAAAGATCCTTTACCTTAGCTGGTGCTCTGTACCTTACCGTGATGCCCGATTTCTTCAGTAATCTACCGATTCTCTCTGATACCCCACTTACGTATGGTACGCAAGCGAACCCCTTTGACTCTTGCGGTTCCTCTGAGACTTGCGGTTTTCTTTGTGTGACACCCCGTATGTCAAACTTGGTGTAGCCATTCTGACGTAGGGCCCACTCCAAGTGTTTCCGTTCGTCGTCCATTGTGCTGGACTCGCATACTTTCTAGGCTCTGTTGAACAAAGTGTTAATAACACTTCTCTTCTGTTGGGGGTGGTGGTGTGATTTGGCGTTCAAGTACCGATCGGTATGTGTCTTCTTACGGTAGACTGTATGTCCAAGCCCACCCGGTGACGGGTAGTAAGTTTATTGCCCATGTAGTTACATGGCCATGGCCTAGTTCGACTACAATAATTTATAATGACCCTGTATATAAAAATCAATATATTTTATCTACGACCCACATATAATAAGTTCATTGCACACAAATCTATGACTATATAATCCCCATCATTATTACACGCCAATGATTATAATGTCACTAGCGTTGTATAATAATGACAGTTCGTTCAAATAATAATTTCATTATTTGAACGAACTGTCATCATTATGTGACGCTAGTGTCAAACTCTGTCAAAACCTACGTAGATGACAGTTATGTGACAGTTCGCCTCGCCATCATTGACAAACACCTTTAAAATATTTGATATAAATGGAATTTATGAGTCGTAGATAAAACGTCGTATTCGATTCACACACAACTGATATAAATCGCTCGCATGTTTATACGCTCGCCTACTGCTCGCGTATAAACTTCATGGTCGCGATTTATATCCTTAGTTATGTGCTCGTTAAATAATATACTATTAGGCAATCGAACATACGTAAAATGAATCTATCCAATCCATTCTGTTCTCCAGAACTGTCAGTGTCAACTTAAATTGCCATATAACTTCAAATGACAGACGAAGAAAATCGCGAAAATTTCACGACGCAGAACAATACGAACGACCAAAAAAATGTGACCATCCCGGATATTGAACGGCGGTTAATGATCTCGACAATTATCGTACTCGCGTCACTCGTGCGTTACAAAGTCTCAATCATTAATCGTTCTTTTTAGCGTACTTGTTAAATAACTATTTGTTAATTTTTAAAACTGTTTAATTTTTTTAAAGCACTGAAAAATTAAATAAGTCATTTTACATTCTATGTAATGATTGTAATGTATACGGTCTAAAAGAGAGAATTCAGAAACAACAACTCAAAACATAATATGTTTTGAAAATATATATTATATATTTTAACACAGTAATTTCATCTATTTCATCTATAAGATGATTTCTGTATTTTTTCTTAAAGTTTGTTAAATAAGAAAAATTTTGCTCAATAAAACTGCACCAATACATGGTAGTTAATAATTCTAGGTCAAAATTAACATAATTAACATAACATACTAAGGAACCTCGTTAGGTACTCTGTTACAAAACCATATGGACTTTGTAACATCACAAAATTTTAAGGCAATGGCCTTGCATGTAATAATGCCAATGGATTTGATGTCACCGCACATTTATGCCCCACTCCAGACCGTTCAACTTAAATGAAACGAACAGTATTAACATGCTTTGCAACTTAAAATATTATACTCTCATTTTTGCAGTAGTTACTTGTTGAAAGTTTAATTTAAATGCATTCAATCATATTATTTATTTTAGTTACATAATTTTCATAAGCCCGTCTGAGCAAGACAACCAAGTTTACAAAGCAGGACTGGAAAAGAAAATTTAGACGTCGAATGTCCAAAAACTTACAACTAGGAGACATCACATAAACTGGTTAAAAATCGCAACAGGAAAGAATGCCAAAAGGATACAACACAATCAAAGTTAAGCTTCCATGTCCATAATTAATCAAACAAACTAAATTTTAAGGATGTTAATTCCACCAGCTCATAGTATATGCCAGAAGGCATTAATTTAGGTGAAATTTCAAAATCAATTTAAGTGTTAGGAAGACAAATTTTATATTTTGCAGAATCCCAAAACGTATAATCATTAGTGCTCGGTTATTAAATTAAATTTCGTTCCAGCAATCGGCGTGATTTTTAATTATACTCGGTGTATTGCTTTTTTTTCTTTCGTCTAGCCGTCTCCATTTTGAAATACACGACAATTTCCGTTATTTAATTAATCCCAAGAGTGTCATGGCTTGAGGGGACGCCATCTAATTTAACTTAATTAAATTCAACTTCATTCGTAGTGGAGTACCGACTGCAATATCGCGAAAGCGTATCACATGTCTTTAGAAAGGTAAACTTTTGACACGGCTGCGACGTGTTCGAAGGAGGAAGTTGAAGCACGGAGAGCATTTTGCTGTAGTTGGCAATTCGTGACTGAAGGTGGCACAAGGGGGGGGGGGTGAGGGACATAACCGTCAGCCTGGAGAACATTTCTACAGTGGCACCAACGCTATTTTAACGCGGTAAAGTTATTATATCATTATAAAATATGCTGCAAAGAAAGTAAACTATATTAGTAGCAGGAGCTAGCATAACCTATAAACCTATATAAATTAACATTCTCACGATATATTGGATTTTATAAGAACCAAGTAAAGAACTCATTTGTGTCCAAGTTCCTAATAAAGTTTACAATTTTACTAAAAAAAGATAAAACTATTTGTCATATTTCCATACATTGTTTCTATGCACTATTTTATTACCGTAATATGAAAATACAGTGTGTCCTCCGATGGACCTAACTATACCTATAATGTACGTAATTGTTAATTTCTCGAGAAAAAGTCATTCTTTATAAAGAGTTTTGGATGTCCTAAAATGTCGAAATCCATTGTTAATATTTTGATTTAACATACAGGATGGTTAGAAAATGTTAAATTGGCCGAAGAGTAAACTATCGGTTTTTCGGAATTAGATCAAAAATGTTATAGGTAAAAGTTAGTTTGAATTAATTTTATGCTCAAATATCAAACTTGACTGTTCTATTTCAAATTTTACATCTCGGACCAGTGAAAACACATTAACATAAAGGTGAACAAAAAATTTAGAAACCACAATTATGATTGATCAGTTAACAGTAGTAACAGCGCATCCAAGCAATTTGTTGATACAAGCTGATTGTAAGTATATTGACTTTAGAGCAAAGGGTTTATTTAGTTCTTTGTTGTGGCATAGGTCAGGTATCGTACCGCCGTGCTAGTGAAGTTTTTAACAGAAAATACCCTGAGGTATACGTTTCTGTCAATTGTGTTCGTGAATTGGTTAAAAAATTTCATGCAACAGGAACCGTGAAAAATATTTAAAAAAAAGCGAAATGGCGAAGATGATGCAGGAGCTATGTTAGCTATTGATTCCGTGAACACTTGCCCAAAAAGTCGTTGAGGCAAAGATCTCGACACTTGAACATCAGTAAGAAGATGAAGAAAATCAAGAAAATCCAAATTTCCGTATTACAACCAATTCTCAAAAATATAAAAAAGTGAATGTTTGGTGTGGGATTTATTACAAGAAAATAATTGGACCATACTTTTTTTGACGGTACTGGTAACAAAATAATCTGACATTTTTTTAAAAAATCTATAGTAAAGGAAAACGTTAGATATTAGATATTCCACCACCTAAATGTAGCGAAGATTCTCCTGAACAAACAATAATACATAGAGAAATGTAATTTTCAGAATTAATTACCCAATTTATCTGTGGACAATGCGGTATAACCTATTGGGTACTACCTACAATTAAAATATGCTCATAACAGGGCTTCAATAGTTACTTAGTGAACCGCTTCTACCAAATCTAGATACCTATGACGCGTCCTTGTCAATTGCTAGCATTGCATTCAATACCCGCTCAGAGGGTATCTGGTAATGAACAGCTGATAGCGGCTATGCTGTACGCCCAGTCATATTCGCTTGTTTATCAGATGTTGTTCGGGCGACGCATTTTCTAACTTGATCTCACTCGTATTTCGTTATTTTTCATGAGATTTGCACAGAATTAACGGCAAAATGACTTGCGATAATTACAAAGTGTACACGATGTGATTTTGAGTGCCTCACGTGATACATTGAGAGAATTCCAGCGTTTTATGAAGTATTGTTGAAGGCGCTGTGCTAAGAGGTTAGTGTTTTCTTAGTCAATATACATCGGCAGTTTATGTCTGTAATTTTATCTCTACTGACGCGATATGGAAATTTCGGATATTTTAGAACAGAAATAACCCTCCTAGATAATAATTTATCTTATATTACGTGATCCCAGAACCGTAAGGTTCGAAGTAATATTATGCTACGATTGTCGATATAGTTTTATTTAAATTTTATTAGATATCCCAATAATCCTAATTCCACAGAGTTCCAAACCATGTTTTACAAAACCGGTACTCCTTAAGATCATAAAAAATGAAGGAACTTTTGAGTTCTCAAACATCAAAATGTAGCTGGCATAAAAACTATAATATAAATAATCTAAATAAGTATGGCCGTTTTGGACCTAACTTTTAATATTTATCTGTTCTACTTAAACAAGAAAAATATTGTCATGGATTTGTGTCATTTGCCCTTTTTTTAAACCCCTGTCCTGCGAAATCAAAGACGCATTCTAATAATATTGGGTAATTAATCTAACACATAATGCCCTATAATATCTTTCATGAACATCTTTCAATGACAGTCATCTAGTTAAAAATATATAAAGCTGATAAATAATAACATTTCAATATTTATTTATCAGTAGATTGCTTTTTATGTTTGACATCTCTTCTTGACAACAGATTCTATGCTTTTTTTTTCGTGGAATCTGATCTGATGGCAGAAGTTTTAAATTTTGTCTAGTTCTCGCCAAAAAAATATTTTTTTAAATATCTTTTCGTATTTGTGCACTGATTTTCGCAAAAACTAGTCGGAATTAAGATTTTTGTTTTCAGATCCGTATTGAATGAAAAAAGCTCACCGAAATTACACTTGAGAACATTTTTGTTTTCTTTGCAGTATTTTATCATTGCTTTTCTGAAAAACTAAACTCAACTCAGAATGTCTGCCTACATATTCTACGGAAGGAACCATACCATAAACAGTATTGTTCTTTTAACTTGTTTGATTTTGTTTATTGTTGATCAGGATTGTCACATAAGATAGATTATTGTATTTTTGACACAAATTAAGTACTAGGAGAAATGTAAAATGCTCTGATGTGTAAACTCAACAGTGTAATGATTATTTATTTAGTTTTTTATTTCTTTTTAATATGATTAAATTGAACTTATTGATCGATGACAAATTTTACAGGAATTAAGTATGGTTATAAAGGAATAAGTATAAGAAGAAATAAGATAACCTAAAATTTTACCTGTAAAGCCAAAAAGGAAATTATGATCAACTTTTATGACTGGCTTTTACTTCATTTGACACTTTACTTAAAATTATATGATAAATAAAAATATTATCTCAAAATTCATTTCGCAACTAAAAAAAAACACGAAAAAAAGGAATTTGATGTAACCCTATATAAACTAAAGGGATATCAAATGAATAATATACCACAAACAAAAAGCCTTGAACTAACTACCACCCATCATATGAAACAACTGGCTCATCTAAACAACAGACAAAGTGAAAGCGCAATAATTGCACTTACACAAAAATGTAGATCAGAAAATGACATTCACAACGTTACCAGACAACGTTATAATATACAAACATAAAAAGTAAAAATATACAGAAACATCATGAATATTAGAACCTAAATGATCAATACAATAAGATACAAAACAAGGAAAATATATTCTATTTACTTACGACCTACATGTACGTGTCTATGACTATACAGGCTGTCTCACAGAACTGGTACATTAGAAGTTTCTCATGTTCTACTCTTTCTGCGAACTTGCAATTTTGGAATTACAATTTACTCGATCTGAGCTCTTTAGCTAAAATATTCTCAAGCTAACTGGCACGTCCGGTTACCGGAAGTCGGTATCAACTTTGTTATTTGAAATGGAATGATATAATTTTTATTTTATTTTTAGTTTTACGTATCAAAATACATCATTTTTAATGAGGTTTCCCTATACCTTAATATCACCATTTTTAGGTTTTTTTGATTTTACTAATTTTTTGGTGATTTTCGCGGTTACATTTAAAATTGGCTATCTCGGTTATTATTGAAACTAGAAGTTTCATGATTGGTGGTCCAAAACTAGAAACATAACCAAATAAGACGATGTTTAGTTCATCATGATATCTTATACAGGCTGTCCAAAATTTACCACACAATAATTTTCAAACGTAAAAGCTAATTTTTTTTCAAATGGAACAACCTTATATCTTTCAAATGGCTTCTTTAATGCGGTTTGAGATATTGTCGGCATAAAAGAATGCAAACTATGTAAATACAAAACCATTTATTCTTCATTTATAGAGAATGTAACAATTTTGGAAAAGCAGGCAAACAGAAAAATATTTGGAATATCTAACTTAAATGAAAACTTAATTAGTTTGTTCGAAATGCTGGCCGTTCTGCTCCAAACATTTTAAAACTCTTCGCTGTACTTCTGTCATCGTCGCTCTTTCAAAATTTTGTTACATTCTCCATGAATGAAGAATAAATTAAAAATATCACTATTTGAATAATTGTCAGCGGCTTTCATTTCGTAACAAATAACCACGTACAACTATATGCACAATTATTAGCGATAGATGAACAACAATACAAACAAAATGTCTGTCAAATGTAAAGATCTATAAAACTTAAGGTAGAAGTGCATTAGCAGCGACCACCATCCGACGTACACGATAAATCCCGAGCACTGCAAATGTGCCAAAAATGATTGAAAAGTATGAAAATATCTGTATTCAAATACATTTTATTATTTAAATACTGCACATAGAAATGCCAATTGATAAAAATGATGTTGTGAAATGTTATCGATAATGAAATACTTTATCTGCCTCCTTATGCAACTCAGGAGTATTCAAAATGGATTTAAAAAAAACGTGACAATATCTCAAAAACTATTAAAGATAGATGTAGGGAATCCTAATATTTATTGATAGGGAATAAGATTTCCTATCGAATGCCGTATCGGTATACAAGCTGTTCCATTTGAAAAAAATTAGTTTTTTACGTTTGAAAATTCATTATCTGTGTTGTAAATTTTGAACAGCCGGTATAAGATATTATGATGAACTAAACATCGTCTTATTTGGTTATGTTTCTAGTTTTGGACCACTAATCATGAATCTTCTAGTTTCAATAATAACCAAGATATACAATTTTAGACGTAAAAGCGAAAATCACCAAAAAATTGGTAAAATCAAAAAAGCTCAAAAATGTTGATATTTAGGTATAGGGAAACCTATACCAAAAATATTAACACCAAAAATGATGTGTTTTGATACGTAGAAACCAAAAATTAAATACATTTTTCTACTTTGCATTCACAATGCACACATTGTAACACTGTTTTCGGTGTTACAATTAACACATTGTAATACCGAAAACAGTAACATTTTTGTCTGATTGGTACACAGTTATATCAAATGCCATATGTCAAACGTACAATACATAACCCAACATAACCACACACTGCATCTTCTTAAGCGCTTGCAATCACATAAACTGCGAAATATCAATATTCTATACATATTTAAACATGGCTGTAGCCTGCAATAGTATGGCCAAAGGATTGGGGCTTTCTTAGTTTTGCTGTGTTCATCAAAATACGCCAGCATGACGTTTACGGTGATGTTTTACGACTCTAGTAAGTGATCGTTAGCATTCTTTTCAACTAAACATCAAATCCCCTTTTCAGATATAATTCAAGGACCACATTTACTTTAATAAGGTATTATGCGAAGATCAAACCTACATCGTAGATACGAACGATTTTAATTACTGCAGCGAGATTGTATATGCGCAATAAATGGTTTATCAGCATACACGTACGAAGCTATAGTACATTTAAAGTGTAGAGGATTTCTTAGTTTATGTAACATATAAGTTTTCGGTAATATTTTGGACGCTTGGATGCTCGGTTCAATTCATATTCGTTTTTGTCCGTCGCTTTCGTCTTAGTTCTGGTTGTGTGCAACGTATTTGTATTACCTCCATCACATGTAATTTTACTAAGTATAATTTATTCTAATAAACTACTTTGCCGAAATTAGAATTGGGTTTCAATTATAAGTGCTGGTAAATATATAAGCCGCAACGGCTACGTAGCGGAATTAGGTAGACACCGCTATTAAACGTTAAGCGTTATAACAATTCTTTAGTAAGTTCTTGTTCTTCGAAGTAACTAATCAGTCACCGCCAAACACGTCTATTCTGATTATTTACTTATGAAACCACTATTTTAAAGTTAACTTTTTAGGTTAAGTTTCATGTATTTATCACAGTAGGGTTAAAAGTGTTGCCCCAAGCTCCATTATGATCATCGTTGCGACCTCGCTGAATATTTATTCAAACTTGTAGACTAAAGTAGAATAAAATTCTTCACAATTAGATTTTGTCATGATTTTATCTCATCGATATATCATCCTTAACTGTGTCCTTAACGAAGTTGACAGTTACTACAGTGCTTCCACGTGGTACCCGCAAAATACCCTAGATTCTAATTTAGCGCGATATAGTAACCACAATTTCTAAATTTATATAAAATTAATGACGCAAAGTAGAAAAAATAGTATATTACACTCGTTTTATAAGACGTATTGGCGCACTCGTTCCATTTGGGCACTCCTCGCTACGCTCGTCGTGCCCAAAACAACTCGTGCGCCAATTTGACGTCTTATAAGACTTGTATATTAATATACTATTAAAATATTTGAAATAAAAAGGAATTTATGAGTCGTACATAAAACAGCGAATATGACTCGCATATAATGGATATAAAACGCTCGCATGTTTATACACTCGCCTACGGCTCAAGCTTAAAATAATATACTACTCCTATTATTTAGTAGGGGAAAATGTGTGTCAACTTTAATCTATAATATATAACCACCACTTTAAAAATATGGAAATACAAGCGAAATACGTGCGTAAAATTGCGAATTTATCCCACTGTGTGTTGAAGGGGGACGAACTCGTCGCAATGCACTGAAAGAAACTCGTACAGCGCGCGTACGACGGCAGATTACGACGTCGTATTTATGTTTCCAGCTCGCGTACTGCGAATTCCGTCCAACTCGCAACAAGTTGACACTGTTTTAATTTATATGGTTTCATATTTCCCCTCGGGCTGGCGCGGCTAGCGCCGTCAGAACACGGGCGAACACGTCGCCCTCTAGCGTGATGTCTCAAACGGTTGCGATTTCATTACGGACAGGTTTGCAATGTTTGCGAAAGTTTGCTGAACCGAGCGCTGAACAAAATTAAAAATGCCCGAAGTTATTGTGGACGTGTTTTCTGTACTATTTGAGGGAATGTTTTCGAAGGTTTAATTAAGTGTTTTTATAATTCTTGTTGTTCGTTTAGTGGAGCTGTTATCGTAAAATCCTGAAAAGGATTTACCTATTCTACAATTCACCAATTTTTATGCTGACAATTATCTAAGAAGAAATTACGATTAAGAAATGACTGAAATTTTTAATTGTAGGTTTCAGTTTTTTCTCTAATTTCTAAAGGACAAATGTAATGACAAATTTTTTTTCATATAATTATAATAGGGTATTTGACTGTATTAAAAATATGGCTTGTATTATCGTCATCCTAATAGATTACAGTTTAAGAAAACTATTTGTTATTACTTTTCAAAAAAAAATATGCTTTATTTCTCTTAAAAACCAAAATTAAAATTGAATTTTATTCACGTCTTATCACCTGACTGAAAACGCTCTGTAAATGGCTCAGTCTCCAGTGACGTCATTCGTTAGAACGCGTAGAGCGCGTTCGGTTTGTCCGGGTAGGGTATGGGGAGAGCAATGCTCAGATAACCTGGGTCGGTTGTCTCTCTCTTATATGCAGATAAACGCCGTATGACGTTAGTCCGCCTATTATGCAGCGCGTCACTCTCACCGTACAATGCCGGGTTATTCGAACGCGCTCCTATGCTTCTCCCGTCTAAATTTAATAGCACTAAACTGCCATGTAAGCATAACTTTGTAGGTTAGGATAGCCCTAACCTTAAGCTGTCAGATCAGATAATACCTGGTTCGCAAATACGATAGATAACTTATTCTAGTCAGTTTTACTTATGTCGAAGTAATCTACACAACAAAAAACACTTGTATTGGCCGCTATTTATTTAATTTGGATTTCTACGAGCCAACCACTTTCTTCGCAGTTTCAAACTTTGCGGAACAGCTACAAATAGTTTATCCGGAGTTTTTCTTGACGTATTTCTGTATTGTGGATTTATACACCAGTTATAACCCATTTCTATGTAGAAATTGTGAAAACAACACATAATACAACACAATTACCAAACGGCTACGATACCGATGCTGACAGATCATATGGGCCGATTTGACATCTACTATCGGGTGACGTCACACAACAGAAAGTATCATTTTGGCGGGACTTTTTGTGATTCAATTTTTAACGCTGATTTTTATGAAATATTGTGGAAATAATTACGAAAAATAATGCATTTACAATGTAGAGTGAGGGAGTAAACACACTAAGATGGTTTTCCAATAATAGTCAAATACCCTAGTATATTAAAATTATAATTATTTCATTATTATTAGATAAATAGGTATTAGATGATAGCGTAATGGAACTTTAGATTACTGGTCATAACCAAAACTTTTTTAAGGTTGGCGTTTTTCCACAGTTTCACACAATTTTTAGTGGAGCATACTGTATCCATTATGCAGTACCGTCTATCTGGTAAAATATGATATAAATTTGTGCAAACCTACAAACAGATTTCCATTTTGACAACTCATAGTCGCAAAAGAGACAACTGTATTATAACACTGTCAAGCATGATACTATATAGAATCCACAGAATCTTAGAACGATTGGTCCCTTTATTCCAATGTTACCAGAGGCAAGACGTCACGCGCGTTCCTTGTCAAATAACAAGTAAAAACTCGGGGGTTTTCAAACAGATCGATCACAAGGATAATCCATATTGCTATTGTGTCCTTTAAATATGTAACTCGAGCTCGCAAAACCAAACTACATATTTTTGTTCGCTATACCTTAATTTTCTTGTGTGGGTGATTTGGTTTCGTGAAATTAATTGTCGTTAACAGTCGTTATTGTTGCAGTTTGCAAAAACTAACCTGTCACAAAAAATAAGCAGATTTAAGGCGTTTTGTTATTTTAAAAACACGTCGATTTTTCTAATTATTAAAATAAACATTTTTGTGAAAAATTCAATTTCCGACAATCAATAATTGCTACTAGGATATGACATCATTGCCAGATTTTTTTAAATGACCACCCCATTTTTTCTTACTTATGTTGGTAGATCATTTAATTACCGAAATGGCATCGGAAATATTTTATGGCCTAACAAGAATATTTTCGAAAAAAAAAAAAGACAATTGAAAATTGTAAAATATTGATAATTTTAGGGAAATAGCTTTTGTTATCTCAATATGATATTGCGTTTTAAGTACAATTAACTGCCCTGAAAACGAATCTGGGCTCCAAAATTTTCTATCGCGCAAGGTTTTCGAAAACTGTACGGGAAAAGTGTAAAAAGCGCTATTTCGGTTATATACCAGCTCCGTTGTCTTAGGCCGGGTTTTTCAATAACAGTTTAAACTACGAAACACTATTGAACGCCATTCTTTCTCCGTTCAAGGAACTTGGGTGTTTTTCAATGACAGTTTTAATGCTTGATCGGCGTTCGTCAATATCGATATCGACCGTTTATATTCCGTTCAGGAGAGATTATCAAGGAATCATGGGAAAGATTTTTGACATAACCTAAACTTACTGCTGTGTGCTGCTGTGTCTCGCTCAATTTGTTCATCTTTGATAGTTTTTGGTCAATTTAGGGTTTTTTTTTTTTGGTCTCGCTGTCAATTTTTACGATGAACGTGATACAGTTCATCGACAATATTTCGGACGCTGACGAAGGCCATGCGGACTATATTCTACACGATAATGGCGGTAGAAGGCACAGGCGTATACGGATGATACGGGAGCAAACAAATCATTTTGATAGGTGAGGTGATCTGGATTTTTTTGTTCGATTTAGATTGTCGAAGATTACACGAGATATTTCCTCTAAAACTGATAGGTATACACTATCAGATCATATAGTTTTCTGACAGTATTAGAAATCACGCTATAAGCCCTGCGACAATGGTGCTGCTAACACTACGATTTTTAGCAACACGCTCATTTTTGGTAACAGTAGCAGACTTTATTTTTTTTGTTTATTAATAGGCATAAGATGCTTAACATATTGAAACTAATCTAAAAGATTAACCATCAATTTAAATCTGAATTCTTAAAACTAGGGTTTGTCTCTAATAGGCTATCCACTGATGTCCCTATATTTACTTTGTCCCAAACAAGAAGCACTAACACTTCACTCACTGTGCTCTGCTTTTTACACATTTCACTGATTCACTAGTTCGAAGGGTTTAGTTCTTTTTAGTCTTCTCACTAGATTCTGGTTGTCCAGTAGCTGCAGGGCCTCTACGTTGACGTGATGGCTTAGGCGAGATTCATGCTTAGTGGCGAATCTTTTTATCTCTTGGATGACTTGTGGGACACCAAGATCACGGTGCAGGTTACTATTCCGTATGTACCAAGGAGCGTTAACCATATTCCTTAGTACTTTATTTTGGAAGATCTGGATTCCTTGTATATTGGAGCTTTTTGCGCAGCCCCAAAGCTGGATGCCGTATAACCAAATCGGTTTTAGTACTTGGTTGTAGACTTGTAGTTTGTTCTGTACTGACAACTGAGAGTTTCTTCCCAGAAGCCAGTACAGTTCTCTGTATTTGAGGCCAAGCTCTACCCTTTTCTTCTTAACATGTTCTTTCCACCTTAGTTTTGTATCCAGTGTCATACCCAAATACTTTGCAGTGTTCGCATATGGAACTATGGCGTCGTTAATCTTGACATGAGGTATGTCCTCGATTCTTTTGTTTGTGAAGTTAATGTGGACAGATTTTAGTTCGTTGAGCTTGGTCTTCCATTTTCTGGTCCTGTTGTATATTTTGTTACTAGCTTGTTGAAGATTCCTGGTAGATTCACCAATAGTTGATCCCACTGCCATTAGAGCCGTGTCATCTGCGAATGTGGCGACTGTTACATTTTCCATCTGTGGAAGGTCACTTGTATATAGTAGATAGAGAATTGGTCCCAATACACTACCCTGGGGTACCCCAGCTTTGACTTCTTTTAGTTCCGAGTATTCATCGATCTGTTTTATTCTGAATAGTCTATTAGATATATAGGATGTTAGCAGCTCGACGTATTGTAAAGGTAGCATACTCTTTAGTTTGTGTATCAATCCTTCATGCCAAACCTTATCGAAAGCTTGTGTCACATCAAGAAAGATTGTTGAGCAAATAAGCCTTTCTTCTAATGCTTTCTCTATGATATCTGTTATTCTATGGACTTGATCTATAGTGGAATGCTTTTCTCTAAAACCAAATTGGTGATTAGGAATTAGTTCTTTTCTCTCAATGATAGGTTTCATTCTCTTTAGAAGCAACTTTTCAAAGAGTTTCGATATCATTGGTAACAGTGATATTGGGCGATATGATTTGGCCTCGTTCGGTGGTTTGCCTAGTTTTGGTATCATGATAACTTCTGCTACTTTCCAGACATGTGGGACGTATTTTAATCTGAACGATGCATTTATTAGGTACGTCAGCATAACAATACCTTTCTTAGGTAATTGCTTAAGAACTTCTCCTGTGATAAGATCATACCCAGGTGTCTTCTTTGGATTCAGGTTTGTCTTGATTTCTCTGGCAACTTCCTTTGGAGTAACTAGCTGTATGGCTTCTTCATCATAGGTTATATCTTCATTCGTGATTGGCTCTGATTCGCTGTTGTGTGGCTGGAAGATTTCTGTTAGATGTTCTGCAAAAATTTCAGCCTTCTGTTTATTGTCTCTTGCCCAGGTACCGACTCTTCGTCTTATAGGTGGGACATGGGCCACTGGCCTCTTGTATTTCCTCACTGCTTTCCACAGCGAGTAATCTGTTTATTTATCGAGAGTCAATTCGGTTAAGAAGGATTCCAATGATGCCTCTTTTAGTTTTTGAATTTCGCGTTTAAGTTGTTGGGATTTATTATTAAGTATGGTTTTGTCAGCTGGATCTCGTGACTGTTGCCATCTTCTTCTAGCTTGTCTTTTTTTGACTTTATTGGCGTACATAAAAGTACTGCAAGCAATATCGCACACAAAGTATGCCGTGCGATTGCTAGTCTTCGCCAACATTATATTAAAATGCCCAGTACAGAAGAGGAAGTCCGTACTATTCGGCAAACATTTTACAACATAGCCCGATTTCCTCGATGCATCGGGGCCATAGATTGCACACATTTAGAACTTCAGCATTTGTTTTCTATGAATGTTCAAGCAATATCGGGGCCAGACCTGAAAATATTGAACATCGTGGTCCGTTGGCCAGGTTCAGCCCACGATTCCAATATATTTAGGAATTCAAACATCTGCAGGAAGTTTCAAAGAGGGGAAATGGGCGACAGCGTGATTGTTGGAGATAGTGGGTATCCAATTAAAAATTATTTGTTAACACCATTGGCCAATCCTGTGACACGCGCTGACGAAACGGCAACGTTTTTGAACAGTTACTGAAATAGAATTAAGCACTTTCTTTTTAATTTACTTTACGATGTTGTTTTATTTTTAATATTGTGTTTCCTTGTAGGCTTATAATTTTATAAATACTAAATTAATTATAATGAAGCACTTGTTTAATAAATTTCTGTTTATTCTGAATTGTTCAGTTCTCTTTAAACGCAATCTAGATTTGGCAATGTTTGCAATTTCTACTGTGATGTTTAAATGTCGGTAGGTACAAGTACATTTTAGGTATAGGACATTGTACACAAAGTTGAACTAAAATTTTCCTTAGAATTGAGCAATGTATTCATATGTTAGGGTTGCCATTTGGAAAAATCGACTTTTAGTACTTTTCTCGAGTTCAAATTTGATTTTATAATTTGAACACTTTGTATAACTTTTAGCAGAATTCTACCGATGTGTCGATAATATGTTACCATTACGACAATTTTGCCGGACAACTTTGTTTCCAACGGTCACAGGGGATAATTTGTAAATAATTGAAAGTAACCGAGCAGCTGTCATTTCTTAATGAAAAAAATGAATATCTAAAAATGACACGTTAGGTATACGGAATGTAACATAGAATTGATCTAAAATTTAATGAAGATTTCAAAAATGCGATAAGATACAGGGTGTTCCATTTGAAGTATAAAAATTGACATCATTTCCGGTGTAACCGGAAGTAACCGAAAACTCAAAATATTTTAGTTGAGACGCCCGTGTCCAACAATATAAGTCCACAAATTTTCAATTTCTCATTTTTTTGGTTCTCCATATACATCTAATGGCAGCTCGTCGTGGGAGACCCTGTATATATTTTATTTGTTACGAAATTTTTATTTTAATTGTTAAGCTATTTACTTTTTATTTTGCATTTCTTAAGGATATTTATTTGTTGCATTAAATAATTATGTAGGTACTTATATTAAATTTGCAAATTCAAGCTTTTACTATAATTAATGTTTTTTTGTTGTTTTAATATGTTCATAAATGTTATATTAGGTAAGTACGTACCTTTATTAGAACATTTTTATATAATAAAGTAAATGTAATTTGTTTGTCCAACCTAGGATTTGAACTCAGAACCTTTGTAATCGAAGGCATTAAGCATTACTTATTCCATTTTTACCATTACGACTTCAGTAATGTTTAGTACTCAATACAAGGTTTTTGACACTGTTACTGGGCCACGTGGCATTAGAGTTGTTTGACAACAACTTCACGTTATAAACGAGGATTAATTTTATTGCCTTCATTATTTACTTATTGTCCGCTTTTGTCTAAGATCCGTTCTGTTGAGATGTCATAATAATGATATACTGCCAACTATCATGCAGGGGCATAATCTTGCATAAAACACCATTAAACCTTGGAAACTATGCGAAAATTATGGCTAGGTGCTGTAAACTTTTACTGGCTAGGGCCTCAAGTTGGAACACTTAGAGTATAGGGAGGTAGCGATTAAAATGGCCGTTCTTGTTCATCCGCGTTACCACACTTTGGGGCGAAGTTTAAACACCCCGCCAGCGTCGGCTACTAAATTGATTTATTAACTAAACTTCTTCAACCATAAATATGCCCACTAATTCTCCCGGGCCTATTAATTTTATTTTATACCTACCAAGCCTCACCAATACCGGGGCGCTTAGGACTCTAAGAACGTCCGGGAACTTGCAACACAAACTACTTCCCTAAATCAACCTCTTACACCGTCAGCCTTATATCACGTACGTAGAAGTTGAATACCGGTTTGGTGGACTGTGAGGAATTCATATAGCTTTGCCTAAATGGCGACTATACAGTTGGGTGTATCGAAAATGTTTTTTTTTTAAATCGTAATTACATGTTGATTAAAAGTTATCTTTATGGAATCACATTTGCCACAACAAAGAAGAAGGGACCCCACGGAAAGAAATTTAAGTCTACTTCAAAATACCCAAAGTCTAAAATTCAATTTTTTAAATGTTGCATTTTGAGACAAGGGTGTAAAATAAAAGAATAGAAACTATACTTTGTTTCTCTTATTTAGTCCAGTACAGTTCTGATCAAACTCAGGGCAGGCCAGATGGCATGTTTTAATGAAGTAGTACACAGGTTTAATACTGGTTTTATGAAAAAAATATTTGAGTTTATATATAAAAAATGTCCTAATCACTATCACAGCGGTGCCAAACATTTATGAAATTGAATAATATAAGAATACAATAAAAAGAACGAAATGTATTGGGCGGCACTCATTTTGATTTGCACATTGAACGATGCTTCTGTAGAGTTGCATTTCTCCAATTGATTATTGCGCCTGGAATACTGGGAGCGCTTTCGGTTTGTCGGCGTAGGGTATGGGGAGAGCAATGCTCAGACAACCTGGGCCGGCTGTCTCTCTCTTATATGCAGAGAAACGCCGTACGACGTTAGTCCGCTTATTATGCAGCGCGTCACTCTCCCCGTACCCTACCCGACAATCCGAACGCGCTCGAAGTGCAAAAACATAGGCTACGTTTTTGATGAATTGCAATTGACGAAATAATACAGGCGGACACGAGTTGATAATTATAATAGAACATTTCCTACATTTGTCTATTATTTAGGAATTTGAAATTAATTTTTGTTGAATTAATTTTTGTTCGCATCACATAAATAATATAAAAAGGAAAAATGAAGAAAGGATTTTACGCTATGCAGTATTCAAATATTTATTTCCTATAGTTATATACATTGCCGACGTTTCGCCAATTTCAAAGAAATTTCAAAGAAATTGGCAAAACGTCGGCAATGTATAAGTAACTATAGGAAATACATATGTGTGCGTGGATGTGAAAAGGGACCAGTTGTCCGTTTCTAGTTACGCAGATAATCGCAAATAAAGTTAAACGGGTGCAAAATACACATTTTTGTTTTATTGGTTAATTACTCTCATTATTGTGTTTTTTATCAGATGTGTTCGTCTGAAACCCGTCTGCGGTTGGAAAAGCATGAAAAAATGCGTTTTTATTGCGAACGAAAAAGGGACCAGTTGTCTATATCATGCTACGCTCTAGCGCATTACGGTGTTGCCGCATGCAGTGGCAGAAACAAATATCCGTATGATAGCAGTTTATAAACTTGTTTGTATAAAATATAATTACATAGTTATATAATATTCCGGGACAATTACTACGCTTATATTAACTGCACTTTTTGTTTGTTTGTTTGTCTATTTGATTGTTTGTCTGTTTGTTATGTACAAATTTTGTAATCGATATTATTTCTACTTCCCAGTGTCCAATCAAGTTAAAATTTTGCATGTGTACAGATTTCCGGTGACAATACAAGAAGCAATAAAAAAAATATGGAAACTTTTCCAAAATTGGAAAAAAATTTCAAAATTTGGAGAAATTGACCAAGTGATTTGAAATTTTGCCTGTGGACGGATTTCCGGTGACAATGACATGAAGCAATAAAAAAATTTGGAAAATTTTCTAAAATTTTGAAAAAAATTTTGAATTTGGAAAATATGTCCAATCGGGTTAAAATTTGGTATGTGGACAGATTGCCGGCGACAATGCTCGAAAAAAAATAAAATGACAAAAATGGAAAATTTGAAGAAAATTTTAAAAAATTGTAATTTTGTTTATAAAGCGTAGTTTTAAAAAAATGCACTTTTTATATAAATTTATTATGATTGTATTTCCATGTTTGTGTCCCTAGTTATGTTTATTTCTTATCATTCAACGTTTAAAATAATTTGATACTATCTGATTTATTTGAACTCCCAATTTGGATTTTTAACTGACATAAGTGTTGACATCAGACAGCTGCATAATTATGTAACAGGAAATAGGATGACAAAAATTGCAAATTCACGTTAATTTATTATGGTTGCCACATTACATTCGGTGCCATTTTGAATTATAAACATCTAACATCAGATATTTGTTTTCTTCTGAATCCGACAGTTAATTACATGTTTAGTCGCCATATTGGATCCGCCATTTTGAATTTTATACATCTGACAACAGTTTAGGAATCCGTAACCTTCATATATAAGATAATTTAATTTTTGTATAAATCCGACACTTAATTACATGTTTGGTCGCCATATTAGATCCGCCATTTTGAATTCTAAAAATCTAAAAATAAATAAGATTTGGAATCAGAGGACCCCATAAACCCCTTACGAGAATGCTTAAGTCTTCTTAAGACTCGAGAGATGAAGATACCTAGCTTACACTATACATATTGTAGACCCAGGCCAATGACGCTATAGATTAAAAACCCTATAAAACCCAAACGGAATAATGAAATAATAAATTCTACTAAAAATCTTGAAACTAATATCGAAATTGTTCCAAAAATGTTGGAGTCAGCGTAACTTCCAAAAATGCGGGAAGTTATTAACTTTTAAACTTTGCAAAAGTTTGAAGCGTCATAGCGCAAAAGTTTAATTTTTGCACCAGCAACTTAAATATATTTTTTTCAATTTCTCTTTATGGTAATCGGCTTAAAATGTTGGAGTACCTTTGCCATAACTTATTCTATCTAAAAACACTCATAACTCAATTTCGGTCAACTGGTCCCTTTTCATATCCAGGCACACATATTCGAAGACTGCATAGCGTAAAATACTTTTGTTATTTAAGTCCAGTCGTTAGTGTAAAAAATATAAAAAAGAAAAATTATTTAAAGCCAGTTCTTTGTATTTGACGCCACGCTATACTCTTTTCATATTAACATGTTCTGTCCACCTTAGCTTTTTATCCAGAGTACTTTGCAGTCTTCGCATGTATGACGTTGTTAATCTTACCATAAGGTATGTTGTCGATTATGTTTATTTGTAAAGTTAATGTGGGCAGATTTCAGTTTCTTAAATTTTTTGGTCAATTGCTGTATTTGCATACTAGCTTTTTTAAAGCTCCTAGTAGATTCTCCAACAGTTGATCCCACTGAAATTAGAACCGTGTCATCTGGGAAAGTAGCGACTGTCATATTTTCCAGCTGTGGTAGGTTACTTGAATAAAGATTATAGAGACTTGGTCCCAATACACTACCCAGGGAGACCCCAACCTCTTGGGGACGACCTATTTTTGCAATTGGGCCGATTATGTTGTTGTATATGTGAGTCAACATGGATTCTTTATTTACAAAAACAGAGATTTGATACACAGCATGTCTCCAGATGGCCCCAACATATCCATATAATAAACTAAACCAAAATTGGATTTCCAAGAAGTTCGCTGTACCACCACTTTTATTTCAAAATTCCACATATTAATGTATAATTTGTTGAATTTTGTTGCATAAGTCAGATAATAAAACAAATTAATTAAGGCGTGCTCTAGGTCTACATGCTTTGGTAAAAAGCACAAAATTGATTTTCAAAATGTTAAAAAATTTTGCATTTGTTTATTTTCTAAATGTGCGTTTTAGTGAATTAAAAACTTGTACTTATGTGTAGTGCGCTCTCTTTCGCTCTTATCTAACTTTAACAGTCAGCAACCCCTACACAGGTAACCGGTCAGGCCTCTCTTATATAGGTAACCTTATACCATCGTGTAAAAAAATAGTTTTAATTTAAAATATAATTTATGAAGATACACTATGAATGTATATAAATCTACCTGCCAGAGGTTGCGGCCAAGTGAGCAAAGGTAACCCAAATTTTTCAAGTTCTTTACGTATCTCTAAAACAAGTGAACGAAATTGTTTGGAAAAAGATAATTAATTTACTTTTAATTAAAAATACTTCCGGCACATTTTGATAGGCAACCCTGCATAAACATATTCTTCTATTGATAATTATTTATAAAAAAATTGTATTTCGATTAAAAAACAGATGAACGTGGTAATCATGCAGTGGGATCTCGGATTATACCTTCTTTAGTAATATGAAGTATTTTATTTGACATTTGCCAATAGTTTGAAGAGGTTTACATAGCAAATAGTTGATAATAATTGTTCATAATTTAATATATCTGTATATTTACTTTGTCATACGTAGTATGTAAAGTTTTGTAATCGTGCCAAACAAAATTTTGAGATTTTAGCGGAAATATGTCTTTTTGGGTCCCCTGAACATTTTCGACCAAGGTACAAAAAAAATGTCTGTGTGTATGTGTGTGTGTGTATGAATGTGTGTGTGTGTACCTGCTTTTTGTAGCGACGAGTCCGGAGAAACTACTAAAGGTATCGGGACGAAACTTCATATTTAGAAGTTTCATAACCAAATATAGAGGTGAAAAGCCTTCTGCTGAAAAGGGCCCAAAGGAACTGGAGGTTTAGTCTTAGCGTTTTTGAAAGATTTTGAAAATAAGCCGCCATTTCTGGAATTTCGTCGAAATAGTTAAATAATAAATTAAATTAGAGGAAATTCCGAATAATTTATGACTACGAAATTTTTTGGTACAATCAATTCTATTTCATCGAGATCGGTCGTACTGCATTAAAACTAGTAGTCAGGATTTGTCAGATATTTTGATTCTGATGACAGTAGGTAGTGTCAAACGCTACTGTTTTGACAATACCTACTGTCAATATAAGCTGCGTTCGGATATGTACAGCGTTACACTTTTTACACCCAATAGCACGTAAGTGTATTTGGACGGTGTACCCGGTGTCAACGGAGTACAATATCCGAACGCAGCTTTAATCGACATATCTGTCTAGTTCTACTAAGTTGTATTTTAATGCAGACATGGCCGATCTCGATCAAATAGAATCTCATGCAGCTATACTATTAATTTTATATATAGTATGATAAAGTCATGTGCCTGGCTACATCAGACTTTTTTATGAAGCCGCAAATTTCGGCAAAATATTGGAAATTTAAATATTAAATGTCAATATTTAAATCTAAAATAATTGTTTTATTGCTGTTGCCGATATCCTGGTATTTGTTTAATATTTAAAATAATTTTTTTATTGAGAGCTTGAAAAATGAGGTGTAGAATAGAATAATATGTGATAGTAACTAGCAATTTTAATTTTTGCCTAAATCACTTTGCAAATTTTTTTTCATTGCTTTTCTATGAATGGTAGGTAGAACATTCTCACCAATTCAGAGCTTTTCTGGAGCTAAAAAAAGAAACCACAAGGCTTCTCTCCTCCTAAAGTTGTGTTCCGAAGATGAACAGCAGATTCCAATTTTATATACAGCCCATTTCTCTTGAAAGTAAATAACAATAATGTTCAATTCAGATCAAAAACTCCTTTATTTTGGGATACATTTAACATTTAAATTTGCTCATGTACTTCTTGACACTTGAGCCCTACCAGCAACATTAAAAGATTTCCTTTCACAACATTTATACATCATTTCTAAACCAAAGTCTGTACTCTTGCCACGTGAAGTCAATATAGTGTTGTGTACAAAGAAAGGAGGTTATAACAGGTCAAACATCACCATGAAGTTATACAATTTCACCTGTTTGTTGCTTCTGCTGAAACCAAGTTTGACCTTCTAGGTTCTCCTTTTTACAAAACCGTTAAACTTGTAAACATTCTGGTATCCATATCTCAATTGGTGGCATACTACGTCGAAATTGTACCAATTGTGCTTTTCCACAGGAAACACTAAAAATCAATAACTACAATATATAAGTCAAAAGGCGACATGTTCAGCACGAGAACGTCAACAACTGCCAATGGGACACTTGACCCCTAGCATTCTCTATTCTACTCCGTGCGCTTCATCCATTTCAATGGTCATTTAATCGACCAGTGGCCTCTCTATCTCTTTCCCTCTTCGTGGGTGCTGACGACAAACGCAAACATATACCTCTGCGTATTTGTTTTGCGGAATGCCCTTTCGCAACGCCCCCCAATACCAGTACTCGTCCTCTGAAGTAATTACCGGTTTTATGGTTGAAACCGGCCATGCATCATTTATAAGGGTATCGTGGATGGTGCTCGACGCCGCTGCTGTTTTGTTTCGCGGCCGATCACCGCGCAGAGAGCGCCACCTAACAACGCCGGTGTCAACATTACAATCGACGGACTAATAAATTCCCGAGCTAACGCATCGAGATCAATATATTCTGTTTGTTCTGTTTTTCGTGGAGTAATATCGAATTCCTGTTTCGTGTGGGTTCTGTATTACATAAACGGATACGGTTTTTGGTTTTTATAAAGGTATCGGGACGAAACTTCATATTTAGAAGTTTCATGACCAAACAGCTGAAAAGCTTTTTGTTCAAAAGGGTCCAAAGGAACTGGATGTTTACTCTAAGCCTTTTTCAAGGATTTTGCAAATGAGCCGCCATTTCTGTAATTTGGTCAAAATAGTTAAATAATAAATTAAAGTAGAGGAAATTTTGCATAATTTATGTCTATGTCATTTTTTGGGAAAATTAATAGCTGCAAGAGCAAATTGTATTTGATTGAGATCGCTCGTGTCTGCATTAATATAAAACTAGTTAGCCAGGATTTTACAGATAGTTTCATTCTAATGACAATAGGTAGTGTCAAACGCTGAAGGTTTGGCAATACCTACTGTCAATGGAATCGATATATCTGGCAAATCCTGGCTAACTAGTTTTATTTTAATGCAGACACGATCGATCTCGATCAAATAGAATTTCATGCAGCAAAACTATTAATTTCATATACAGAGTGTCCCCCGATGGACCTAACTATACCTATAATAGACGTAATTTGTAATTTCTCGAGAAAAAGTAATTCTGTATAAAGAATTTTTTTTTGATGTCCTAAAAAGTCGAAAGCCATTGTTAATAATTTGATTACAGGATACGACATACAGGATGGTTAGAAAACACGAAAATGTTAAAGTGACCGAAAGTTAGTTTGAATTAATTTTATGCTCAAATATCAAACTTGAATGTTCTATTTCAAATTTTACATCTCGGACCAGTGAAAAGACATTACATAAAGGTGACCAAAAAATTTAGAGACCACAATTATGATTGATCAGTTGACAGTAGCAACAGCGTATCCAAGCAATTTGTTCATAGAAGCTGATTGAAAGTATGTTGACTTTAGAGCAAAGGATCTTTTCAAATCAAAAACTTCATCCAGTACTGATACACGCTTTAGTAGAAGGAGATGATGCTCGTCGATTAACATTTGTAATGGGAGAACGAATTATGGTTGATAGATTTTTCTACAGAAAAATTATTTTCTCTGACGAAGCGACGTTTACCACAAATGGAGTTGTTAGTTCACAGAATTGCAGATATTGGTCTCAAGAAAATCCAAATTTCCGTATTACAACCAATTCTCAAAAATATAAAAAAGTGAATGTTTGGTGTGGGATTTATTACAAGAAAATAATTGGACTATACGTTTTTGACTGTGCTGACCACCACGTTCACCTGATTTAACGCCGCTTGATTTTTTCTGTGGGGTTATTTAAAACAGAAGGTGTATGCGAATAATTTCCATGATAATGTAGACATTCTAAAATCAAAAATTAGGGATGCAGTAGACGAAATAAATGAAGAAACAATTGATTTGGTATATCGGGAGTTTAGAGGAAGATTGGAAAAATGTGTAGCTGTAGGAGGGGAACATGTGCAGTAATGTTTTATTAAATTGCTTTGTTAAAAATAAATAAAATATAAAAGTTAGAATACAACATTGAAATTTTATATCTGGCATAAATTTATATATAAAACACCTTTTACCTATAACATTTTTGTTCTAATTCCGAAAAAAACGATAGTTTACTCTTCGGCCAATTTAACGTTTTCGTGTTTTCTAACCAACCTGTATGTTAAATTAAAATATTAACAGTGGCTTTCGACTTTTTAGGACATCAAAAACTCTTTATAAAGAATGACTTTTTCTCGAGAAATTAAAAATTACGTTCATTATAGGTATAGTTAGATCCATCGGGGGACACACTGTATAATATGATAAAGTCATGGGCCTGGTCACATCAGATATTTTTTTATCTACAATAATACATTTCTAGTTTGTTTATTGTACTAATAGGAAGAGCTTCGCATACTATTAAAATGAGTACGGAGTCACTACAACTATTCTTTGTCATATCAGAAGAATTTTGTTATACAGCAGACAGGTATATTATTATTAAAAGAAATTAAAAGAAATGCGAAATGTCCGTGGAATGTTGCGAAGATTTCAATCGAAACTTGTAGTATTTGGGGTGCCTACATTTTCGTACGGAACTTTGTATCTCTTCGATAATTTTACCTTATATATCTTCCTGACGAATATGCACCGTTTCATTCCGATTGCATTAGAGAATTTAGAAGATGGAATTCAACTATAGCAAATGGTTCGATGATGATAATACAAATAATACGTTCTGGAATGTTATAGCAATAATAATAATAAAATAAAAGAATAATAAATAAATTATAACTAAATATAGAATAGCTAAATTATTTAGAATTTAATTAGTTGTTCAATACATTCAATCCATAAGTTAAAGTCGCGGGAGCGATTTAACAATTTTTAAAAAAGGTGGAGAGTTGAATCGAACAAAAACTGAGTACACAGATAGGCACTTTATTATGAAGTAACTGTTACAATGGTTGGACTAATACTAAGTATGATAATTCTTATTGTTTACAAGAATCGAGCTTATATAGTCTTTAATTGCTGAATCTGCAGTTTGGAGGAAAAGGCGTGGGCCGTATCCATAACTCATATTTGATACTTAACATTTCAGTTTTTCTTTGTTCTTTGCAAATCTTTATTTAAAAATTCTTGGGTTAACCTGGGGGTAATTCTTGGCTTTGTTAAATTAGAAACATCGTTAGATCTGGTGTATATTAAAAAAAATAATTATCCTAAATTTAAAAAACAAAATATACAATTTTAGTACAGAATTTTCAGTTGTTGTGTATTATTTGTCGAACAAATCAAAAATAAGTCTGATAGTAGTTTTATACCCAGTATATTATCCTATTAGCCTTAGCAAATTAGACTGTCAGATGGATATTTTATAAATAATTCAACGCTTTAAAACACTGAATCTATAAAAATATTATATGGATTCAAAACACCACATGTGAATTTCCAAAACAAATTCTCGAACTGCTGCGCTGCGGCCGGGTGGACAAAAAACATGTTGTCTCGGCTCTACGTCGAATGTTGCTGGAATACTTGAGCAAAACATGCTGATACCGTCAATGCTGCACAGAAAAATACATTTTTCTAGTTGAAAGAAAAAATTGTTATCGTGTCTATACGAGGTTTCTTTTTATCTTTTGGTTTCGACGAGAAAATAATATCTTGGTATGTAATATGCACGTGTTTGTTTTTACTGCATTACTAACGCGTCTCGAAAAATATAATAATATACAATGATGAAAAATATGTGACCCCGTCCGAGAGAATGCCACTTCTCGTTTCGATAATATTGACTGCTGTGTTTGAAGGCGCATAACTCTAAAACTACCGAACAGAAGAAATTGAGTTGATTGAAGTTGTATGACTGTCAACATATTTTGCCTCTCGGTGTAAACATGAGCGCGAGAGAAATGAGAAATAGCCCTTTTACACCTGTGCAATTTTAACCTGCAATCTCAATCATGCGACAAATCGCATGCGATTTTTCGTTTTACACTATATTTTTGTATATACAGTGCTTCCCAAAGGTAACGGATAAATTCTATAAAATCTTAAATAAAAATATTTGAGAAAAATGCTCCGACACGTCGATTTTTCCTTTTAACTTACTATCCTAATATACACTTTTCAGCCCCCACCCCTTCACCCCTAAGGGGTGGTAACCACAACTTTAAAAATTCAAATAGCAAAGTACCCCTTGCGAAACCTCAATTGATAGACTTTTTTAATCTGAATACAAAGAAAAAAAGATTATCGAAATCGGTTGATAAATAACGGCGATATTTATCAAAATTTATTTATACACGAAATTGAGGAATAACAAAATTTAATTAACTAATCCTTAATTAATTGTCAAAGTGCTGCGCGTTAACGACGAGACAATGCCCTAATCTATCCCCAAACGTTTGTTGAACATTTTCTAACATTTTATTTCGAGTTTTCGAACATTCCTGGAGTCATTAAGTGAATTACTGCAGGAATTCTTTCCTTTAACGCCCTAATATTTACAGGTCTATTAAAATAAACTTTACTTTTTAAATAGCCCCAAAGAAAATAATCTAGTGGGGTTAAATCTGGCGATCTTGCTGGCCATTCAATAAGCCTTCATCTACCAATCCATTCGGAAATTTGAACATATTTGGATTAGGAAATATTTGATCAAGGTATTCTCGAACTTGTCGCGCATAATGTGGAGGCCGTCTTGCTGTAACCAAATTCTGTCCTTGTGTCTATCAGGATCTTCTGCGTTGGGAAACAACACCGCTAAAGTAGGTAGTAGTTCATTTCGTAGAAAGTTCAGATAACGTTCACCATTCAGTGTTCCGTCGAAAAATTTGGTCCAATAATTCTAGAACCCACCACACCAGCCCACACATTAAGGTTTTGAGGATATTGTGTGTTCGCTTCCACCATCCAATGCGGATTTTGACGAGCCCAGTAACGGCAATTTTGTTTATTGGCGGTGCCATCCAGACAAAGTGTTGCCTCAACAGAAAAAAAACGATGTTTCTAATTAAGCAAGGATTTTCATTAGAGAGTTCCATCATTGTCTCACAAAACTGCACTCGTCGATCAAAATCATCATCGGACCATTTTTGTACCAAGTGCACTTCATACGGGTGAAATTTGTGTTTTCGAAATAATCTGGACACTGTGCTTTTTGACGCACTAACTTGTGAAGCGACCTCCGCAAGGGTTGAATGATTTTCTTGCACCATTAAAATAGCATCCAATTGTCGGTTTTCAATTAAGGCCAATGGACGTCCTGCCTTAGGCTTATCCCGTACATGACCGAGATCGCGAAATTTGTTTTCGATTCGACTTACTGTAGATTCCGATATTGGCGGACGGTCCGGATGCGTTTCATTGAACAAAACACGAACTTCGTCATGCGTCCGGCTTCTATCTCCAAACCCAATCATTAAAACTTCGATTCTTTCGGTTTCTGTAAATCTCATTTTGCTACTATTTCTTCAATGACGAAAAATCTGAATTGTGTTTGACATAAGTAAAAACAAGTTGCAATTGTTTGAACGATATTGCTATGCCCGCTTCAACAGCGCTTACTCGAATATTGACGTTCTTCTTTGAATACATTTTGGTAAATATCGCGGTTATTTATCAACTGATTTTGATAATCTTTTTTTCGTTGTATTCAGAATAAAAAAATCTAACAATTGAGGTATCGCAAGGGGTACTTTGCTATTTGAATTTTTAAAGTTGGGGTTGCCACCCCTTAGGGGCGAAGGAGTGGGGGGCTGAAAAGTGTATGTCAGGATAGTAATTTAAAAATAAAAATCGACGTGTCAGAGCATTTTTCTGAAATATTTTTATTTAAGGTTTTATTGAATTTATCCGTTACTTTTGGGAAGCACTGTATAGGTTATATGAAAAAATCGCATGGGTTTAGAATCAGTTCTAAATCCATGCGATTTTTACGTGCGATTTTAGTAACTTTCTAGGAACTTAAGCCAGAAAACATAAATGTAGTAGTGGTATCATTGCTGATCGTAGGCCCAAGCGAAACATACCCTATTCCGGTAATTGTTTTTGTTCGTGCTTAGTTTGAGACGAGTTTGTTAAGATGTCGAAGGAGAATCAAGAAGATAAGAAGGAAAATATTGATAAATTCGTGTGGTCGAAATCAATTACTGAAGATCTAATCGAACTATATTAGAACCAACCAGTACTCTACTGTTCTTCTCTGCCAGAGTACAAAAACAAAAATATAAGGCTAGACGCGTTAAATGTAATACAACGAGACTTGGTGGCGAAAAATGCCTTAGCTGCTGCACAAGTCCTCACAGTTGAAGCAATTAAGAACAAAATACATAATCTAAGGACGCAGTTTATAAGGAGTTGGGAAGAATTAAAATTAGTGAAAGAAGTGGTGCCGGCACGTCGGACAGATACACACCTATATTGTGGTATTATGAACATTTAAAATTCCTTCAGGAATCAGAGGCAACAATGGAGTCGGAGTCAAACTTACCAGAAGTCACGCTACAACCGGAATATATTATGGATAGCGAGGATAGCCAGCCGGAGCATATGGAGTAACCCTCTATTGTATTTTGTTTACTAGAATTTTTTTATTTTTGTAAATTAACTTTTTTAATTTTTTTTTCTTAAAAATAAAATAATATTGTATTAGCAAGTGTATTTTTATTTAATATAATGAATAATTTATAATGATTTTAATATACTATAATAACTATACTATAAATAATAATAATAACAGAATCAATGTTAGTTTATGCAAAGTCATTTTGCCAAGGTACTGCTCCTTCAACACTATTGAAAAATTCTAAAAACTCCTGACGGTTGTCTAAGGCTGAATGAGCACTTCTGTTTCCAACTACAAAATGCATATTTAATGACTTATCGTCTATCGATGTCACTTTCATCTCGTATGCCATATGTATTGGGGCATTCTGTTCGTAGAAAATTATGCAAAACTATACAAGTCAAAGTTCATTATTTACTAAATGTAGATTTCGCCGATCTTTTCGCTAAGCCATGGTTTAGTCTACCAACGCCGTTCCGTTCTTTGTCTTAACAACAAACTCGCAGCTCCAATTATGATGCTAAGGAGAGCAATTTCCTCTAAATCGACGACGTTAAGCATTTTAACACATATGTATATCAACACATGCATCAACAATCGATACTATATAGCAAGGTTTCTTATACATATAAACGATAGTTTTGGTGCTAAGAAGGTTATGTTTATGTATAAATAACAAAACAACGAGGTTATGCGTGTTGATGTGTGTAGCACTGTTGCCAATCAAAGAAGTTACAGTTGTTAAAAAATAAAATCACTGATGCTGAAGCCATGCAATTTATTAAAGTTGCACAGATGTAAACGGTCGACAAACGGTGATAAAATTGCATGCGATTTTGAAAAATCGCATGGTTGAGATTGCAGGTAAAAATTGCATAGATGCAAAAGGGCTAAAAAAGACCGACTTTTGCACTTTTAAATTAACGTTTGCCGTTCCATTTGTTTTCCTCGTAAGCCGCAAAAATTTAAATTTTTGTTTAGGTAGCATTTAGAGCCTCTTCTATAGATTGGCGTTTTTGTTTTCTTCGGTTCTAGCACGATATCGGGATATGCACGTAATCAATCGTCATATTTTATTTAATGCGACTGTAGAAACAGAATTGCGTAATAATTTTAAGTAGTTTTTAAAGCGATTTAATATGAATGATATAAATTTCGTGCCGCGCGCACTACGTCAATCGTAACGGTAAATGGAAACGTCGCTGGGACAGTGGAAGATTACACTGGCCAACAAAAAAAAATTGCCGGACAAATGACAACTGATTCGGATAGAGTTTTTTCTCAGGAATCCGAATCTGAACGCAGAAATACTGAATTGGCTCTAGTTTTTTCGAAAAACAGTGTTAAATGTGCAAAAAAGACGCTTTTTTGCTACTTTTGCAGACATGCCAAACAATAACGTAATGTAGTAGAAGTTTGTAATTAGGATCAAATAATACTTTGAACCTTCTGCTTTAAGAATATATAGCGCGAAATGGGATGGCATAAACTTTGAACATTTTACACCACTTTTTTTATGAGGAGCACGCCAATTGCAGCACCGCACGGAGCACACTGGTTGTTCCTTTATTTATACATTGCACTGGTCAAATAAAAAGTTGCCGCAAAAATGAAAACTGATTTCGATAGGATTTTACCTGTGGAATCCGAATCTGATAAGAGAAATAGTGAGTTGGCTCCAGTTTTAGCGCAAGACAGCGTTAAATTTGCAAAAAACGTGTTTTTTACTTCTTGAAATTCCTAAACACATGCAAAACAATAACTCGACGTTATAGAAGTTTCTGTGTTGGTCAAATAAAACTTTGAAGCTACTGCTTTTTGATAATGTAAACTGGTGTAAAACTGCTCACGTGGTGTAAACTGCAGTTTTGGCTCGCATTTTAATAGGAGCGCGTGTCAATTGAAACGTTGCACACTTTTCCTAACGGCAGAGGCGGACACTGCTGTCTTCGTTTAGTATTCGTATTAGATTTAAATATAGGGTGATTTTATGTTGTTGATTCCGAATTTGATAACAGTTTTAGAACATTTGCTTTAATTTTAGACATGAATTTTAGACAGAAAGCATGAAAAGAGAATAGAACTTTTTTTACAAATTTATTTCTATTTACAAATACCTAATTCAAACTCACTATTATGATATTTACTTAAGATTTAGAAAAACTCCGCTTGTAAGATCTTCTTCTGTGTTCTTTAGAACAGTCACGTTGGAGGTTCCAACAATAGTCCGCCATCATGTGCACATCCCATCTGCCCTGATATCTTTCCTCCATGACTTTTATATCCTGATGAAACCGTTCCCCTTGTTCCTCACTAAAATCGCCAAGGTTTTCTGGAAATCTGTCTAGGTGGCTATGAAGATAATGTATTTTAATGCTCATATGAACACCTAGTTTATCAAAATTATGGAGCATGGTTTCTACTATGTCTTTGTAATTTTCTGCTTTGTTGTTGCCTAAGAAATTCTTTACAACTGAGACAAAACTGCACCATGCAGAAGCTTCAATATCAGTCATAGATTTTTTGAAGCCTAAATCCTTGATTAGTTTCCGAATCTGCGAACCATTAAAAATTCCTGCCGTTAATTTCTCCATGCTCAGTCGAGGAAATGATATGCAAATATACTTAAAACATTCACCATTTTTGTTTAAGGCTTTCACAAATTGTTTCATTAACCCCAACTTTATGTGGAGTGGTGGAAGAATAATTTTTTCCCTAGCAATCAATGACTCCTTCACAACGTTTGCTACACCGACGGTCATGCTCTCTCTTAATGGCCAATCCTTTTTTGTCCAATGATCCTTTGCTCTACTATCCCACAGACAAATAAAGCAAGGATACTTGGTGTATCCACTTTGTTGTCCAAGCAAGAAGTTCACCATATTTAAGTCAACGCAAACAGGCCACTGGTGCTCTTGATAACGGATCTTCTCCAAAACAATTTTTATATTTTCATATTCTTCCTTTAGCTTTGTTGAGTGTCCTATTGGAATGGATGCATACCGATTTCCATTGTGCAATAAAACACATTTTAAGCTTCTTGTAGAGCTGTCAATAAAGAGCCGCCAGTCTTCTGGTCGATATTCCAGCACACCCATGTTTAACAGAAGTCCTGCGACATCATGACAATAAACAAACTCTTCATTATCACTAAAATATGGTAGAATTGCCAGCTCCCTTGTTCTGAAAGCTGTTATTTTAACTTCTCGGTGTAGACATTTCTTTACTTTTAATCTGGCTGCTAAAATTTCAGCGTCTTCTTTTGACAGCCTTAGATCTCGCACCAAATCATTTAACTCATTCTGAGAAAATTTTTCTGGAGTCTCATCTTCGCTTTCGCTGCCCGAATAAATCGTACTCTCTGCGTTAGGGAATACTTTGTCATCTGACCATGGATACTCTCGCTGTGACATAACAATTGGTACTTGTGGTATTGGCATGTCTTCTCTGTGGGGCATGGGGCGCTTAGCTGACTCCAAAATAGGATATTCCCAAGTACGTTTCTTGCTTCCATTAAAGCCTTTCACATCCACAGCGCAAAAATAACAATCATCATGGTGATTTCTCGGTTCTGACCACATCATAGGAAAGCCAATGTTTATATGTCGCCTGTTTCCCTTAGTCCATTGTCGCAGCGACTCCACACACACTTTGCAAACCTTGTGGGGAACCCAGTACTTATCCTGTTTGCTAATTGCAATACCAAAATAAGCAAGATATGCTTCTTGCACAAATTCAGTAATGTTTTTTCTATACTTTTTCAAAGTATATACCCCACAAATAAAGCAGAATACATCTGGATTGTTAACGCAGGCTTCTCTTGACGAATTCATATTTATGCGAAACTTTAAGGCAACAGAACTTAAACTACACAAAAGTGAAGAATCACGTTTTTCTTCCACAAACCAAGCGGATTGGAAAGCATATGCTAGGAGTTCCAGGAGCGTAAGTTATATATGGCCAACATATACAAACAAGTAGCTAAATAACTACTTAATAAGTAGTTATTAAGTATGTATAAATGGGCAACCAAAGGCTGCTTATTTTTGTTAAGTAAAAGGTTGTTTTCGGTAAAAATGTTAAAACTTGCTTAATCCGTTCTTAATTAGCTACTAACAGAAAATTCACATTAATTTTCATTTACTAGTGGGATAGGTGAATAAAACCTAAACAATAGTAGTAACTATATTTGTCCAGGTAATATATTATCCTGTTATCTTTATAAATCAGTTAATTTTCAATTACTAGTGGGATAGGTGAATAAAACCTAGACAATAGTAGTAACTATATTTGTCCAGGTAATATATTAACCTGTTATCTTTATAAATCAGTTATTAAGTATTTGTTGGCAAAATATACTATAAAAAGATTTACCTACTATATATTACACTGACCCAATAAATCGTTAGGGGTATTTTATTCTGAAACTTGTAAACCAAGGGATATTAATTAATTTACCTTATTGTTGTAGCGTTTTGCATTTTTCACACTACCTCTCAAAAAAAAAAAACTGTAGCCAATTCATTATTTCTGGTTTCAGATTCGGATTCCATGGGAAAAATCCTATCGAAATTAGTTGTCATTTTTCCGACAACTTTTTATTTGGCCACAGCAATTTATAAATAAAGAAACAAGCAGTGCGCTCCGTACGATACGGTGCCGTAATTGGCGCGCGCTGCTATAAAAAGGTGGTGTGAAGAGTTCCAAGTTTATGTCATCCGATTTCTCGCTATATGCTCTTAAAGGAAAAGGTTCAAAGTTTAATTTGATCCTACTTACAAACTTCTACTACATTACGTTATTGTTTGGCATGTCTGCAAAAGTAGCGAAAAAGCGTCTTTTTTGCACCTTTAACACTGTTTTTTGAAAAAACTGGAGCCAATTCAGTATTTCTGTGTTCAGATTCGGATTCCTGAGAAAAAACTCTATCCGAATCAGTTGTCATTTGTCCGGCAATTGGAAGTCGGTCAAATTTTGTTGGCCAGTGAATTATTTACTATTAGTACGATACGATCAGAACAATTTAATTTCGGAATTTTGAATAGTAGTGCGAGTTAAATATAAATAATTAGGTAATTTAGGTGTACAATTAATTATACCCAACAATATTTTACAAAATCGGATCCAACGGATTCACTGATCGCGTCAAAACTTCGCATCTCGTTCGACTGCCTCGCACCAAAACCCACAAACGAGGGAAGCCGAACTGCGCTAAATATTGTTGATGTTTATTTCGGTCTTAAAAATTATCAAATATTCGGAATGCTATTAAATTCAAAGGATATGTATCGCTTGCATGCTAACTGCGTTGTCCTGCTAACATTCGTTCCTGAGATATAGGCTCCCATCAAAATCTTGTTCGAAACCTTTATTACTTAAAAACTGAAGAAAACAAAAACGCTAATCTACAAAAGAGACTCTAGATGCAACCTGAACAAAAACTAAAATTTTGTGGTAAGTGGTTTATGAAAAAATAAATCGGAAAGACGAGGGTTAATTTAAACTGCAAAAATCGGGTACTTTTTTCACTTCTCTCGCGCTCATGTTGACCCCGTGAGGCAAAGAATTTTGCCAGTCATACGACTTATGTAGAAATGATTCAAGAGTATGACATACTTTATTCCAATTTTTTCTGTTCAGTGGTTTTAGAGTTATGGGTCTTCAAACACAGGAGTCAATACTATCAAAAAGAGAGATGGCAGTTAGGGCGATTCTCTCGTGCGGGGTCAGATATGAATATAATAATTGTCCATCTCGTTTTAAAAACTGTCCACCATTGCTTTTGTCTATTATTTATTCGTTTTCTTTCTGACTTTAATTTAATTTTTCACTTTCATTAGTTTTTATTTAAGGTTTCCTACTTAATTTTATACCAAACCGTACACCGAATAAATTCTTTCAAAGATTATATTCTATAGGAAACCGTCGATAAATATACCTGTCCATATAGACACCCATATAAAAAAGAGATCTTGATATTCTACCCTTGAAGCTTTCAGATTTTATCGTTCACCCTACATATCAGCCCCCAGGGTGGTCGTAAATTTTAAACACCCCCAGGATGTACATATATTCGTACACGTCTATCAAACTTAGCGGAGGGATTTCTCTTTAGTATCACTTCTAGTTCGAAGCTAGCAATAAATCTGCAAGCAGAATCCGGCCCAACAGTCCGAAAGACTTGAGATAACTCTAATCCAAAAAACTACCCCACTCAAACTATCGTCAGTAACTTCCGGGAGATCGATTAGAAGATTGTATTCGGTCAATTTTGTACTTCTAGCTACTTGCCGTGTACCGGGCAAAAAAGTAATTTTGTCCGTGATTGATCCTGGTACATTATGGCTTTTATACACTGTGGGTAAAAAAAAGTTACAAATTTTCAATTACGCATAATTCCAACAATATTTAGTAAATTCAAGTATTTAAAAATTAAATCTTCAAACAAAGAATATCGAAAAAAATCTGACATTGGAAAGGCTCCCCATTTAAAATGCCATGAAAAATAAAAAAAAAAGCTAGCTCTGATTTTCAATTGTCTAAAATTGACGCAAGTGTGGTATCACATAATACCACATAATCTGAAAGACCACGGAAAATGTTAAAATAAAACATGGCGCTCTTATGAAAACCAAAAGTTGGGAGTTGTTTCTCCACAGTCTTAAAATTTTCACCCTGTATACGAAAAAAATCACTATGTAGATGATTATACATTTCTGCGGTCGTTTTTGACCAACACAAGAAAAATGTCATTACTTACTGATTTTAATACACCTTTCATTCCACAGTAAATAGACATTCATTCATTCCTTTCAATTTTCAATGTTCAAGCTTTCATTGGGCACAGAATTTAAAAACAACTTTGTGTGTACACTTTAATATTTAAGGTTTTTCTTTAATCCAACATTTCTTTTTTCATAAATGTTCATAACATGATTAGAATTCTTTGATTACGCTAAAATGAAAGTTTGATCTTTGAATATTAAAGCAAGAAACAATGTGACAACTTTTTGAACTGAAATTTCCAGTAAACCGTTTTGAAACTGTTACAAAGCAGCTACGTTACATAACTTCAGTCTGCACAGATTTGTGGCAATGGCATTCGCGTTATAACAATGGTCATAGGTTCCATAGCTATCATTTATATCTATAGTGTCTCAAGATATCGCAAAAAATGTCAGAAAATGCAGGACATTAAAATCCCCTAAAAACGTAACGCAATCTGACAGAAGCAAAGCGATGAAGAAAGAAATAAACATGGTATTAAACACCATTAACATTCATGGTTTTATTTAAGCATTATTGTGTCAACCCAAACGACCAGTTTTTCTATTTTTGAAAGTTGGCTACCCTAGGGCCAGACTTTTGTAAGGGCTTACTACATCTTTATTAGTTTTTTCTTCATTGAAATTGTCATCACTTTGCTACTGCAGTTTTTTATTGCATATTTTTAGATAAGGCATTTACAGTACTTATACAATGAGCGCGTTAAGTATGGAAACACAGTATTTCTAAAAATCCTCGAACACGTCGATTTATAATTATCAAAATACACCTTCTGATATCAAATTAATTTTTGTACCTTCAATTGTTTTTAACAGATGACGTCATCGACATGTTTTTCAACTGACAACCCTATATTTTTTTAATGAATTTGACAGGTCTTTTAATTGTCTTAATGGTAGCATAATATTTTTATGGCCTTACATATGAAAATTTTCGAGAAAAGGACAATTGAAGGTTATGAAATCAAAGTGACAAAATCTCCGGAACGGCTCGATCGAATTTAAAAAATTTTGGAATTAAGTATTTTGCAGCCATGTGAACTCACTGGCGTTATTATCGTTGATACAACGTTTACAGTTTCTGAGATATAACCAACTTTTGAATTTGAAATAGAACACCCTGTATATTTTGACATTTTCTGTTAGTCCTCATTATTCAAAAACATCTAGAAAGTAACAAAAACCTTTATTACTTAGGTCTAAAAATTAACAAAGAAAAAATTACTGCAACTACTCTAGTTGGTCTTTGAGGATTCTCAACCATTGACAAGAACACATTGTTTTAAGTTTGATCGGTTTATTTTTTTCTTGTTGTTATTTTTTGTTATCAATTTTTCTTTGTTCATTTTTAGACTTAAGTAATAAAGGTTTTCGTTAGTTTCTAGATGTTTTTGATATAATACGTAACAAGCGTAGTAACATTGAACATTGAACTTCACATGGTTGCAAAATACTTCATTCAAAAATTTCGTTAAATTCGGTCGAGCCGTTACGGAGATTTTGTCACTTTTATTTCATAAACTTCAATTGTCTTTTTCTCGAAAATTTTCTTATGTGAGGCTACAAAAATATTATGCTACCATTAAGACAACTAAAAGATCTATCAAATTCATTAAAAAAAACATAGGTTGTGTAAAAACAATGTGGATTACGTAATCTGTTAAAAGCAATTATCATAAGGTGGTATTTTGATAATTATAAATCGCAGTGTTCAAGGATTTTTTAAAATAGCAAACCGTTCTTGAGATTTTGTTATGTTTCCATACTTTACGCGCTCACTGTATATAGAGTAGGTACTAATAACAGAACAATGACGAATAAAGAATTACAAAATAAAAAAATTTTCGTTAATTTACGAAAAACACTTTGAATAACAGGGTCATTTGCAGGCCTATGTTAATTTATTAACAAGAAATAATCCCCAAGAATTATTTAGTTTGGCCTCTTATATTATGCATGATTAAATTTGTTTATTAATGCAATGTATTTAAATATTTACTTTTCCGGACACATGGAGGTTTAGAAACAGGAAAATACTTCTTAAGTTACGCCGGGTTTCATAATATAATAATATTAATTTCATTGAATATAGTGTACATAAAACAATTACATATATAAACAAATATAATTCTGAAACAATCTCATGACGCGTTTCAGCTTAGAGCTGTTCTTCCACCGCACCATGTTTTTCCAACAAAACAAATACTAGATGTAATATATATATGAAACATAAATAAAGCCATAATAATTTCTCAGTCTGCGCTCCATCTAGTACATCCATCTAGTACAGCTCCATTTAGTACATTTTGGTTCGTTGCGTTTGTTTCATCTGCCAAAACAATTATGTAATTCCATTTTCGCGCTAGGCATTTTACGCTTGCAAAAGACTATTTAGGGTTATAAAAAACATCAAATTATCATTTCTATGGCATTGGAAGACTTTGGAAACTCAAAATCACAAAATCTTCCACTGAAATGAACTAAATGGTCTATTCAAGCCCCTATAAAGGAAGATAATAAACCCTATTATAATAGAATTTTCAATTAATTCGAATGATTATTTTTTGACGCTTCTTAAAACCAATGAAATGCTTCTTTATTTGTCACAAGGGTAAGTTTCAACCAATTATGTCATTATTATAGTGGGAATAAATCTCTTGTGATTATTCTCGGGAATAATCACTGTAGCTTTTATTTGCCTAGCAACTGTCAGATACTTGTCAAAATAATTACTTAATTGTGTCAACGCGAAATGGGTGAAAGTCATCGGTTTAGTACCTTTTCTAATGCAGAAATTACAAAAAAGATTTTAGAAACTACTTCGAAAAATACTCTAATAAGTAATCAGTCTATATGGAGACAATTTAAGACCTTCACCAAAGAAAGAAATTATATTCTGGATCAATCTACTACAACAGCTACTCTGGCATTGATTTTAAAAGATTGGGCTTATAACATGAAAAGAAAAGACGGAAATGATTATAAAGAAGCAGTAATAAAGACAATGTGGAATAAAACGGCAAAATTAGTTCAAGAACTTTACTTTAATAAGTATAACAGGTCCTTTGATCCTTTCCATGATATAGAATTCAGAAATGCTCGGAATGCAAGAGATGCAAAAAGAAAAATTTTACAAGAACATCCTGAAAAGGACAAACAAAGTTCTGTGGCACTTTCGAATACAGAATTGTTGCAAATTTTTAACTATTGGGACGAAGATACACCTTGTGGATTGCAAAGAAAGTTTTTTCACGTTGCATCGTATGAACTAGCTTGGAGGGGAGGAGAAGCTACGAAATGTTTAGTTCATTATTTTAAAAAAGAAACCGACATAAAAAGATTAAATACTGACCGCATTGAATACAATCCCATCTTTACAAAAACTGCACAGGGTGGAGCACAAAGGTGCGCTAATAGTAAATGGTTGACTCCAAACATAAATAACCCAGATATTTGCCCTGTTCGTCTTTTTGAAAAACTAATGAGTAAACGTGAAGAAAATATTAAAACCGAACGCTTATTTCTTACTCCAAATCCGGCTTGGCAAACTCATGGTTTTTGGTATAAAAACGTTCCTGTGGGAATAAATTCCATTTCAAAATGGATGAAAGAATCCGCAGAAAAAGTAGGTCTAGACACAGTTACTAAAAAAATAACTAACCATTCTGCCAGATCAAGTGCAGTAAGAACTAATCAAGGTTACTGGTCATAATTCTGCAAGTTCGATTAAACCATACTTACAATTGAACCAAGAACATCATTCAAATATAATAAATAATCTTAAAGAAAATACGCAGGAGGAAACACTTAATATAACAAGCAATTCCAAATCCTCAATAAATAATGAGTCTCGAAATATTTTTAATAATTGCGTCTTTCATTGTACTAATTTAAATTGTTAATTATTTTAATATATTCACAATGTGTCAACGATATTTTCATATATTGTAAGTAATAACTAATTAAATTAAATTTTTCAATAATTTTATGATAGTTTTATTGATCTTTTTTATTGTAAAAATTTGTGAATCAAAAAATAATCTAGTCAAATATAACTCGAGAGTTCCATTATTTAGAAAATAATTTGACAGATTTTGTTCAAACTTGTTGCCATTTGGCAACAAGTTTTCAAACAATCTGTCAATTTATTTTCAATTTATTCTCACTCTCTTGTTATATTATTACTGAGAATACCGCTGGTTTTGTCAATTGGAAACTATACTTTCAATGTACCTACTTCAACTTTATTATGAAGCGCGGCCATTAATGTCCTTGATTTTAATATCGCTAAAGCTGCGTATCTCAGAAATGAAATACAAGTTGACAGAGTTGTCTTTGTTTCTCTAATCATAGCTTTGAAGATAAATGTTCAGATTCAGGTCTTTTGACATCTTTCATTACAGCCATGAAGTTAAAACTACTTCAAATGCTTTTCAAAGGTTTCATTAATTTGATGTGCATAATCAGTATACGGTATACGTAATATGATTTCCTGAATATTACCCACACAAAGCGCGCCATTTCATTCGTCCGACTAATCATTTCCCTCGCCACACTACACACACCGAAATCAATACATTCGTTGTTCCATTTCGGCTCTAAATAGTGAATTCGTGTGCCATTTGTTTGCGTATCGGAAGTAAAGAGAGTGCAGACCCTGCTCTGAATGTAGCTCTCTGTATATCCCGCTATTTCTCTCGCTAAATGCAACGGAACGGTAATTGTGGTCAGGCAGGAGAGACCATGATTAAATTATTCTCAACATGCTTTCGCCATTTCCATGCGGACGTTTGCAAATATTTGACGGCTTTAGGGGCCTTTAGTTAGGATTCCGATGGCAAATGAGCTACGGATTAGCTCGCAGTGATAACAAATTTATGGGTACAAAGCGAGCACGGTGAAGATAGTCGTAACTTTTTATGATCGAATTTTTTAATGCAGCTTGTGGTCGGTTGATATATAGGGCCGAGTTTAGTCCCAGTTTCTGTATAGCTTATCCCTTTCAAGGGAGGTATTTAAAAAAGTATCGCATAATAGTGTCGTAAAATGATCTTCTATCTATATCATTTATAAAAAGATAATTGTTGATAATAATGAAGTATTAAACTAGTACGAAAATAATCTTCTTCCGTGCTGAAGTTAAAATACCCCCCACCGTAAAACATTAAAAGCTTGTGTACCAAATTTCGGATCAAATACTTCAAAATTACTGTTAATGAAGATATTTTAAAACTGATTTCACTCATATGTACAGAACGTCGAGGCGCACATTTTAAAATTATTAGCGTGCATATAGGGTGTTCCATAAGGTAGTACGAACCCAAACTTATGTTTTTTTAAATGGAACAACCTATATTTCGGAACAATTTTGAATTCCTCGCAAAATTTTACGACAATGAAAAATAACATTACCTACCCTAAACTTTATACTTTTTGATTTATGTATTGGCATTTTTATTAAAAAACAGCAGTCTAAGAAAAATTGTATATCTCAATACCGGTTTTTAATTTTATCGTGCACACTTAGATTATGATTAAGTAAGAAGCGTTCTATTAGCGTTATTATCTAGCGTTATTATCTTAGTTCTATTAGCGTTATACCTACCTATTATCTACCTTGGTACTACCTTATGGAACACCCTGTATACACGCTAACGATTTTAAAATATGCGCCTCGGCGTTCTGTATATACGAGTGAAATCAGTTTTAAAATATCTTCATTAACAGAGGCACAATCTTCCAAGATCGCACTGTTGAGACACTCTGCATAAGTTTATATCTGCCACGCCTCCTTAAGGGTGTTGCAAATGTTGTGGCAAACTCAATATACCCTCACCACAGTAAATGTGAGGGGTATAAAAATATTGTAAGACAAACACTTTACACCTAATTAAACAAAGATGCGGTGCGAGGCATTACCTCTAACCCCCGTGGCTTTTGTTTCTTTGTAGCTTTAATCAAGATCCAACCTTTTATGTCAGCTTACTTAGAGAAATCTATTTCTATCACATTACATCATTTTTCGAAAACACCAAACACTGCCAAAAATAACATTTTTAGTAATCGTTTTTTAAAAAATTTGGCTTGTTGGAGACTTCTGTTTAGGACATGTCGCTTGAAAGCAAATTTTTATGAATTTTATGTTCAACATTAGTCACAAGAACAATTCTAGTTCTTGGAAAGTGCTAAACTTATTTATTCTATTTTAGCTAGCACATCAATAATGACGTTAGGCTTTCTTTGTTATCATCAAAAAACAAAATTGCATTTTTAACCTGTTCAATTAAATTCAATTCAAAACTCAATTCACAAATGTTACGTTCTGACAGTGGTTTTTAAAGAACCATTTACAATTTTTGCCTTCAGATTCAACGGCTAAAGGGTAATATGGTAAATTATGAATTTTGATAAATTAAGTAACTGGAAATCTGTGAAATTTCTGCTGTGGTATCTTCAACCAAAACCTTATTGAGGTTTTTTTGATTAAGGTAGAGAAATCTATTTCTATCATATTACATCATTTTTCGAAAGCACTAAACACTGCTAAAAATAACATTTTTAGCAATTGTTTTTTAAAAAATGTAACTTGGAGACTTCTGTTTAGGACATGTCATTTGAAAGCAAATTTTAAAAAATTTTGTTTTCAACATTAGTTACAAGAACAATTCTGGTTCTCAACGTATTTAGTGTTACTAAGATACCATCTTGCAGGATACAGGTTATGATCACTCAGATCACTGTAAGATACCATAGTTGAATCGTCGTAAGGGTTACGTTCCTCTGCAACAATATTTTATCTCGTCAGGCATGAATTTGTTATAATAATAATAATAATAATAAAGTTTATTCAATCCAAAAAGCTTTACAGCATAGATAATGTCAAACAAAAACGAATATACTTATATATAAATCACAATAACATAAATGAAAATCAAAATTTGCTGGCGAAGAAATCCTGGATTGAGTAGAACCCCCGTTCCGCAAGAAACGATGAGAGCTTCACCCTGAACTTCCTATATGGCAGTTGACTCATGTGGCTAGGCAAGTGGTTAAATAGTTTTATGAGTTGCACCACTACACCCCTGTGGATCCTAGCTGACGTTGACTGAGGGATCTTTAAAAATGATGACTCTGTCGTTCTAGTTTGATACATATGATTAGCTTCATACATATGGAAGAGATCCGAATAATGCTTTTTGACAAAGCAACAACTCTCTTTGATGTACGTAGATGGAACTGTAAGTATGCCCTTGGCCTTAAAAATTTCTCTGCATGAGTCGCGTGGTTTTAGACGAAAGACGCTCCTTAAACAGGATTTTTGGAGTTTGAATATTCTTCCCACATTCACCGAATTTCCCCAAAACATAATTCCATAGGCTATTCTAGACGTAATTAGCCCGTAGTATGCTGACAGCGCAGCCTCTTCATTTACCATGGTAGAGATGGTTCTTATTGCATAAATGTACGAAGAAAGTTTTGCAGCTAGTTTATTCACGTGGCGCTTCCAGGTCAAAGAGGGATCAACAACCAGGGGAAGAAAATTTGTTTCCTCTACAGAAGTCAGCATTGTATCTTTGTAACAGATACTCATATGCGTTGCCTTGCTAATATTGAAGTTCATTATATTGGTTTTTTCAACATTAAGCTGTAAGTTGTTTTTGTTAAACCACTGCTCGCACGTAATAAGGGCATCCGTTACTGTCTCAGCCAGTTCGCCTTCCGTAGCACTTATAACCGACGTATGATTAACGGCAGAAGGCAGATCATTCACGTATAAGATGTAAAGTACGGGACCCAATATCGAACCTTGCGTATAAATACTGTATTTATTTTATTTGATTTAAGATATGAGAGATGATTTTTATTTGATATTTAGATAATGTCTTATTTGCATTTGATTAAATATGGGAGGTATTTGGTATATTACTTTTATGTTATATTTGATAATTTATTTTTCTACATAATATTATATTTATGAAATATATAGTAGTTTTAAAATGTGCTGTCTTGTTAATGTCTTATTCATGTCCACTGTCTTTACCAAGACTAACCATGACTTTCAAACCCTCCTAGTTTCAATTTAATATATCTATTTATAATCAGAGAATGAATCCCTATACAAGAAAGAATACCTACGCCACTGAACAAAAATAACAGCTGTCATTTGCAACCATGACCAACATAACAATTATTCAATGTGGCGGGATATTCGACCTGTCCTTCGCAATTTTAGATCACTCTGTACTTTTTAGAATTGTGACAGCGATAAACTAATAAACAAAAAGAAAGGTAGTGGAACATGCACAGATACAAATTTTTGTTTAACTCAAATAAATACGTATTTGAATAGAGGCATAAATATATTTATTTGCTACAAAGAATGTTTATTTCAGTCAAATACCATTTGTTTGAAGTAAAGTAATATTGTTTTTCTCAAATAAGCATACTTTGTAGCAAATAAATATAATTCGGCCCCTCATCAAACAAATCTGTGTGGAAAAAGACAATAGAGATAGAACATCATATTAAATAATAATAACCGCGTTCAATTAAAAGTTGACCATTTCCGAGATATGTCCTTCAGATTTTACAAGAAATGGCTTATGTAAGCCTTGGTTTTTACAGAAACCAAAACTAGTGTAACATTATTCTTAAATCTACATTCGTAAAAGATACTAGTTTTGGAAAATTCCATAAAATACAATGCTCGCATTTATATAAAACACGTTTTTAGACTGAAGAATATTGGGGTTAGTTTAATTTCTTAGAAATTGAAAACAGCCAGCTTTGGAATAATTGGTTTCTTTTGTCATAAAATCCCTAAACCGAGTTTCTCAAGGATTGTGTATATATAAACGCCGTTTTTGCTTTAACCTGTATTTGAAAGTGGAACACACTAAATTAAATGTTCAAAAAATGCCAAACATCTTCCGAAAAACTAGGGGGCGCACAGATTTTTCTTGCTCCAAGGCACTGAACATGTAGCTACGCCACTGGTTGATAATATTATCATCACAGTATACACAGCAATGGTGCCAAAGCCTCTTTAAACTATGACTAATCATTTTTTAAAACAATTTTTCTATTTTACCGCGGTAAAATGTTCACTCTTATGCGGGCATTTGTCGGTAGATTCTCCATTCCCGGACACACAACGACGAATAAATCCTGACCAGAACATTCGCGGATATTTTCCGTGTGCGCGCAATTATGGCTCGGGCCGTAGATCTCGATGCGGTTCCCGCAAATGGCGGCGTATTTCACGCAACCGCAGCCGCCTTAATCTATTCGCGGGCGCGTTACTGTGCGGCGTAATGACCGCCACGCCGGGTACTTTACGTCCTGCTCCAGGCAGATATCGCACTCCGAAGATATTATAAAACCGTTCCATCAGGAACAGCACTCTACTCGCCTAATGCTGCCATCCGTCCGGCCGTTTCCGTAGGAATTTGTCGGATATACCGACCGAGCCGGTGACGTATATGTGAGCGCCATCTATCGACGCGTAAAAATGTGACCGTAAAAGTGCACTAAAAGCATGGTAGTGCCGACCATATGCACTGTTATGAAATAATATTATGTGTAAAACGAATAGTTTACAGTTTAGGTTTTAGACTACAACGATGACAGCATTAGACAACAGTGGGCCAGATATACATATTATCATTAATGACAACTCAAATAAACATATCCGCTGTTTTATTCATACAATGGTTGCATAACCTCCAGCACAACGAGGCATATAACGAGAGGTTAGTTTATGCAACCATGATGTTTTGTTTACGCAACAATGGTTGGATAACTCCCAGCATAACAAGGCATAGAAGCAAATGCCGCAAACGGAGGCAACAACTGCCTTAAAATAAATGTTGTTTCTGGAAAAAATGGCAGGAAAACCCGACTGAAGAAACGCGATGACGATGAGCTTATTGCCATCTATAGGAAATTCAAAGCGGACTACAAAGCAATGAACTAATTCCAATTATTGCAGGATTATTTATTAGACGACGCTAAGGAAAGCTTCTAAGTAATATCGCATTAAAAACAAATTGATCAAGCAAAGTGCTAAATTAAGATTAAAGACTTCCTACGCAAATAATTTAGACCGAATGAAAGAAAAGAAAAGCCATTTGTTAGCAAAGAAAGTCAAATAGTTGGAATCAGAGAACAGCGGTTGAAAACGTAAAGCTGGTAATGGTTTTCAATATATTACATTTACCTTCTGTAATTTTATTGTTATTGAGTCTACTATTGTAGTATATTGTTCAGTTTAAATGATTGGTATGAATTAACAGGCTTAAATGGCTATTATTTTACTAAATTAGTGTATTTTTTAGTCATAAACTTATAAGTATGTAAGTGGTTTTAAATCTTTTCTTGTTAATATGTAACACATAATTTTACTTATTTTAAACGAAAGAATTTTGCTATTCCCAAAATTTTAGTGGTAGGTAAAAGCTTCAATTGCCTAAAACGCTTTCTTCCAAGTAATTTTGACGAAAACTAAAAAAAAAGATCTCTTTGAGAAAATTTCCCTAAACATCATTCGAATGGGGTTAGAAAAGCGTACTGTGGCATTTCAACCAACCTTCACCTGAACTGTGACAATGTTTTCAAGGTTGTAAGTTATTTTTTTGCTTTAATGGTAATTTTATTTGATTGCGTTCGTATATTGCGGTTGTAACTTTGTAAGCTGTAGATATAAGAATTTTTTTAATTTTCAGATTAATAATTACAAAAAACGAAAAAAAAGAAGAAATTATAGACAATAAAATTTGTTTATTTATATTATAGCAAACTCAAACTATCGCCACAAACTCTAAATGCAATGTAAACTCAAAATAAGTGAATAAGTAGTGAAATAAAACAAATAAAACTATTCACTTCGGAAAAATTCAAACTCAACGTTTAAGTAGGAGTTGGCGCTTTCAAGTTCTTAAATGTTCTTAAATCTACCCTAGTAAAGGATACTAGTTTTAGTATCATAAACGAACAACTAACAGAAGCGACTAGTACCTTATTCTACAAAGCTAGAGAAGCAAATCGAACCCTGAAGTACAAGTTTGTCTGGGTCCGAGACGGAAAGATATTTATGCGAAAAACCGCTGACCACAACTGTCCAAAAATCCGAATTACACATTCATCAGATCTCGACAATTTGCAATAAACAAAATATCACACGAGACCAAAAATGACAACTCCCACTATGCAATACAATATCCTACTGATAAATGCTAGAAGCATTAAGAACAAATTCAGTGATATAGAGACCTTACCAGGTACATACAATAAACCACAAATCATAGCAATAACAGAAACGTGGCTAAGACAAGAAGAGGAAGACCTTTACCAACTTGACGGATACAATGGGATTTACCACTCCAGGACAACAAAAGGAGGAGGAATAGCGATCTACGTTAGAAAACAAATAGACTATATAGTCACAACAAAAAAAACATTCGCGGAAGTAGAAACTCTAACAATAAAAATTTCTGAATCGCAAACTATTATTACCCTCGTATACAAACCACCACATGTCAAAGCTGCAGTATATAAAAATGTATTGAAGAATAATATCTTCACTGACAAGAAGCCACACATCATACTAGGGGATATGAATATAAACCTGCTAGACAATACACCAACAGTTAAAGAATATAAAACAACAATAACCGAATCTGGATACAAAATAAAAAACAGAATACAGAAAAACAGCTTTACCAGAATAAATAACAACGGCAAACACACAATACTGGACCACATCTTAACCAACACACCTGAACAAATGAAAACTCCCACTGTGCAGGGCATGGCAGTGTCCGATCATCTCCCAATCACTACTACTCTTAAGACAACCCTTCCCAAAAAAAGAAAATACGAATACTTTTACACACAAAAAGCAAACAATCCAAGAATCAGCGAAGAAATCAAAAACCTGGCAGAGAGGGAACCACCGGTCAAGGATTTCGAAGATCTATCAAAGGCACTAGAAAATATCGTGACAGCAAATCAAACAACAACCAAAACCAAAAAGCGAGAAGAATGTCCATGGATCAACAGAACAATTATGAAACAGATTAGAACAAGAAATAGATTATACAAAAGACTAAAGAATAACCCCAACAATATAATACTAACAGAAAGATATAACGAACAGAAAAATACCACAAGACAACTGATAGATACAACAAAGAGAAGATATTACAAATCAACACTTGACCAATGCTCGGGAAACAACAACATAACAACAAGAAAAAATATAACCAAATAATGCAGATACGTAAAGACGACACCACATTAACAACAGACGAAATGGAAATAGCAAACAGCATCAACACGTATTTTGCAAACATAGGCGACAAACTTGCAAGGGCCCACCAAGCACACAATCAAACGGCAAGAAGCACAGAGATAGAAGACAAGCGGAGTAAGGAATTGAATTGGCAACACACTAACATTCAGGAAATAGAAAACATTATTCGCAAACTAAAAAATAACAAAGCCCCAGGATTCGACAACATAAAGAACGAAACAATCAAAACGAACATCGACACACTAGCGCCGATAATTATCGGCGCTAGTGTGTCGATGTGTCGACGACTAACGAACGAGGTACTGGATAACGGGTTATACCCTGAATATTTAAAACTAAGTATTGTGAAACCCCTTCACAAGAAAGGAGACAAAACAGATCCAGCAAACTATAGACCAATAGCCCTACTATCTGCTCTTGACAAAATATTGGAAACGGTACTGAAACGAAGGATTGAAGAACACATCAACGTCCATAAAATATTACACAAGCAACAATATGCCTTTCAGACAAAGTCAGGTACTACATCGGCCACCTACGATCTCATCGACTGCATCCACCGCGGTATAGACAAGAAGAAAACCGTCACCGCAGTGTTTATTGACATGAGTTGTTGGCTTATATAACACTAACCGAAAGCCAACATGTACACCACCACATAACCAGAAACAACTCGATGCTACGAACCCACAGATTCAGATCAAAAATGACAACCAAAGAACTACTTACAGAGGCAATACACACATACAACCAACTAGACAACAATATCAAGAAACTATCGTACACAACATTCAAAAGAAAGATAAAGAGCTTATTGTTAACCAAATCAACCTAAAGAATAAGTTAGGCCAATAATAGACGAAACCAATGATGCCCTCAATACCAACGATTCGAGACGGTGCGACGTCGCGGTCATTCTTGAATCGAGCAGGAGGGACGGTACCGCGTGCAAGCGATGGGTGATGCAGTGCTATACACGTTATACTCATATTAATGTGATGTAATATTGTATTATGGTCCATTGTACGTATATAATGAAATAAACTTACTTACTTACTTACTTACTTACTAAATTCCATAAAATACTATGCCGGCATTTAAATAAAGCAGTTTTGTCATTTGACGATTTTTGGGGTTAGTTTAATTTATTAGAAATCGAAAACAGCCAACTGTTCACTAATTGTTTTTTATTGTCATACAACCCCAAACTGAGTTTCTCAAGGATTTTGTGTACCATAAACTCCGTTTTTGGTTCAATCTAGAAATGAAAAATTATGATTTTAAAGTAGATACATTAAAATTAAAACAAGGGGGCGCACAGATTTGTCTTCATCCAAGTCGCTGAATATGTATCTACGCCACTGGTCAAACCTACGAACTATTCCACATTAAACGACGCTATTGCTAAAGTAGCAGTAAGTCTTCTATTCGAACAAACGTTTTATTTTAAATTCCTAAATGAACATACCGTGTCAAAACGTAATTTAGTTTTCATGAATCCTGTGAAATCTTAAAAAACAGCATCTGTGTAAGTACACGGCTTGTACAAGTCTTGAATTTGAATTATTAAAACTAGGTAGGTACTTGACTATAATAGGCTATCCACTGATATCCTATAATTACTTATTGTGAAGCACTAATCACTCACTGTGCGCTACCTTTTACACAATAAACTGAAGTAGTTCGAAAGGTTTAGTTATTTTAGTCTTCTCACTAGATTCTAGTTATCCAGTCGCTGCAGGGTCGCTACGTTGATAGGGTGGCTTAGGCGTAGATTCATGCTTAGCAGCGAATCTCTTTATTTATATTTTTTTGTAAAGGTCTTTCCTTTCTTGATCAATGAATGTATTTTATTATTAGCTTGTTGAAGATTCCTAGTAGATTCTCAGTTGATCAAACAGTTGATCCCACTGCCATTGGAGCCGAGCGAATTTGGCGACTGTACATTTTCCAGCTGTGGTAGGAAAATTTTCTTATGTAAGACCACAAAACTGAATCGTCAATGTATTCAAAAATAAACCCTCTAATAAATTTTGAAGACAAAAAGTTACCATCATATTTGAAATAGAACAGTTGACATATGCTTGTCAACAAATAAGGTTGCCATGGGAATATACTACGTTCACTAGTTTATTCAATTAAATAAAAAATAAAAAAATTTGGTTCACATCAATCGGATGATCAACAATCACGTTATGGCTTGATTCGTTTTTTTCTTATACAGCCTATATATGATCAACACTTTTAGATACGCCGTTGAGAGACCTGAATGCGATTTGTGAAAATGGAAATAACAATAATGAAAAGTAACTGCACGGTACTATTAAAAATGTAAGAAGATTAAAAAATGAGAAGAGAATTAGAAAGAATTAAGATCATAATCTCATAGTAGGAATTCTGATATTTCACACCTGATTGCTGAACACGCTTTGCTTATAAATAATTATGACAATAAAACACGACACTCTAACGAGTGCGATTTTAGAGCTATTACGTTATAACGATACAGGAACGTATTTCCTCGTTAATAGTATTTGTTATTCGGTGCACTGTTCGTTATTCAAGTCATATAATTAAACAATAAACCTTGTCCGGGGCGTGTCTCGTTGCCGTGGAAGCTGGAATTTAATATGTGCATGGCCGGCGAAATAATTGACGTACGAGGGCCATAAAAGCTATTGCTCTCAGCAATTTGTATTCATGTACGCCGGTGTCACATTTTCCAGAAGCCCTGATTAACCGGCTGAATTATAGATCGAGCCCGTTGATTGAATTTTCAAGTTGGCTCCAAAAGAGGAAATAAATTTTAATTGGCGACATTAATACGTATGTCGACATTAAAACTTTCAACTCACCCGAAAATGTACTGTATAAACTGTAAAACAAATTGCGAGTTTTGCTGCTGAAATGTTTTGGAAAATCTATAATATGAATCAAAACAGTGTAGAATCCTATAACACTTTTTCTACTTTGAGTTCGTTATAAACAAACTCATAACGCAACCGCTCTTGGTGTAAAAACACTAGAACACTATTTTTTAGTAACTTTTAGATTTCCACGATTGATGATATTGATGTCAAGCGTCAAATAATGCTGACATCTCAATCGCTATTGGCTCGCAGCAATCGTATTTGTCTGTTTTACCACAACTACCAACTGATGATAAAACTATTGTAGATTGTGAGATGACAACAGCAATTTTCGAAAATTACTTAAAATTACTGTAGCAAAGTACAAAAAAAAGGAATGTAAACGTCCCAATCAGATAGGTTAAGGAATTTTTGTTACATTTGTAACAGTATAATTTAAATTTATGTTGAGCTAATGACCAGCGTTTCTCAAACTTTTTAACGACCCAAGTAATTTGCTTCTACTGAAGACGCGACCCAATCATTATAAAAGTAGGTACCTATCATAATTTACCGATTACATATTACCGATATATTACCCCATAAGTTTAATATGGACTCTGTAAATTGCCGCGGTAATTTAACATCTCTGGGTACCACACTTCGAAATTTTCGGCAACAAATGTGTCGCTTGTTAAATAATAAACGATCGTTATTTTTTTAAATTTTATATATTATGATCTTTAGAAAAAAATAATAACATATTCTCTGCGGAATTTATATCTAGTGGATTGCGGAATTTGTGTTTTGTTATAATCATCGTTCAAAATACACTTTCTGCCGATACGTTGTCGCAAACGGAAGTAATAATTTAATCGATTTTTCGGATAAAATTGGTTATTTGTTCTGAACATTTAACATGACTTTAGGTTTCTTTAAATCTTATTTACAATCATCTGTCTGTTGATCAGCTTTTGTTCTTCCTCTAAAGTTAAATTATTTGAAGTATCGTCTTTGAAGGGACTTATTATCTACATATTTCCCAAACAAATATCTTTGGGTGGAAAAAACATTATAAGTTGTTCTTTAATAAGGAGCCTTTCTATCACCTCTTTGCATAGTGTCAGTTTCTTGTTTAGTTATTATTTTGTCCTCCACTATCTGTGTAAATGATGGAAACACATCAAAGTTTCTTTCGTGTTTGACCTTCTTCGCCCAGAATTCCAGTTTTTACAGGCTTCTATTTTATTAATTTTATTATTCAAAATAACAGGTTTGTCTATTAACCCTGCAGAGATCGTCGACGAAAATATATTGGTTAAGTACGCCACCTTAGCGAGCAGCAAATGAGTTTCAAAATAATCAGTGATGACTTCTGGACTCTTAAAAATAATTCAATTTACACTCGAAGTTCGAACAATCGTGTCAAAACTTGTCTACTTAAAAGCCATCTAATATGTGAATAAGAATAGCCCCTGTTTATGAGCTGAAGCTATTTTTTCAAACATTGTACGGGTTTTTATACCAGTCTTTCTAATATTGTTCACTATTTGTACCTTATTGTTAATGCTCTACTAAGCCCTTGTTCGTCATTTCCGCAGCCCCATCAGAATACATGCTTTTTTTGTTGCAAAATAAGGATTGTTACTTCTAATATCTCTTCGGATGTTGTTCTGGCTTCCAATTTTAAACAACATAATTCCACATGTACTTGTTTGGCTGTATATTCAATATATCTGACGTACCTACACTAATAATATTGCGTCATTTGAAACGTTTGTTGATTCATCTGGTTGAACTGCGTAATTTTAGATTTCTGTGTATTTCGTAATAATTGCATCTTATTATCATAAGACAAGTCTTCTATTCAGCGACTAACCATATCATTTGACATGGGTATAGCACTAATTTTTATTTAAAATTCTTTGCCAGACAATTCTCTGCAGATATCTTTCATGCAAGGCTTTAACAATGTTTCTCCAAATATGAACACTTCAATATTTGATTCAAATCAGATTTACTTGTTTTTCATTTTTAGCGTTTTATTCAAAATAAATCCTTGGGTTTACTTATTTATTGATTGCGATTTGATTCTAAATGTCTCATTAGTTCATTAGTAGTTGTTATTAGTAGTTTCATAGCGTTGGCCAATACGTTTTCACAGATTCCACACTGTGGTAAATCTATTACATGTTCTCTGTTAAACCTAAATCCGAATATAATATTTTTTCTGAATAACTGTAAGTGAAATTGATATAGGACTCTTCCATCATGTTTTGCTACTGGTTTGCTTGTACTGGGACCTGTGACTTTCACATTATTTGGGATAGTGAATATCATGAGACGTTTCTTTTTTTCGTGCACAAAATTACGGCGCGACCCAATTATGGGTCGCGACCCAATGTTTGAGAATCGCTGCTAATGACTATGTCAAGTCATTTTAAACAAATATTTTGTTCTAAAGATAATCTGGCTATTCATTTTTAGAGAATATTGATATTAGTTATGTAATTTATATTATATTTTATAAGTTTAACAATTGCCCCTAATTCCGACAGTAAGCGTATATTTTGATCCGAAATCAGACACCTCAGTGAACCTAATTCAGACAAAGATTCTAAATCAGACACTTGTGGTACATTATTCCGACAAATATAATCAAGTAAATATTTAGTGTTTCAAATATTGTTAAATAAGATTTATTATTAAGAAAAAAAACCATTTATGTTTTTCCATTTCTAATGAAACACAGTATAAAATACGTCCTTAGCCTTCTTCTGCCCTCTCTACCTCATCTGTATCTTAATATGATGTCTGTAATTCCGACACTCGTGTCGGAACTTGGGCAAAATGCATACAATTAACTGTAATATAGCAAACGATGTAAAATATGCTATTTTCTTGTGTAAAGACAGCAATAAAGCCATATGTAACCTTGCACACAATTCCGATACACATGTCTGATTTACGGACATCTATATTTACATGAACCTAATTCCGACACCTCTAAATTTGTAAATAATTGTGGTTAAAAGAGCAGTACAACGTATTGGTATGAAGATATAAAGCATTTTTAGTCAGTCCAAATTGATATTAGAATTTTCTTAATTACTGTTATCCTGTAGCGATGTAAAAAGAAGTCAAATTGCAGTTACCTTATAAGTAAAAAATATACTTTTAGCATAACATTCAAATATCAAGATCAGTAAAACTTCTAGGTTATATTCTGACCGTTAGAACATTGGTAGAATAAGAAACGATTGTGGGTTGATAAGTGTAATGTCAAATTAACAAACCGGATGTCCTAAAATGAAATTCAATATTCTAGATTTCTTATATTATCCAACTAAACAGAAATATCTTGGAATTTAGGGCAGTGTCTGAATTTGGGACGTTTACGTTCTTGCACTCACTCGGTATATAAGACGTATTGGGTCACTACGCTACGCTCGTCGTGCCCAAAACAACTCGTGCACCAATTTTCGTCGTATAAAACTTATATTATAATATACTATTTTCTCACGTCATCTAGTGAGACGTTTTTGAGACTTGAAGAAGCTCGGTTGACGGTTTGAACTGGCATTGAAAATTCTATGATGCGTGGGCAAACGAGTATAAGTGACTATTAAAACGGTATGCTTGTATACTCTTTTACTCTTTTTTAGGGTATTTGACTTTATTGGAAAGCCATCTTAGTGTGTTTATTCCTTCTCTCTACATTGTATTATTATGCATTGTATTACAATGCATTATTTTTCGTAATTATTTCCTCAATATTTCATAAAAAATCAGCGTTAAAAATTGAATCACAAAAAGTCCCGCCAAAACGATACTTTCTGTTGTGTGACGTCACCCGATAGTAGATGTCAAATCGGCCAATATGGTCTGTCAGCATCGGCATCGTCGCCGTTTGGTAATTGTGTTGTATGATGTGTTGTTTTCACAATTTCTACATAAAAATGGGTTATAAATGGTGTATAAATCCACAATGCGGAAATACGTCAAGAAAAACTCCAGATAAACTATTTGTAGCTGTTCCGCAAAATTTTAAACTACGAAGAAGTGGTTGGCTCGTAGAAATCCAAATGAAATAAATAGCGGCCAATACAAGTGTTTTTTGTTGTGAAGATTACTTCGACACAATGCAGAAATACGTCAAGAAAAACTCCAGATAAACTATTTGTAGCTGTTCCGCAAAATTTTAAACTACGAAGAAAGTGGTTGGCTCGTAGAAATCCAAATGAAATAAATAGCGGCCAATACAAGTGTTTTTTGTTGTGAAGATTACTTCGACATAAGTAAAACTGACTAGAATAAGTTATCTATCGTATTTTCTAACCAGGTATTATCTGATCTGACAGCTTAAGGTTAGGGCTATCCTAACCTATAGAGTTATGCTTACATGGCACTTTAGTGCTATTAAATTGTTACTAATAACCCGGTATCATACGGCGAGAGTGCCGCGCTGCATATTAAGCGGACTAACGTCATACGGCGTTTATCTGCATATAAGAAAGAGACAGCCGACCCAGGTTATCTGAGCAGTGCTCTGCCCATACCCTACCCTGACAAACCGAACGCGCTCGAAGCGTACTAACGAATGACGTCACTGGAGACTGAGCAAATTACAGAGCGTTTTCAATCACATGTTAGGACGTGAATAAAATTCAATTTTAATTTTGGTTTTTAATGGAAATAAAGCATATTTCTTTGAAAAGTGGTAACAAATAGTTTTCTTAAACTGTAATCTATTAGGATGACTATAATACAAGCCATATTTTTAACACAGTCAAATACCCTATTATTAAATTGATTTTTTAATATTCGAAATAGAGATTTGAAATTTCCTTGATTAAATGATGTGATATTTTCAAGCACAGGTCCAACCGAACTAAAAAAAATCTACATACTACAACATTTAGTATTTGCTGTCACAGCTTCCTGTAGTAAACTTCGAGGTTGTAATTTGAAGAACGCGATTTGTCCAGTGGGCAGAAAGAGCCTTAATTAAATTTGGGAGTGCGGGCCATTAAAATTTTGCGAACGCAGCTGACTCCGATGTATAATATTAATTACATCCTTAATTGCGCCGTTCCCCGACCGTTTTCAACAAATTACCGACTTTTATTGGCGACCCTGACGACAGAAGGGCGTTCATACCAGAAAAAAAGGATCATTCTAAATGCAAAATGTCGCACTCAAGTTTGAATCCTTTACCGATTCCTTTCGAGAATTTAAATTATGTCACTGACATAAATTTGAGTTAAATTTTGGAAATCAGTACAATCAGAATATGAGGAAAGTAAGAACTTCATATCCATAAGGTTCCAAGTACATTTTAGACTATATAACAGTGGAACAAATTTTGGATTAATTATGACTAAACAAGAATATCATTTTAATTGACATAATATTTCACTTAAACATATACTATTGCATATATTACATATATTATTCCTAACCTTGAGTACTTAAATATGAGATTATTTAAAATCTAAATTCTTATCTTTTACAAAAATAAATTTGTATTTATTTACATGAACATATTTTGGTAGAATTTTTAAAAGTTGTATTATATGCAGGTTCTTTAAAGAATATCTAAACACAATAATTTAAACGCCACTTAGCTCTCCTTAGGAATATCAGAATGATAGCTATATGAATATTTGGAATCAGGAATGAAGAAAACTAGAGCTTAATCTGACCGACCATTATCTATAACAAAAATGTTGTATTAATAAATCGTGCTGGGAAAATAATACCTTATTTTTAATGGAATGCCCTGTATATTATGGCATAATATCAATAATAAAAAATTTATCGTTGCAAATCTAGTTTCAACTCATGCAAGTTAATAGTTTCTGAGATCCTCAATTGGTTTTGCAAAAGTCGTGGTTTTTTAATATAACTTTTTTGTAAAAGTCTTTTCTGAACTCAGCTAATATAGAAATACAATTGGTGCCCAAAGAAATTAGATATATAGATACACTGCTCAAAGAAATTAGGGGAACACTTTTTTCGAAACCTGTAACTTTTTAAATAATAACTTTCTAAATAAGTGGGGTTCTAGGCAAATCAAACTTGGTATGCTTTAAGGGCATATATTTAACTAAAGAGAATTACGAAAACAATGTTACAATTCTTAGTTACTTCTAAGTTACACTTAAAAATGTAAATTAATAACGCAAAACAAAATGGAAAAAATGTCAAGCATGATTTGAATTCACGTATGAAAGCCTACTTAAGATGACAAATCAATTCAGTTGTCAATGTTCGTTGATTAGAAACGTCATTAGAAGTAAAATGAGACGTGAATGAGACATCTTAGTGAAGTGCATATTGATCGTGCTGTCGCCCTTATTCAGAATGGCCACTGTATTCACTTCTGTTATTTGCGTTTATGGAATCGGTTTCGGGAGACTGGCCAATATGTTAGAAGAGCTGGACAAGGTCGAAATCGAAAAGCAACTCAAAATCAAGACCGATTTCTTGTCCTTTCCTCACTACGTCAGCGTACTGCCACAGCACCTCAAGTCCTCCTAAACGACCTAAGACGAGCACATGGAATAGACATTTCTGGTCACACTGTTAGAAGCATATTAAAAGAATTGAACTTGAAACCAAGAAGACCTGTCCGCGCACCAGGCCTTACGCAGCATCACAAAGCATCACAAGGTTTGCTCTGGATCACAGAGATTGGCAACTTCGTCACTGGACGTCTGTACTGTTTACAGACGTGTCCAGATTTCGTTTAACTCGTTGCGACGGCCGAGTACGAGTATATAGACTTCCTGGTGAACGCTAGGCAGCCGCTACTATAGACGAAGTGGATAGATTTGGTCGTGGATCTGTGATGGTTTGGGCTGGAATCAGTATAAACAACAGAACTGATCTTGTTGTGATTCCTGGTAGACTAAATGCCATGAATTACATCAAAAGCATCTTGGAGGACCATGTGGTGCCTGCCGAATATGACGTCGGTCAAAATTTCATCCTAATTCAGAACAATGCAAAGCCACATACCGCCGGCATCACCAGAAACTTTTTACAAGAATGTGGAATTCAGGTCATGGAATGGCCGGCGTTAAGGCCTGACGTGAATCCTATAGAACACGTGTGGGATCAGCTTGACTGACGTGTTCGCAAGCGCCCTAATCCACCACTATCCATACAGGAACTGACACAAGTTCTGATTGAGGAATGGGAAAGCATACCCCAAGAATCTCTTCGCAGACTAGTGCGAATCGTGCCACGCAGGTGTGAGGAAGTGATAATTTACATTTTAAGTGTAACTTAGAAGTAACTAAGAGTTGCCGTCAAAGTATACCTAATTTGATTTACCTAAAACTATTATTTAAAAAGTTACCGTTTCGAAAAAAAGTGTTCCCTAATTTTTTTGAGCAGTGTATTTATAAAAAACCTTTTTTACAATAAATCTAATGTAATTTCCCTGTTTACCACAAAGTCTAGGAAGAAAACTTATCTTTTTAAATAGTTGAAATATGATATCACATAAATACACGATATTGCGGAGGGTGCAGTTCAATTTCCTTCGTCAAATAAATATTACGTGGAAGAACAATCCGACATTTAATGTAAAAAAATAGATTACACCATACAATTTCATCAATCATTATTCTTATTGTAGTTTCTTTCCTCCTAAACTGTACAAGATTTCAAACACCGCATATAATTATACAAACATTATTAAATAAAAAAAAAGTCTATCACATCATATGGCACCCATGATTTGCTCAGTTATAGTAAAATGTCTCAATATCATCACATAAAATGTATTCTAACTTCCTAAGTAATGATCCAGAAATGCTTCAGTATCAAAAAATTTTTTCTTTGGAAAATAGGACTTAAACAAGCAGTATAGCAACGAAATAAAAATGAATTGTCTCTGATCAATAGATTTTATAGCAGTTTATCTTTTTGCGCTCGAGTGCCGTACCATGAATGTTGTTTTACCATGAACGTGTTATTCTGAAATGACTATTACTAGTTTTGTAAATAATTTATTTTTCCAGTTATTTATTATATTCACTGCATGAATACAAACAGCTTAATTTTGTTTGTCGTAAGTAATTTTTCAATATTCAGTTTCTAAAACATATCCCGTCAAGACAGCCGTGTTACTGTTTATGTACTGTTTAAATTTGTTTCCATGATTATACCAAGTCATTATTCATTAAGTTACGATTAATTATTTTTAAGCTATAAAAAATACTTCATTCCGTATTTTTGACAAACAAAAAATAAAAAACCTCTCATTTTCCATGTTTTTCGCTCGCAGGTAATACCTTTCAGTGGCAACATCCCCTAAAAAAAATTATACCCGCTCGTAATCTGGCCATCGCATCGAGGACTTAATAAAACTCGAAAGGATGACGGTATATTTTGAGGGGATTGGTTAGCTTGTACGGTAAGGATTGGATTCCGTTCGAAACGACGGGGATATTCTCGTAGTTATCGAAACCGCGTCACCGTTTCACCGGCCTGCTGAGATCTACGCTGCCGGCGATAGCTCTTTTATTGGTGACCATAACTGCATAAATCTGGAACCGGCTGACGTCGAATTTGGACCAATCCCAAACGAATTGTGTACAATTCTGGCAACGAACGGTCGCAGAAGATTTGATTCTTTGGAGATTATAAAAGTAAAAAAGTTAAGTGTGGTTATATTTGGCAAACTGTCTTATTTTTTCTTCGTATATTACAAAACGGGTTAGTAATTTTATTTTCATTATAGTACACAGCGTGTCCTGCGATTTTCTTAACTCTACGTATAATGTACGATAAACTTTAAATTCCAGGGAAAAGTTATTTTTTATAAAGCGATTTGGGAGCTCCAAAAAAGTCCACAACTTTAGTAATTGGTATTATTTTCGCTATTAGTCTTTCGTATGTAGTTCGATATTTTTAGGTAGCCGTGTCGGTGTGTGACAAACTTTTTAGTGGTCCTTACCCTCATGCATTTGGGGACTTAGATTACGAGTTTATAATTTATTACTCAACGTTTTTCTGACTTTTTATAACTGTGGTCCATTTTTTCTTCTGATATAATATCGAGGACTGGGACAGTTTCAATAAATAGGGGATTAGTAAATTCTGTAACAGACGGAAGACTTTGAGAGTGGTTTGAGATGTAAAACAAACCAGTCGCAGGCACCCAGCTTAATAATTTTAAAATGTAGTTTGTTTAGTGTTTTTTTACTTTATCATACGTAGTATGTAAAGAATTGTAATCGTGACAAAAAATATTTTGAGATTTAAGCGGAAATATATCTTTTTGGGTCCCCTGAACATTTTTGACCAAGGTACAAGAAAATGTGTGTGTGTGTGTGTGTGTACCCGTTTTTTTTGTGGCGACGATTCCGGAGAAACAACTAAAGGTATCGGGACGAAACTTCATATTTATAAGTTTCATGACCAAACACAAAAAAAAACCGCTATTTCTGGAATTTCGTCGAAATAGTTAAATAATAAATTAAACTAGAGGAAATTCTGAATAATTTATGACTATGACATTTTTTGGTACAATCAATAGTTTAGCTGTATGAGCAAGTTCTATTTCATCGAGATCGGTCGTACTGGATTAAAACTACTAGCCAGGATATGTCAGATTATATGTCAGATATGATTCTAATGACAGTAGGTAGTGTCAAACGCTAATGTTTTGACAATACTACTGTCAATACAAGCTGCGTTCGGATATTGTACACCGTTAAGGGGCGTTTTCATTAGTGCTAATGACAGTGGTAGTAGACGCCATTATAGTATTTCTAATAGAAATTGCTAGTGACTCAAGTTTATGTACATGCAAACTAATACGTGTCACCATCACGATATGTGAGAAATACTATAATTTCGTCTGCTACCACCGCCATTACCTACCATTACCACCAATCGGAACGCACCTTCAAACTTTTTACACCCAATAACACGTGTCATTTGGACGGTGTATCCGGTGTCAGCGGAGTACAACATCCGAACGCAGCTTTAATCAACACATCTGTCTAGTTCTACTAGTTTTATTTTAATGCAGACATAGCCAATATCGATCAAACAGAATCTCATGCAGTTAAACTATTAATTTTAAATATAGTATGATAAAGTCATGTGCCTGGCCACATCAGATTTTTTTTGTAAATGGTAAGCCGATCACTACTTCCTTATTTTATGTTTAATTTTAATTTAGATGTGTTTTTATAATCTGACAACTCCTTAAAATATTTGATATATTTATTAGAGATTCATTTCATTGTTTTAATTCTTTTCATTTGATACATCTCATTACATCTCATTTGATAAAATGGGAAATGTTGGGCACTACGGAAACTACAGTCCTATAGCAATACTACCAACTTTGTCAAAGATCGTGGAGATGGTGATGGTCACAAGAATCGATAACTTCTTTGAGGCGTGTGACTGCTACAGTAGGGAACAATTTGGATTCAGGCAAAAAAGAAACACCAACATGGCCATGCAGTCACTCCTGAACTGTGTATATGATGCACTCGAAAAGCATAAGCGATGCCAAACGTTACTCTGTGATCTTTCGCGAGCCTTTGACTCAATATCTCACAAACACTTGTTTTGAAAATGGAACATTATGGCTTTAGGGGAGTGTCTAGGCAGCTTGTGGCATCTTGTGGCATCAAGAGAGGCACTTGAAATTGCTGAAGACTGGTTCTCAAACAATCAGCTATCTCTTACTAGACAGAAAACTGAGTCATTGGTGTACACGATGGACAGATGGCAGGAGGCTGGGAGGAGTGCTCGATTCTTTGGCATCTGGATTGACGACATGCTTACTTTGAAAACCCATGTACACAAATTATGCGGGAGACTAGCCTCGGCGGTTTACGCAGTAAGGATGGTGTCGCGTACGGCAGGTAAAGGTGCAGCTTTAACAGCTTACCATGGTCTGTTTCACTCCCTGATGACATATGGAGACCTGGAGGCCTGGGGAAACACGCGCTACCTGCCTGCAGTACTTGGCCAGCAGAAGAAGGCAATCAGAGCCCTAAGGCTGTTGGCGCAGGACGAGTCGTGCATACTGTACTTCAGGGAGTTCCGGATACTAACAGCGCTAGCTGCATACATCATAGACACGCCACACAAATCATAGCTGTTAGATTAGCAACAGCTGAGAGCCTACGAAGACCAGCAACCTTATACAAGAAATGCCGTCCAGAGTGGAAGACTACGGACGTTAATACATTTGCCCATTTACTGCGAAATCACCTCCTAGATGAAGTTTCCTACACCCTAGAGCAATTTATGTGTTGATAATACACTACAACTACCTATGTATATTACTTTGACAACTGCTGTACAGGATGAATAAACTTATTATTATTATTGAAGTAAATATATATTTGTTATTCTTTTCTGGAGATTTACGTTTTATTTTGAGGTACAATTCAATTGTAGAGATTTTAATTAAATTTTTATTGAATTCAAATAGTGAGTATCATGGTATCTGTGATGAGCTTTGTCTGTTAAGATGCTGCGTTTGTCCTTTTGCAAGAACTTCCGTGCTGAGCGTGGTTAGAGAGATAAAAGTATGTTGGTTAAGGTTGTAGTACTTAGATAAAGTTCTTAAAACTAAAAGTATGGATATTTAATATTAAGATTTTATTCAACCGACGAAGTATTACACAACTACAGTCAGAATCTTGATTTTACATACAGGGTGGTCGAAAATAAAAAAATTCAAATAATGCTGAATTCAAATATCTATAACACGTAATGGCACCTATGAGAAAAGAAGACAGTTTGTTTTGCTAAAGTTAATACTTTCGGTATTGACGCAAACAAAGGTAGACTACATTTTCTGAATATTTTTTTCCGATTTTTTGTACTGATACTTCGGGAAAGACGTTACACGTCAAAACCTAAAAATCGTTTCCTCCGAATGCATCGGCGAAAATTAAATCAAACGGAACGTAACAAATTGTAAATAAGAAAATAAAGTTAAGTTGCGACAATTAAGTTATGACCATATTCCAACTATGTTATTTTTTTTGCTTTCCTTAAAATATCATTGAAATCATTTGGAATTCAACTATTTTTGCACTACTTTATCCATTCGACCGACTTTCTACCTCCAATAATAACAATAGTATTCATATATCCAATGATATAATCGAACGTCAGACACACTGTATGTATATTGGCCAAGAATATTCCATATTTGTCAAGCACAGACATTAGAATCCCAAAATCCAGTTACACGTCCCATAACTACAAGGAGGCAACTTTTCGATTTCTCTTTAATAGAGCGCTTTATATCCCTTTGAACGATTCTAACTTTACAACTGAAATTCGCACCATAATGCAGATTGCTGGGGACAGCGGTTATAACAATGTGGATCTGCAGGCAATTTATAGCAAGATACATAAGAGAAACATCAACAACATGATTTATCCCAACACAAAAATGAAAACTAAATATATAATACTTGATTATAATAGATCTTTGTCAGCACCTATCAGAAAATCGTTATAAAAATTTAACATCACACCAGCTATAAGAACCAATTTCAAAATAAGCAATTTTCTCGTTAATTGCAAACAAAAAATAGACTAGACGGAAAAGAGTGGAATATATAAAATAAAGTGCAATGACTGTGATAGTTTCTATTTAGGTCAGACTGGTAGAAAATTAAAAATAAGATTTAATGAGCACATCAACAAAAAGACTAATTATGCACTAGGGCGACATCTTACGGACACAGGTCACACTACAACGATTGACAATATGACACTAATGCATCATATGAATAAGTCACGTAAGATGGACCTTATGGAGGAGATGGAAATACGGAAACATAAAGCAATAAACTCGAACAATATTCTTAATGACATCACAGAATTTAACAGCAACAGAATGATTTCAAGCGTTATAAATATAGATATCCCCCTCAGCAGCGCCATCTACATCAGTGATAATGAACTAACCAGCCCGACTTTGCTTCATTCCATGCAGTTAAAACGCCACAATTGTTCTGTCAGCAAATTTTATTCATTGACGATAACTTAGTGACTGGTGACGTACCACTAATTACGACATATAATTGGCAATTCGGAACACCCGAGGAGCGGACTTAAGAAACAAAAGTAATGAAGAGACTTGTTATTCGTGAATCTTATGTACTCTAGACTGTTTGTAGGTTAGGATTTTTAAATGTGTATCTTTGTTAATTGTTATTCATTTGTTTACGTAGATTGCGCTGAAGACGGGAATATTCCTGAAACCAGTACGCAAGAACACTATTAAAGCTTCACATCAGAACTGAAATCTTTTATTATACACTGTATGTAATTAGTAAACAAAAGTCTCCTGAAGCAATTCAATAGATTCTTGTGTGTATCTGCACCATAAAAGCATATATTTAACTATTACGTAGACTATAACAGAAGCAGAAGCATTCTACGACATTGTTGCAATTATGGCGGAGTCGCCGGACCATATTCGTTCGTCGAGCATTTTTTTCATCCTCTGGGTTTTCTCTCGACCCAACAAAACCAAAATAAGAATCCGCTCGTCCGCTGAATAGAATAAACACCCTGCAAATATATTATACGCTCATTAAAGCTACAGAAAGAGTGGCAGCGCAAACGTTTTGTCGTCCGCGCAAAACAAAAAGCTCCCGTTTTTGTCCTGTCCCTGCAAACGCTGCGAGATAAAACGGAGCCAGTTACGACTGCTGTACAGTATCTCGTAGGTATTCCAAAGCACCGCCACGTATTTGGCAGAGAATGAAAATAATTTAAGAAGAATAATGGGGTAATTTGCAAGCACAATGCAGCTGGGAGGGATATCGCTCGCTGTACATGGATACTCGCGCCAGCTATGCGGGCACAGTGCGAATTACGTACAGTACGTACGTATGTCTGAGAATTGGTATTCGTAGTCAAGCTTTGTATTTCATAGGATTTTAATTTTTATAGAATTGAGGATGTGGACTTGAAATAGAGGAAGTGATCTGGCATTGTAATCGTAACAGAATACTCTATTATAACTGTGTGCATTTTACTTTATTCCAAAACGTTTTAATATTTTTTTTTAATTCTAACAATCATTATCGGTAATAGACAAGCTGATTGGACTGAATAAAGTAGTATGGGGTAAAATAGGATAACCACGTTAAAACCTATTTTACACTACACTATTTTCGTCTTTTTCTAAACCACTTGTTAGTCATTAGAAAACAGTTTTAAAGTGACAAGAGATGCATATACTAGACATACTTCTTTATCTATTTCAGAATAGCCAACCTGGTTCATTTGAGGTTATGTTGTTTGTTTTCTTTTAAACGTTAAACGTATACCTACATTACTACGGTATGTCAAAACAAAACAAAATGCCCCACGTTGGAACTGTTGACAGACCTAACAAATGCCTCTATGCTAAGAAAAAGTTTAAAAATGTGTATAATAGCACGGCATTTTCAAGTATACTATTATTTAGAACATTATTCTAGTTACTAAAAAACCGTTTAGAATAAGACGAAAATTTTCCGGACCACCTTCGATCGTGTATTATATTACGACAAATATCGTGGGTTAGGTCCTACGATAAACATGACGTGACGTTTTACAGCAGTAAACGAGTAGATGAATGAGTTTTTATGGTAACAAAAGTCGACTACTTCATATTCTTTTAAGAAATGTGTTAAGAATTATCAAACAATCTAGTTTTTTGTATTTCTTTGTATACTGGAACACGAAAGCGTGAACGGTTATTATTTTATTAATCTTGCGTTCGACAGTAAGAAAAATCACTATGCCGAGTTGTCAAATAATTTATCTCTTCATAACTTAAGGTTCTAGATTTACAGATTTTAGATCTAATTTTTGATCTATATATTTATTCAAACAATTTTCGTTCCAAGAACACAGAAAGTATTAGCATACTATTCTGCACACTTTATAAGCTTTGTAGGCTAGTAGTTTTAGTGTGTGTACTTTTATGGAACATGTGCATTTTTACATCGATTGTATTCGAACGCTGGTACTTGTCGGTATAAACACTACACACAGAAAAGTGATTATTTGGAACGAGAAAACATAATTTCTTGAATTTATTTACTAGATTCAAATGCATATTTACTTAGATGTAGAAAGTTAGGTATATACAAGAAATGCCACATACTCAATATAAGTAAAATAATTTCTCAGATAAATGCTGTCAACAAATAAATTCTTTCTTTATAAGAACCAATATTGTATTGAAAGAAGTAATTGAATTTTTTGTCCCAAAAATGTTAATTTCTCAAACGAAGTAATAGTAAATCCATCCAAGTGCGTAGTTACTTGATCCAAGAAAATATAAGACATTTAATATAAGTAAGTATTGTTTACTGAATAAAAACCCACCAATTATTTAACTGAAGTGATTCTCACTTCTTTCAAGTAATCCCTTTCTCTGGAATAAATATGCGCACCGTGATTTTGTCAAGACTCGCGCGCCCGCGCGTGGTACTGGCGAAAGGTCAAAGGAGCCTAACCTAGTACGCAAAACAACAACGAACTACCCGTAGGGGATGTGCCTTGTAATTTATTGGGGATGTGTATTGTGATTAAAGCTTGTAGCACATCAGGCCGGCTCGTATCGGCTCGTATCGGCACGGAAAAAATCGCAAACGGAGCAGAGTGCGCACACTTGAACGGCTTATCGGATCGCATCAGGCCAGATAACATCAAAACTGACATGACGCATCGAATTTCATAGGTTATAATTTGAACTTAGATTCATGACAACTGATTCGGATAGGTTTTTTTTCCAGGAATCCGAATCTGAACACAGAAATAGTGAATTGGCTCTTGTTTCGCGAAAAACAGTGTTAAGGACGCAGAAAAAAACGTTTTTTGCTACTTTTGAATACATGCAAAAGAGTGACGTTATGTAGTAGATGTTAATATGTAGGATCAAATAAAACTTTGAACCTTCCCCTTTAAGACCATATAGCGAGAAATCAGATGGCATACACTTTGAACATTTTACACCACTTTTTTATATACGAACTTGGTTAGGTAATTAGCCATACTTGGATAGAATATTTCTTTTTAATTTTATCTACGACTCTATTTTATCTATAATGTAATAATATGACTATATAATCCCTACTATAATAAACGCTGATGATTATGATGACACCAGCTCTGTATAATAATGACAGTTCGTTCGATTAATGACTTCATTATTCAAACGAACTGCCATGATTATATGAACGTACTGTCGAAGTCTGTCAAAACTTACGTGGATGACAGTTATTTGACAGTTCGCCACCTCGCCACCATTGACAAATATATTTAAAATATTTTATATAAAATGGAATTAATGAGTCCTAAATAAAACGTCGTCACACAACGGATATAAATCGCTAGCATGTTTACACCCTCACCTACGGCTCGCGTACCTATAAACTTCATGCTCTCGATTTGTATCCTTAATTATGTGCTCGTCAAATAATATACATTGTACCAAAATTATTAGTTTTTCGTCCATGCTTGATAATAAATCAAATTAATTCTAAAAGGTATTGACAGTTACATCAATATTATTTCACCGATATATTCCGAACCTAAACGAACAATACAAATTCCAAGCCTGCTGATTAAGCGGGTTGACTATACTGCGCACACTTGTCCGGCCTGGATCGGCTCGGAACGAAAATTTGCCGATGATTGCTCGCCATAGCAATCCCATCGGAATTTCCGATGCACGCGGATTGCGATCCTATGCCGGCCGGACAAGTGTGCGCGCTTACGAGAAAATACATGGATACAATTCATCCGAATTTTTCCGAGCCAATGCGAGCCGATACGAGCCGGACAGATGTGCTTCAAGCTTTATAGTGTACAATAAACGTTTCAACACGGAATAGTTTGATGTAACGCACGCAACAGTTTAGAACGAGTAAGTAAATATAACATACCTATCTTGTTAATTAGCAATAGAAAATGTATTTGTGCCAAATCTTTAAAATTCTTACATTAAGTAGCTAAAAATATTTACCGGGAATAAAAATATACACTTCATTGAAGACTGTTTACTTACTTCACTAGAGTAACCACTTTCTTAAATCTAGTAATTATTCCAAGAAATAAAATTTCTTGGTTGAAGTCAATAATCTCTCGCGTATATACGAACCTACCAACTACTTCAGCCAAGTAATTCTCTCTTTGTTCGAGAGATCACTTTTCTGTGTGTACGCCAAACAATATTTCAATCAAAAGTTTCTTATTTTTTTAAGTAGAGTCATACAATCAATAGAAAACTTATCTTTCCACAAAAATAGTGCAACCCAGTTTCCTACAATCGACGTATTCACAATTGCATGTTTATGCAATTATCTTGAAAACAGTAGATTTGTTCACAATATTATGCAAGGATAAAATGTGTGGATTCCAAAAAAGATAAAATAAGAAAATCAATATTTTTGGAATGGAAATTGTTTGTTAGATGTAGTTCAATATTATGAATATGCAGTATAAAAATTAGTTATTCTATGTCGTGGATTGACAGAACCATCAATGCTAAATCAAATTAAATTATAAATCACTTCAAACACATTTCAAAAGGTTCAGAAATAATTTGGTGTTTAATAGGCCGTTTTTTAAAATAAATTTAGCAAAAACTGTAAGGAATAGGGTAGAACTATGTTACTTCATTCACTAAAACTTTTAAAACTAAAACAGAACTTGAACTCCGAAGTTTATTTTTTTCACAAAAAAAAGGTATTGAGTAAATCGTTTTCAAAACTTTTCAAGATAATCAAATGTTATGATTGAAATGGCGCACCCTATAAAAACTATAGAAATATCTTATGGTATCTTATTAACTTTTTGAATTTCGTATGTTTATTATTATTATGATTATTGTTATTTATTGGAACTCTCTGATACTCTGATCTCATTAAATTCATTAAACCTAGACAATATAATTTAGATACAACATATAAATGCAAAAATTACACTAATAGATTTTGAAAAGTACTGAAGATCATCAGAGCAAATTGGTAGTACCGAGCTTCGCTGAAGCCTAGGGTACTCCCTTTGCCGGTATCACCACAGGTCAATTCAATTTTAAAAAACAACGCCATTTAAGCTTTGCAACACAAGTTTGCAAAGGAGAGGAAAACTGTGGAAACCTCGTGCAGCGTTGTGGATAGGTCAGTAATAATACATGAAGGCATTATTTATTAATAGACAATATAGAAAGGAAGGTAAAGATGAAATATTATATATAAGCAGTAAGATAGCAGTAGATTTAGGATTCTTTATGATAACACTCTCCTCAAAATATTCGCGCTTCCCAAAACCGCAATTTCTTGAATTTCCCAGGGCGAAATTTTGCACGGCAACTCCTTCACATGTTTACTATAATTTAGAGTAACTGCTCCCAATGAACCTACAATCACCGGAACAATGTTCACTTTCATTCCCCACATACGTCCAACTTCTATTGAGAGATCCTTATACTTAAGTTGTTTTTCAAGCTTCTTCCTTACAACATTCGCATTAGCAGGTATCGAGATATCTATGAACGTGCCCATCTTCCTCTGGAAATCCTTTACCACGATATCTGGCTTATTAGCATCAAGCATTCTATCAGTGGCAACAGGCATATTCCATAATATGGCAATATGATCGTTACTCACAACAGGAGATGGAATGTGGTCATACCACCGAGACACATCCATTGCTAAACCTAGTTGGGAACATAAATTGTAATGTATATATCTTCCCACCTTACATGCCTAGTAATGTAATGCGACTCAGCTAATACTGTACAAGCCGCTAATAAATGATAGACATGTTCCGGAGCCTGATGACACAGTCTACAACTCCCATCATGAGCAACTTTCATAATCTTCTGTTCATGATATCTGGTACGTATTGCCTGATCTTGCACTGCTATGATAGAGGATTCCGTTTCAGCCTTAACGATGTAGTCTACCGGAAGTGTACCGTGGGTTCGAAATCCTAGCGTTAATACGCATTGTAGAGATATGAAATTTTTACAGTGGTTTTCTGATGTAGTATTGCATATTGGAAAGTATATAAAAGTAATAAAATATTAAATAACGACATTCATTTTTTTTGGTATACATTATTATTTTATGAAAATGACTTTCCAAAATAGAACATAAAAACATAGAAAGGTTTTAGAAAATAAATAGAAAGGTTTTACCTACGAACTTAGTTTGAATTATTTATCGTTTTTACGTGATTTCGAACCCGCGATTTAGAAAAAAAAATGGTTTTTCTAAGACACCTTTGACGTTAGCGTTTGTTTCATGCGTTCTTTTACGTCCTATGTCACCTATGGTTAGTTTCCATTGCAAATATTTTTTCTCAAAACACTAACAAAAATTTTCATTACTGGGGTATACTTGCTCCTTAATGTTCCCATGGCAAAGCCAAGATAACAATCCGGACTTTGAAATACCATCACCATCCACAATTCTTAAAAATTAACCATGCATTGGCTTACTAACATAGTCCTCTCTCATTTTCTGATTCATTCTTAACTTAATCTCTCGCTTTAAGCTCTCCACTGAAATTTTATTTCCATAATTATCGAGTTCTTCCACCTGAAATTTTTCTAAAATTAGTTTGTTTACTAATTGACTTACCAGAATATCACTAATTAATTGTTTAATGACTTTATCCTCCTTGTTGGCCTTTATAAAATTTCCTAAATTTAACATTTCCGAATCATAAATATTTTCCAATTGCTGCAAGCCACGACCTCCATCTAAACGGTGCAGGTATAGCCTGCAGACATCAGACCTAGGATGAAACATAAAATTTAATGTTAACTGTTTTCTAGTTGTAATGTCCAAATCGCGTATTTCCTTCTTAGTCCAGTTTAAAACTCCAAAACTGTACCGAAATATTGGAATAGCATATGCAATTATCCCTTGCATTTTATATTTTCCATTTAAGGCTCCCGTCTCCTACCCCCAAAACGCCAAAGTAACTCACGCTATTATTATTGCGCCAATCGTGAAATGCTTGCTACCATTCGATTCTGTAGGTTTTTATGTTACTGCCATCGGAAAGAATTTCAATATTTATGCAGATTATTTATGCAAATTTTAGTGTTAAAAAAATGTGGACTTCAAATATAGAAAAGCTTTCCGACGGCAGTGGCATCTGATTATTGTCTGCTGTAATACATTATAAAAGTACATTAAATGTTAACTATAAAAGCACAAGTTACTTTCTTCCGAACTTCTCTAGAATTGCATTCTGGTGCATTCTAGTAAGGTGGCGAAAATGATTACAATAGCGACAGTTCCGGTATCCAAAACTAGATGGCGCGGCCTAAATCTGCATTTTACTAAAGTGTTTTTTATGTGATATGTCGATTGTTAAAAAACTATATCATCAACTAAAAAACTCAATCCGACTCCAGTTTCAATATTTATACAAATAGAAAGTAATAATATATTTAATATATTTATAATATATATTATAAATATATTATCAATAATATATTATTTATATTTGCAAATTACATATATCCATATATGGAAGACAACTTAATTGGTTTCCTGTATTTGAAAATTACTATGGTTTTCCAGTTAGGTTAATGTTATTAATGGGTAAATCTATTCGATTTGTTGTACGTAGTATGTTCAAACCACGTTCAAACAAAATGCATGCTACTTGCTAAGAAATAAATATGATATTAGTATAAATTATATTATTTGCTAAATTTTGGAACCCACTAAACAAGTAAATATATCTGCAACATGTCTACAACAAATTTCTTTGTCATTGTTAAAGCAATTAATGTAATATATATTTAATTGTAACATTGTCACTACTTCTTATGTAATATTTTGACCATGTTATAATTACAAGAATGCAAAATTTTAAAAAATGTTTGAATCTTATATTCATTGCAATTTGTTTCAAAATTAAATTATAAAAATTTGATTAAAATTTCTTTGTAGTAGGTATTCTGTTGTATTAATGTACTCCATAATATACTTACCTGACGGTTTTTGAAGGAGGGTTTAGGCAATAACTGTACAACTCACCTATATACAGTAGAGCGTCGATAATCTGAACGTTCCCTAATCCGAACGCCCCAAAAATAAATAATGAAACAAAAATCACCGAGTAACCGAGTAAAAAGCTATTTTTGTCGATTCCTTTTTACCAACATATATTGCTTTTGTTTTATAGCTTGTATCCAATACTCGATATTTGGTAATCCGAACAATTTGATAATCCGAACTGCCCTCGGTCCCAATAGTTCGGATTATACTGTATATGAATTATTTTAATATTTACGAAACTCATATAATACTTTTTACTCAGTATGACAATTACTACTCGAAAAATAATTTTGTGGGAAAAAAGTGGGACACCTGTATATAAATTATATATCATACATCACATATAATTTCCAGATGAACGTTTACTGTCTATTATACATGTTAACAGACTGAAAAGTCATGACGAACCTTCTGGAAAAAGGGAAAAAATTTACACTTATGACACTATTCTCCGCAGAAACTGTACAACATATTTGCGGAAGACTTCTTATTCACTTCGGAAGGTGTCACTGTAATCTTCCACCGTTTCCAGTGATATGCATGTGTGTAAACATTTCAACATCCTCGTTTGCTCCCCACGAATTATCAATAGTCAAATTCACACTGCTTTCTGGCATCTCCACAGCAGAATCTTCCACAGTATCCAGTGACAACGGTTCCGGAGAATTCGGCTGTACGACACCATATCTAAAATAATAATATTTTAATTTATAGCATACTTATTTGTATAAAATAAAACATGCCGTAAAACCCCTTGAAATCTTGCCCACCCTAGTTTTGCTGCCGCACTTCGTGAATTTGTGCCCTTCTTTTTCGAATAACTCCTTCGAGAATGGGATAAGCGACCCATTATTCCAACTAATGACTGGTAAATTCAGTAGTGTGAGCAGAAACGAGTTGTTTACAACCTAACCTACTAAATCTGTTTATAACTATTATATCTGGAAACTATATAATCACCACTCAAAAATAAAATAATACAAACATATACTACAAACTCCCACACACTTTATAAAGTGTGTGGGAAATGTAGTAAATACGAAATAAATTCAGATTTGGTTATATTGGCGCCATCTACATCTGGTAATTTTTCTATTTCGAAGCTTTGGAGAAAAGCGCGCCATTTGAATTGAGACGGGAGCCTTAAACCAGATTTTAAGATTTTTCTGACTCGCTCAATGTATTCGCCTATAACCTTCGCCTTCATCCCTTCATCATCAATACCAAAGGCGTCATCCATACCCAGATACTTATATCTAGTATTATCTGTTAGTTCATTAATACTAGTATGACCATTCAGACATATGTCAGCGGTTCTCTCAATTCTGCCTTTGACAATACTAATTTTGGCACACTTATCCAGACCAAATTGCATCCCAATATCTGTAACTTTTGAAATTTCTGCAGTAATTTTGCTTTTAAGTTCTCTACAGATCATTCATAATCATTTGAAAAAAGTACATAAAAATACCTGTGATACTAGTATGTCCTACTAGTGTGTTAGTATATCTAGAACAAAGCAAACATTTGTCTTGTTTGGTTAATTTACATCTGAATTGATTTATGCAAATGAAAGTTTGTCTATTAACGCAACGTGGCCAGCGCACCATGAATAACTGAAAAACCGATACCGAAAAAAGCCACTAATAAACCCCTAATAATCCATTGAACTAATTGGTCAGATTTTTCTAACTCTTTCTACACCAGGTTCACGATTTAATTAATAAATTACAATTTTATATTGCTTTTTTCCCGCAATAAAAACCATTAGAATTGATGTTTCTGACAGCGGCTGTGTGTGTGTCGGAGCCAATTACTGTTGAATTATACAGGGGACGGCGCTGCGGTGGAATCTGTGCGGAAATTAAACGGGGTTGGTTGGGCATGCCTGCGGAGAAAGATTGATATTTTCAAATTCACGTGTTAATAAACCTCATTCCGACCCTCGCTTCCGATGTAAATTAAATTTCATTCATTAAATTAATTACTAATTTTATGAAGTTTCGGGCGAGCATAATGGCTCTTTAAATTGATTGATGTGCAGACGGCTCCGTATAGGCCCCCGGCAAAGACTTAAAAATCAATTTTGAATACCCAGTGAGAAGTGGAAGGGGTCGACTAGACCCTGGTAATTAGTTGGGCGTACTTGTGTATATTTTTCACCAGAAGTTATAGTGTTTCATTGTTGGAAATGACAGTTCCAAACAGACCACTGAAACGCATCGCGAACAAAGTTTTTTGCGTACAATCTCAATCTTAAAGCAAAAATACCAATTGGAGTCTAGTTTTCCAGTTTCTCACTTCTAAGTTTCTAAGTTTCTCACTTATAATGTTTTACCGATTTTATCATTTTCTCAGAGCCGAAGATGTGTGTAAAGTTGTCAAAATGAATCGAATTGTAACCCTTACTAATTCAATGCCATTTCCACTGCATTCTGTTATTGCAGGGGTTATGTTATGTTATTGCAGGCGTTCTGTTATTCCAAGGTTATGTGTCAGTTATTACAGTTTAATTAAGTTTCTGTCGATTGCTCTATTTATTCTCTTCTGGCTGTTGTCTTTTAATTATTTCATTACTGCGACAAACAAAAGTCTAAACCACCGCAAGGTAAATCAACATCGGTAATTTATTACAATAATTATTGAACATTGCGAGTTAAAATTGCAAATTGTAACAACAACTAACATTCAAAAATTGGGATAATAATAATAATAATAATGATAATAATATTCATTTATTTGCCCAACAGTTACCAATTACAGGACTAATAATAATAATAACACAAACAACGCAGACACAACAACTGAATTAAAAAAATATAAATTAAACAACATTATAATGTAAGATAAAAATTTATTCTCGGCTGTAGTTATTAACGATTAAAAACTTGCTTCTGGGGATAGCAGCCAACACGGAAGGGTAATTAAAACAACACGTAACACGTACATTTGCTCAATCCCTAAGCTTTCGGCAATAATGTTTGCCTTCTTCAGAGGGTACGCTATAATAACAAACCATCAAAATAAATACAGTACCAACAAAACATTTACTTACAACTAAACTAGACGCGAGTAGGCAGCTACAGGACGGTATGACATTTCATATATATAATACAAGGACGGCTACTTCTCTTTGACAGTAGAAGTTTGACAGTAGGAGCGTGGGACACCGATGGGTAGTCCGTTGAGCCCGATAGTTGCGACGTTAATTATGGATAGGCTGCTCGACGTGACTCTGCCTCAGCTTCCCTACGAGCTTCCATTCATCTGTAAGTATGTGGACGACATCATTTGCGCGGTGCCAGCAACTGAAGTGAACGGTACGCTGGTTAGGCTGAATGCCTTTGACTACCGTTTACAGTTCACGGTTGAGACTGAGACTGACGGTGCAGTTCCGTTTTTGGATGCGTTGGTGATTAGACGTGAGGACCAGTCAATGCTGTTGAATTGGTATACAAAACCCACATATACCGGCCGTTTCATCAACTTTCTTTCTAACCACCCATTACATCAGAAAATCAACACAGTCGGAGCAATGCGAGATAGAGTAATAAGGATATCACATGTTATGTTCCACAAAGAAAACCTAAGGTTGTATGATGTCTTTAGTAATAATGGATACCCAAGAACTATGCTAAAGCGAATCATCTACAACTCTTCGGCGCATCCACCTTATTTGCAGAACACCTCCCTCACGCATCCTGGCACAGTTCCATTGGTGCGGCAACAGCAAAGATATGTTCGGTTTCCCTACATCCCGGGCCTCACGGAGAAGGTGATCGGAGTGGTGCGTAACCTAGGTGTGTGTGTGGCTGGTTACAATAGTAAACCATCTGCTGACCTGTTCTCCAAGGTCAAAGACAATGTACCCCTTCTACAGCAAGCGAATGTCATCTATAAGATACCCTGTGGAAGGTGCAATGGGGTCTATATAGGGATGACATCGCAATACCTTAAGACCAGAATACAACAGCACAAACTGGACTGTAATAACCACAGAGAGGGAAAAAGTGCATTGGTGGCACATTACCTGGAGATGGGCCACAGATTTGACTTTGAGAGAGCGTCGGTTTTGGACACGGAACCACATTATAAGAGGCGATTATTTTTTGAGATGCTGCATGTACGGGAGGATGAACGCTCTGTGAATTTCCGCACTGATATTCAGGGTGTTAGCTCCACGTATAGCTACTTGTTGCAGATTCATAAGGACCGTGTTGGCGACCATACACTGGATCCCATTTTCTTTTGAATTTTGAATCTGTAGTGCCTGTTAGTTATGCCACACACAAAACGCATACAGATGGGTGATTGTGTTAGCCGGCATTGCAGTTTCCATCGTCTGGATTGTTTACATTGTGGATAGTGAATAGATCTGACAGCCTGGCTAACTTGACCAATGATTACGTTGTTTGTTACGTTTGTGCTTTGTTGCTGGACTTCCTGTGTTTTTTAGTTTCATGTTTCTCAGTGGTGAGTTGGACTAGAATGTAAAAAAAGACCTTGAGGTAACCTGTGGAGTTTTTTTTACGTAATTTAATTTTTTGACCGCTTATTTTAGTGTGTTTGTAGGTAGTTTTTGTATTCTACTGTCAAAGAGTAGTAGCCGTCCTTGTATTATTTTTTTGTGAAATGTCATACCGTCCTGTAGCTGCCTACTCGCGTCTAGTTGTAAGTAAATGTTTTGTTGGTACTGTATTTATTTTGATGGTTTGTTATTATAGCGTACCCTCTGAAGAAGGCAAAAATCATTGCCGAAAGCTTAGGGCTTGAGCAAATGTACGTGTTGTTTTAATTACCCTTCCGTGTTGGCTGCTTTCCCCAGAAGCAAATTTTTAATCATTATAATGTAAGCACTATTGGCATTTCGAAACGTGATTAAGTGGAGCCTTCAATCCAGTGTTAGTTTTAGCCGGAATGGGTTGAAAAGTTGATGCATATCGAGAAGAGGTCCTCGGCACATGAAACCGCATGCTGTCAAGCAATGACGGACAATCCAATTGGTGTTTATCAGCTTCCTCAAGAAATCCGCACTATGTAGCTCATAACGGTGGTGTAACGACTCAAAGTCATAAGTCAGCTAGAACTCATAGTCGGAACCCTCCATAGGATAAATACGCGTCTGGCGAAAGCTGAGATATTTTAAAAACCTCCGTTGGATTCTCTCAATGGTTTGCTGATGTGAAATGTGTATGGATAACAGACCGTAGAAGCGTATTCTAACTTGCTTCTAACAAATGCAAAGTACAATGATCTAAAAACGTGCGGATCGCTGTACATCTTGCACATTCTCAGCACAAACCCAAGAGATGAATAAAAGACTAAATGTAGAACTTTATATGGACATAAAGAAGTGCATAGTCATGGAAATATGTATGTTTCTATCGCTATCTCACAATATTAAACGAGCATGTGGGTTATACAGTGTTTCCAGGAAAGTGCGCATCATATGGATTTTTTTATTATCCATTTCTCAGAAAATTTTATTCTTTATAAAAGTTGTCGGCTTGTATGAAACCAAAGCGGCAATAGTCAAATATGTAAATTTCGGTGCCATATACCGAGCGATTCAGAATATATGAATTTGTGATAAGAGTAAAGTACCTTTATTTTCATTATTATCGATAAACTTTATTTGGAAATGTTGTTTAGAAGTAAAAATTATATTCAAATATGAAGTCACAGACGCCTATAATGAATTTTCCTTTTGTTTTTTATTTCTTAAATTTTACTTTTATGACAAATATTCAATAGTCAATGCCGCATCAAGAAAATGAGTAATTTTGCGCAAGTTCTAAATATACATTAGTTATCATACCAAAATAATAAAAAATGTAAAAAATGTATTCAAATTTCTAAAATATAGATTAAAATGGACATTTTGGGATTTCAGGCATTGACTAACATTTGTCATAAAAGTAAAAATTAAAAAAAAAACAAAAGAAAAATTTCATGATAGGTGGCTGTAACTTCATATTTGAATATAATTTTGACTTCTAAACAACATTTCCAAATAAAGTTTAGCGGTAATAATGAAAATAAAGGTACTTTACTCTTATCACAAATTCGTAGGTATCTTATGAATCGGTTGGTATATGGCACCGAAATTTATATATTTGACTATTGCTGTTTTAGTTTCATACAAGCCGCCAACTTTTCTAAAGAATAAAATTTTCTGAGAAATGGATAATAAAAAAGAATTCCATACGATGCGGACTTTCCTGGACACAGTGGCGGACTGGGTCAAAAAATACTGGTTGCCAGGAAGCTAGGGGGGCCCACCATTTTTTTGTTTATGCTGCCGGTATATATACAGGTGTCCCACTTTTTTCCCCGAAAATTATGTTTAGAAAGCAAATGTCATTATGAATAAATTTTTTATAAGGAGTTATTTGTTTTCTCAATTCCTTGAAAAATTCAGCCGTTTGAACACACCCACTACACATTACAACCATAGAAAGTAAATAAATTTAAATAAGAATATTTAAAACAAAATCAACATAAATTGAATAAGTAAATGAACAAAAAAATTTATAGGTATGAAGCTTTTTATTAATTTTTTTTCTATAAAACATATCATTTTGAGTAAAAAGTATCATATGGACGTATTGGTTTTATCAATTGCTTAAGAAGTTGGCTCCGGTTAAAATACGGTTTTAGTAGAGGTAGCAAGCCGATTCGGGAACCTCCTCCATGACCTTGACCTTGTACCCAAGGTACTCAAGGTCAAGGTCGTGGAGGAGGTTTCCGAATCGGCTTGCTGTTGAAAATGAGTAGTCCTCAAATCAAGGTCAACATGAAAAATGAGGATGTTCCCAAACCGGCTCCTCCTCAATCTTAGCCTTGAGGTCAAAGTATTCAAGGTCATAGAGGAGGCTTCCGAATCAGTTTAACGTTAAAAATGAGTAGTCCTCAAATCAAGGTCAATATTAAAAATGAGGATGTTTCCAAATCGGCTCCTCCTCAATCTGAGCCTTGATCTCAAAATACTCAAGGTCAGAGGAGGCTGCCGAATCGGCTTGATGTTAATAGGAGATCAGCGACTGGTCAAGGTTTATGGTTTGTGGTTTGGAACCCCTTCCATCACAAAGCACTATATATATAACGGCTGGATTACTATTAAACGTTGTGCAAATTTGAAGTCCTCACAAGTGAATCAGTGAAGTTAACGTACGTCAACCAGTTAAATTACGAAAATATTAAGTATGTTTCTTCTTTTCAATAATCTAATATGAAGTTATTAATTGTTTAAATATCGTTAGAAATGCTGTCAACGGTTCCAGACCTGAAACGGGTGATTCAGTTGCAACGACAACAATACGATCTTCGTCGTCAGGATCTAGAAGATAAAATTAAAAATACTGTTCTTCCGAATATATACGTTTATCGGTGGGAGGCTACCTTGGATCTTCAATGGCAACTTCAACCAATTTATTTGGGTATTAAGTTTTGTGAGGAATATCTGAATGATAAAATATCTATTGACATGTTCATAGAAAAAATGCAGAACCATAATTTATTATCCAGCATATGTAAAGAGTTAGATGACCTGCTCAACAAAACATTACTCCTTCGCTTAATCGCTTAGACGTACTTGTGATATAAAGTAAAATAAAGTCATACATCGTATAAACGTTTATTATTTTTTGTATTACCAACTATCTTGTCCACTTCTTACCATCGAAGCCGAGACATTCATTGAAGATCGTCAGTTTATATAGCCAAATAAATATTTTCAATTGTTTTATAGAATTTTTTTTATATAAGGTTATCGTCATTCCCGAGATTGTCATTCCACTTTCATCCTAAGAATGAAACCTTACCTTCCCACTACTACTAGTCGTCATGGGTGTTTCTTATTATATACGGTACGTTTTCTTCGATGATAACGGTAAAAGATTGAAGCTGGATACTCTGGAGTCCTACAAATTCCAAAAGGTTGGGCAGAATGTAATTATACCTCCTGGTGCAACGATAATTAGAATAGTTGGTTTCCATGAAGAAGAAGAAGATGATATAACTGATTATTCTGATTCCGAGTCTGAACTGGACGAAGGTGAAGTAGATGATGAGGAGGAACGTAGCGATGAAACTATTATATAGTATTTTTTTTGATAAAAGATTATCGTTACCCCGAGATTGTCATTCCACTTTCATCCTAAGAAGGAAACCTTACAAATTTAGTGAAATGAAGTTTGTTACACATAAACTCACATTGCCAGTGCAAAATTTTGATGTAAAATGTGATTTGAGAACATTTCAACGGCATAGTGACCTCTTTGGAGGTTTTTGTAAGCGAGCAATTATCGTTGGTGGTTCGGGAACCGGAAAAACAAACATCTTGCTGACACTACTAACGCATCCAAATGGATTACGTTTTCAAAACGTTTACCTCTGCTCCAAATCGTTAAATCAACCTAAGTATGAATATTTACGTTGTTTGATGAAACCAATGCATGAATTCTTTTATTGTGAGTGCTCCGATGTAGATGATATGGTTACACCCTGCACAGTAAAAGAGTATTCCGTTGTCATTTTTGATGATGTTCAATGTACACCGCAAAATGTTATAAAGGAATATTTTTCCTTCGGACGACATAAGAACGTTGATTGTTTTTATTTATGTCAATCTTACGGCGCAATACCAAAGCATTTGTTGAGGGACAATTGCAACCTCATTGTAGCTTTCCGTCAAGATGTTACGAATTTGAAACACATTTTCGACGATCATGTTAGTGCAGATATGACATTTGATAAATTTCAGGATATTTGTCGTCAATGTTGGACTGATACATATGGTTTCCTAGTAGTTGACCTGGACTGTGCAAAAAACAGTGGTCGGTATCGCAAAGGATTTGACACATATATACAGCTCTAATACCGAAAACGGACAGTTGAAATTAACTTGTAATTCATTCAACATGGATAAGGAACTTGCTAAAAAGTTATTACACGTCCGTGAAGAATTGCGTAATAAGCTTAAATTGTTAAAAGCTGAAATTGCAGCATCCCGGCAAAGTGCCGAGACAGCTTATACACCAATAACTGAACCTTTGAAAGCTATTGCAGATCGGTTACAAACGGTTCAAATCATGCCAAAACTGGAGCAATCATACGGAGAAGATGAGTCATTTACGAATTCTAAAAAAAAAAGGAAAACGTCTAAATATGAATCATATGAAGCAGATGAGACATCCATACCGCATGATAAACCAAAGCAAAAGTTCTCCAAATTTCAATCACTAACTGATACTTCAACCCCAATACAATCGCGACGAAAGAAGACACCTAAATTTCTGAAACTTGAAGAAATTGGATCTCTGTCAACTGCAACTGAAACGGAGGCGCAGCAAACGGATGTGCCCTCTGATAATGACATAGAAGAAGTTGAAGATGATGACAGCTTCGATTTAGGTGAATTGAGTCGTGATGTTTCAGAACGTCTTCAAGAAACCAAGAAAAGGTTATCCGAAAATATGCAACAACCACAGGTACAAGCAGTCTTAGCACAATTTCATCCATTACCTCGCGCTTACATTGAAGAGTATAATACGGATGTTGAGGATATATTCGACAAAAAGTATGGAGTACGAGAAGATAAAGGTGATCTTTACATAGGAAGTAGCAAAGTTGAGTTTGTTGGTCCTAACCTAAGCGTTGCCGGTTTTGAATACATAGGAACTCCAGGATTATATGAATTAGTATTTAAGAAGAAGCCAGGAAAGTTTACACCTCAAGATCTTCGTGAGTACAGAGATCTATTGAGACGAACAAATGCTGCTAGACTGCAATATAATCCGGAATTACGAATATCTGCCAACAAAGGGTACAAGTACATGAATATTATCAAACCTGCATTAGCAGGTAAAGTGCCGAATGTATGGTGGACCAAATCATGGAAAACTGGTTCGGGATATATTCAGAAACAGTTCAAACCAAATACAAAGGTGCAATTGCAATATTGGGACAATCCGAACGAACTTGTCAATCGGTTGCGTCTTCTACTAGCTTCCGAATCAGCTGGTCACAACGGGCATAATAATGAAATTATTTCAATTATTGAAGAATTAAAAGAAGCGAACGTCATGTATTGAGCACACAACATTCATTTATAAAGCTACACACAATCCAGATAGATTCATTCATTCCATTTTTGTTCTATCACATCAATTAACATGACCATTGATCGTTTGGGAAGACACTTGATTCATAAGAAATACATTGCAAAACACAGAGCTTTACGTGTTGAACAAAAAAGTGATTACGTTATTACATTTGTTGGAGATGGCACGCTTTCATCCACAAACAATTTAATAATTAACAACAAGGGTTCCAAGGATCTCTATCGAAATCGTGTTTACCAAGGAACTATAAAACTTGTGAACGTTCCTCCAAGCATGACACTTATCATCAACGGTGCTGTCGTTATAGATCCTATTGGATATAAAATTAATCCTGGTGACTCGTTTTCCCTGAGCTATATTTCAAAACGTACAAGACCTAAAGAATCCTACTTTGTTGAAATATTACTATCCAACGATGAGTTCAGTTAAAAGGGATTTGATCAATGAAATTCACGCTCCTGTACGAAGAAATTTTCCAAGACGAAAAGTTATTATTAAAGGACTAAAGGATCTTTTTCAAGCGGACTTGGTCGAAATGATTCCATATTCAACAGAAAACAAAGGATATAAGTATATATTAGTGGTTATTAATACATTTTCCAAATATGCGTGGGCTAAACCGTTAAAGACCAAAACTGGTTACGAAGTTTCAGAACAGATGAACAACATATTTCTCGAAAAGAGACAGAATATACCGAAGAATCTTCAAACCGATATGGGGAAAGAATTCTACAATGCATCATTCCAAAACTTAATGAAACGTTACGGAATAAACCATTACAGCACATACTCCAGTCTGAAAAGTTCAATCGTTGAAAGGTTGAATCGAACGTTGAAGGAAAAAATGTGGAAAGAGTTTTCCATGCAGGGGAATTATCGCTGGTTGAATTTACTACCGGAAATAGTGAAAACCTATAACAATACTGTTCACAGTACAACTGGATTTAAACCAGTTAAAGTGAATCAGAAAAATGCTAAAACCATTCTTAAAAGCACATATAATTCCTTAAAAGTTATGGAGCCTAAACATGCAAAGTTCAAGATTGGCGACTACGTTCGCATCAGTAAACATCGACAGGCCTTCACCAAAAACTATACACCAAACTGGTCTAATGAAATTTTCACCATCTCTAGAATTCAAAATACATTACCGCGAACTTACCTATTAAAAGATTCACTAGAAGAAGATATATTAGGAGGTTTTTATGAATACGAATTGCAGAAGGTTCAACATCCGAACGTCTTTTTGGTTGAAAAGATTATTAAACGAAAAGGAAACAAAGTCCTCGTCAAATGGATGGGTCTCAGCGATGCACATAATTCCTGGATAGCGAAAAGCAATGTATTATAAACGTTGATTGTTTTTTTTGGTAAAATTAATAAAACACTTTTTTCATTCAGAACGTTTTTTATTTGCCAGTTATTTATACAGCTGTATAAGAGATTAGTTATTTTCATAGAACATAGTTACTAATTCATCTAACACTAAATTGGCCTCAGGGTTTAGAATTTTATAGTGTCCCCATGCCAATGTATTGCAATTGTTATTTAGAAGGTATCGTTTATCATCTTTCGCTGATAAAGCAATTTTGTTCTTCAATTCAGTATACATTATATGCAAGTATGATCGGAATACATACATTTTCTTAAGTATCTGCCCCCCCTCATTCACAATCCGCTTATAGTCATCTACAGTTAAGTGTTTGTCGATAACATACTTTTTCACTCCTTTAGCTTTTTTAACATCCTCTGCAACATTCACATCACTTCCTGCAACTTGTATGCAATAAGCTTTGGCACCTGTACCGTAAAATGACTCAATTATTCGTCCACCATACTCATCTTTCATTTTACCTATAATAGACTTGTTTCGTGGAATCTGATGGATATTAGACATAGGATAATTAGAGGTATCAAATTTATCAATATTCTCTTTAATATCATTATAAACATTATCAGCTTTAATAGATACAATTAAAGAATCTGTATCCGTATATAAGAGACATACGCGATCTCCATACTTCGTTTTAAGGAAATCATAATAAAAATCATACATGATACTTTTGGAAATTTCCAATACACTGAAACCTACATATAATGGTTTTTTGTAATGAACTTCTACAATTTTCATTTCAACCGCAACCAAACTTTCACTAAAAATTTTTGCTGACTTAAAATTCGGTTTCGCAATAAAAACCTCTGCTCCAATTTTTCTATGTCGTGACTCGAAATGCGTTAATAACTTTATGTCTACCCGATTCTCCACATTCTCCATAGTCTTGCCGAAAATGCTGTTGTTCATTAATTTGTAAAAATTTTTGATAAACTCATTGACACCCTCATTTCTTTTACTCGTGTTAAAATCTATGTAAGGTTTTAACCAATTATTTTGTTTGAATTCAAGAATTCGATAAATTTTCCCAAGTTCAAGCCCATGCTCTATACATTGAATTAAATTTGAATAATGAATTATATACTTTGTTTTTGAAGACAAAGTGTTTAATAGTTTACGATTTTTGGATCCTAAAGGTGTTGTGCTTTCCGCACAGAATGGGAAATCATTATGATCGTCATGTAAATTAGCGGGATAATCCAAGTCTACTTCCAACACATAACCAACATTAGGATCACCATGCAGGTTTGCAACGTTTACAGTATCGATTTCTTCTTTCGTGAACCATCGAAATGATCCTAAAGGAAGATTTTGACACATTGCATGCCCATATAAATTTGTAGCATCTAAATAGAGAATGTATGATGTTTCCTTTGCGTTATCATAATTGGTAAGAAATGGATTATTTGCTATTTCTTTTCGTTTTGTACACATACTAACACCTCCTCGAATACCATTTTGAAAAAATAATAACATGTCAATATCTGTTAATAGATCCAATTTAACACCGGTCATACGCAACATTGCATCCCAACTCAAACCTGGGGCGGTAAAATACTGTGCCGGATCAAGTTTATAATCTTGAATACATATATCTCGGAAATTTTCAAAAACATCAGCTAAAAGCAGCACATCCGATGTTAAATATATATCTGCGTAATCACCAAGTGTCTTACATTCAAATATGCGCCAGACACGGTGGGCACGTTCATAATTTTTCACATCTACGCTTTTATCCGACAATATATCAAAAAATTCATCAGCAGTAGGCAGTTGCGGATAATCTAATTTTTGAAATGAATCTACAAAAGAATATGGAAAAATTCCTTTCTGCCGAAGTAACATGAATTTGGTATCATCTTTTATATGTCTTCTTAATTCTCTACAACTGTCATTTACTAAGTATGATGCTAATTTCTCTAACGATGACGCCATAAACTTAAAGGTGTCTAAAAATCTAAGTTTTACAAATAATTTTTTAAATTTCCCTCTAGCGTCAATCATATGTCCAACACCTATTCGTTTTGTAAATGAAATATATTTTTCTTTATTTTGAGCAATAACATCTATTCGTTCTTGTTTTAACGCCATTGTTTTTACAAACAGATGGCTGTCATAATTACTTAGATTATGAAAGAAAACTGGTACAAATTTTGGAATTTTGTAATTAATGTTGCAGAGGGAATGAGCAACACCTCTGAAAGCTCCTGTTAGGTGATCATTGTCGCATACTTTATCATTAACATCCACAAATTTATCACAAATATGACATGTGGTTGTCTCACCGAATAAACGATTTTCCTCATCAGTTAATTTGTTCATTGGTTTTACTATACCCAAATGTTCTTTATAGATTCTCTGCACATCGTTTTCTAATTGATTCATAAATTCTGTAGCGGCATGCTCCCCTCTATATTTTACAAATTTGGATAAAGAATCATCATACGAACATTTAATATAATATGCAAAAGCGTAAGGTTCGTGCTCATAACATTTGGTTGTAAATGAAACTGACATCTAATTCTCTATCATCATTATGGGTAGGTTTCAACAATGCTTCAAAATCAGCATAGATAACAAACGGTACCTTCAATTGTTTTTCATAATTTTCAAATTGTAAAATATTTTCCCTAACTCTTTCCCCATACTTATTTATTCTTAGCGATTCGGTGGGTAAGACCGCCTTAACACGTTTACAATCTTCCCTCATGTGGCGTTCCAATTTACTTTCTTCTGAAAAATATACCAAACATCCCTCACAAATATATTTTTCATGACCATTTCGCGATAACTGACTAGATACAAGTCGTGACAAATTTTTAATCCAACAATAATGATTATTACCACTATCATCACTTGTGATTAACAAATTTACATGCGCGTTTTGTCGTCTTTCTGTATAATGCAATGGTCCTACTACATTATTCGTAACGATACCATTCTCAAATTTTGCTTGTAAACCATAAACATTTACAGATATGTTATTATTCTGCTCAAATGTTGGTATATCATGCAAACTAACTGGGAATTGCAAACCTGTTAAATTCAATAATGTACGAGGTTTCGGATAGGACGACGTTCTCTGGTAGTCCTGTTGGATCGCACAGCGCTGATGTTATAGCCCAACAGAAGCATTCTTGATCATCATTTTGCACGTTGATTACTGCTTCTTTCCGTTTGATGTCCGGTGGTAGATCGATATAACTTGACGCCTTCAAGGGGTTGTATTTATTGATATTCACCTCCAGATATAAAATTTGAACTAAAGTCCATCCTACAAGAAAACATTATCCATTATTCATTATTGCACTAATCACAATAACATTTATCATACCTGAGTCACGCTCCTGAAATTCAGACATTTTTGCAGATATTTCATCCATAAATAGTCCATATACTGCATATAAATCAACACCTCTAGTAATTACAGCATTTTTCGTATTGAAAGATTTAATTTCAGCATCTTCTTTCGTTGCTAGGTAGTGCAAAGTAAAACACTCCACATTAACCTTCACACAGTTGTGAAGATAACGCATGTTCTCAATTAAATTGATTACTTTTTCACGAATGTCATTTTTAAAATCATCCAGATCTATGTAGTGTCTTGACTCTGCTACTCTATAGCTTACAATTCTATTCCCAAACGCTCCTGCTATTCTTTCCACACCATCATCGGTTAATACCAAAGCATTTGCTTTATGCGCATTACTACGGAGGTGTGCGGAGTACGATGTTTGATTTACGTAAAGGTCGCAGAATTCACATTTTCTAACATTGGCGAAGTCTTGCTGATTATTTAATTTTATACGCTTTCCAAGACATGCTGTTCTCTGATGACATTTAAGATTATCTGCACGACTGAAACTTTTACCGCACTGCTCACACTCAGGCATTTTAACTGTTTAAGACGATAGAGGAGATCAAACTGAGCTTTCATTCTGCATACGGTGTATTTAAAGGTTCCCTCTTCACAGCGTCCACATCTTAAAAACTAGTTTCATTGTCAAGAGGTAGACCTTGAAACTCACCACAGCGTGAGGAGGTTATTACCTGGGACTAGACTGCAACCTGGTAAACTGGTTTCCAGCGTGACTTGCTTGAACCCACACATATTTAAGCCGCTCTGCAAATGATTCCACAGTAATAGCAGTTATCGCAACTGTAGCAGGTATGATGAGTCACTCATGGTGTGACTCATCGACGCTACCTGAAGGTAAAAAACAAAACCTGCAGGCTGACATGTGTGACCGCACTATACGTCATCCTGATGTTGACGAGGAAGATATTACTCGCGTAAGTATGATTACTTTTTACGTTCCCAACATTATATTAATACAATTATCTGCAGTCATTCGTTGGAAGTTTTTGGTGGTACTTGCTGTGCTGTCCAATACTCCCGGACCAAAAATTGCATGACGTCCTTACAGATCCAAGTGGTGGGGTTGGATTATTAAATACATAACGATTGCAGTTTTTACCTCAGTCTGAGATTCCTTCTACAAGAGCAACCAACAATAATCCGCAATGTGGGCAAGTTATGCCCTTGACTACAATTCACAGCGGAAAGCTACAACTTTAAAAGAAGCCGTGGATCTGCAACGGGAGGAGTACTCAATTTTACAACGTGAAGCTGAATTATCGTTAAACGATTTTCGGTGCGACTTTGAGTTTGAATATTTATCAAAACGTCGGAAGGAATTTGAAGCAGGGGTGAATACATGTGAAGACTACTTAGAAGATCGTGTCAATATTGACCAATTAATAAACCGTCTTAAAGAATTAACGATTTTAAATATACGAGATGATTTGTATACACTTTTACCGAAACACTTACAACAAATGTGTAATGATAATGCTCAATAAATAAAAGCAGTCTTAACAACAATCTTTTTGTTTTATTTATTTATTTTAAATATGTTACGATTATCTCTTCATTATCCCCACCGAGAATCGTTTTGGGTGGGGTCTTGCAGAATATATAATCCGGAGTATTTTATTTCTACCAAGCTTCTGTGAGAGTGCCTTACAACGACCAACCCTAAACAATAATTTGTATCATGAAAACCGCTGAAGAATTGCAAGATCGTGTTGATAAGTTGCTACTGGTTCAATTGAAACATCTAATTGTCGGTGTCAGATACGCTGTTGAATATGTCTACAAGTTGAAAGCATCTCGCAGACTTGTGTGCTACTTATGCGGCCGTGTTAAACTGTTTGTGCCCAGGAGATTAGTAAGAAAGATCTCAAATGATCAAATCCGGTATGTCAACAAGACTGGAACACAGTTACAACTGATTTTTAATGGTGAGAAACATCCTCAACCGATTGAATTTCGAAAAGTCTGGCGGTAGCTGACACATTTATTGTAAGGATATTATGATAATAAAAACTTAATCTTTATAGTACTTTCATTATTCCACCGTAAATCTTTTAAGTGTTCATGAAGTAATTGGAATGAAGAACTGGGGTATACAAAATGTTGAAAATTGTGAACAACAATCATATGTCAGTTATATAAGAAATTAGTAATAATGGGAAAATTAGAAAAATGTGTCTGAAGCTCACTGAGCAAAAGATCTTGGGGGCATGTTTTATCATTTATATAGGGGATATCGTGAAGAATGTGACAGTCTCTGTAAACCCATTGTGTGACATCTGTAGTATTAAATGTATTGTTTGGAGGCAAAACGGATTATTCATCGTCGGAGAGGCAAAAGAGTAGGTCAAGGATTGATCAATAAGTTAATTAATAAACTTCCATTCGAACTGCACATACCAGGTTATAATTTTTGCGGACCAGGAACGAAGCTTCAAGCAAGATTAGAGAAAGGTCATACAGGTGTAAATAGGTTAGACGAAGCTTGTAAGGAGCACGATATCGCATACTCTCAAAGTGATAATTTAAGCCATCGACACAAAGCCGACCATCAATTGTATGAGAGAGCAGTTGAACGGATAAGAAGTAAAGACGCAAGATTTGGAGAAAAGATAGCGGCGTCCACCGTTGCAGCAATAATGAAAGGAAAAACAAAATTGGGAATGGGAACTTCAAAGAGGAGAAAAGGGTTAAAAAAGAGAAAAATTAGAGGAGGTGCGTTAAGTTTCACGCAAGCAATGAAGGTAGCTAGAAACGCTATATCCCGCGGTGGTAAAAACAGAAGTTTGTTATCAAATGTAAACATCGCATATGCAAAACTAAGGAAGAAGAACATTGCTCCCCCGCGACGACGAATAATACCCATTCCAAAAACTGGAGGGTTTTTACCCTTAATACCACTATTCGCAGCTTTGGGAGCGTTAGGTTCATTGGGTGGTGGAGCAGCAGCAATAGCAAAGACTGTTAATCAAGCGAAAGTGGCTCGAGAACAGATGGAAGAGGCTAAAAGACACAATCGCGCTCTGGAAGCACAAAAAATTGCGGGTAGCGGTTATTATTTGAAACCGTACAAGGCGGGATGCGGCTTATATATATCATCTAATTCAAAAAACTGATTAGCTCCCTTCCTCATCAACCGTTGACCAACGTTCAGTTAATAAAATATGTTAAAAAGTTAAAAATACCAAATTTTAGAGGTATTTTTATGAAGGATAAGTTACCGAAACGCATTCGTAATGTTGAAAGCGGTATAATTAATTTGGATGACGATGATGGCGAAGGAACACATTGGACGAGTTACGTGAAAGACGGTAATCAAATCTCATATTTCGATAGTTTCGGTGATTTACAACCTCCCATAGCAGTTCAACATTATCTATTGTCGCGAGGTGGAGATAGAATTCATTATAACTACGATCGCTATCAAAAAACTAACACAAACAATTGCGGTCATTTATGTTTACAGTTTTTGATAAATCAATATGAGAAGTTGTAAATGTTGTAGTAGAAGGTTTGTTGGTGACTTGTAAACATGGGGTCACATTCTTATACGTTCACATTAACTGGTCCAAGTTCAGAATTAGGATGCAACTTTTATCCAGCAATAAATTTGAAAGAAGATGTAGATTATGAGTTAGCACTTTTGAATTTCGACGCATATAATTCAATTGCGAACGTGACCGAAGACAATAATTTACTGTATTATGGCGATAAGAAAGACAGAATCGAAATTCCCACAGGCGCGTATGATGTAGATGACCTGGCGGATCACATCACAAGTGAACTGAAGAATAAATCAGTGAAGATGCAAATTCGCGGAAATCCTAATACTCAAACGGTTAGCATTAAATGTACCGAGGATATCCACTTTGACGAAGATCGATCGATCGGTACATTGTTAGGATTTACACGAAGGAAACTTGTAAAGGATGTGAATTACATCAGCGAACATAGAGTAAATATTAACCCCGTAAACGCTCTACAGATTTATTGTAATTTGGTCAGCGGGTCTTACAACAACGGACAACAGGTTCACGTGTTGCATCATTTTTTCCCGAACGTTCCAGCCGGATTTAAAATAATAGAAAGTCCACAACCACCGATTTATTTACCAGTACTGATCAAAGATATCACAAGTGTATTCGTAAAGGTGTTAGATCAGCACGGAAAGGTTGTAAAGTTTGGTGAAAGAGAAGAAATTACAGTTCGTATACATCTGCAGGAAGTTAAATGATAAAATGAAGATTGGTTTACAAAAGCGACGGAGGCACAGGAAGGATGTCAAAATACCGCAAATAATCAATTGTAAATCTGATAACAAATATAAATGTCAAGCTGTAGCAAATACAAGGGACAGTAGTTGCAGAGCTGTGAAGACATTAACAGTCGCCAATAAGAAATTTCTCCAGTCATTAGGGTATAGAATACGCTAAGTAATGGACATCTTAAGTGTTACGGATAAAATTAGAACGGATAATTCCATAGTTAGTTATGAATACCATTCACATCAACCGTTTGGATCCCAGAGTTTTCATAACTCCGATGAAGTACGAATTACCATTCCAGAAGTTGATAATTTTACAGTTCCCGGAGAAAGTTATTTATACGTAGGACGGATAAATTTGATGAATGATGATGGAACCGCGCAAAAAGCAACCAAAAAAGCAGACGGAACCATTGAAGGCGTTCCTCAGGCAACTAAATTCATATGCAATCCCATCGCTTTTCTCTTTAGCGACATTCGATACCTTTTAAATGGAGTGCAAGTAGATTCTGTACGGTATGTTGGGCTTTCTTCCATAATGGAAGGATACTTTTCATATACTCCAAATGATATGGTGAGATTGAAAAATGCTGGTTGGAATGTTGATGATGACCATACTAGCGACATTGTGGACAGCATGGGAAATTTTAGCGTTTGCGTACCGTTAAAATCCTTGTTGGGTTTTGCAGAAGATTATAGAAAGGTCATACTCAATGCAAGGCAGGAACTAATATTAATCAGAGGAAACGACGATATTGATGCGGTAGTTGAAAAGGTTGTACCCAACGTGAATAAGGATGAGAAGGTGCACATAACAATAGAAAGAGTAGTCTGGCGAGTTCCACACGTCAATGTAGGTTTAAGAGAGGAAATATCGTTAGGGAAAATAATGGGCAGAAATACCGTAATTCAATTACCATTCAGAAGCTGGGAAATGCTTGAATATCCCTCTCTTCCAGAAACAACCAAACATTCATGGTCAGTTAAAACTGCTACACAAACCGAGACTCCCAGATTCATCATCATTGGTTTTCAAACCGATCGAAAAGGGAAAATGAAAAAAAAACATGAGCCAATTTGATAACATAAACTTAACAAATTTAACCGTATTTTTAAATGGAGAACGATTCCCATATGATAACTTAAATATCGATTTTAAAAATAATCGTTATGCAGTATTATATGAAATGTATGTTCGTTTTCAAGAGAGGTATTACGGGGTAGATGATAGCGAACCTGTGTTTAAACCTTCTATGTTTAAAGAGAACGCACCACTAGTAGGGATCGATTGCTCACATCAAAAGGATGCCGTTCATAAGGGAGGTGTGGAAATAAGAATTGAATTTACCACGAGCGAAAATGTTCCAAAAGATACAGCAGCGTATTGTCTAATTCTGCACCATCGCGCATTCCAATATAATACCGTTCAGAAGCTAAATTGGTCAGTATATCCATGCAAGCGATTCTACTCAAAATCTGATTATAATAACTGCCCATGTTTAGAGCTTTTAAGTATGCCAAACGAGTACGAATTATTTCCTTATGTTGCCACATTTCCTTCAGTCCATCCAATGATAAATACAACCATTCTTCCCCATGATGAATTTTCAGCACTTTTATATAGTGCTCTATCCATTCGCAGGTAATTCTAAAACCCATATTTTGCATTGAAGGACACACTTCTTGAGTTTGCATATTCATTAAATATTGTGTAATTATTTGTTCATGTTTCACAAATTCGTTCCACTGTTCTGCCGTAAAGGTTACGTTTTGTCGCCCCCTTCCAAATATCCGAACTGCTGGATCTAAAGCTGATTCCATTTTAAAACCTACAGCTAAAAATTTTGTGTTACTCTTGTTCAAAGAGTACACATGTTGGCAAAGAAACGGTTTTGGGATTGTTGGATTTAGCTCGTTGAGGTCATATACGGTCACTTCTTGCATCATGTTTTGCACACCGGATCCATCAGTACTAGGTGTTGGTTGCACTTTCACATCATTCACGTTGGCCATGCTAAGATCTAATGGGTTAAGTGTTGCGAACTCTACTTGTTCCTTTTGCGATCCATTAAACATTGATAATAAATTCGTTGGTTGTGCATGACTATTACGTTTTCTCCTTATCTTCTTTGGAGCATCAAGTACGCCACCACCCGGTCCTACAGCTTGTATTGGCGTTGTTGACACTAAAATATTCGTTTCTATTGATATTACGTTTCTTCAAGCTTACAAACCTTACTTTTCCACTGCTTCACTATTTCACTGCTTCGCTGCTGCTGTTATACTGTGTACGCCACAACTCCCACAATACCTTTTATACGCGAACAATGTCATCAATCAGTATTCAATTTGAGAACATCCTCATTTAACATTGACCTTGTTTTGAAGTCTACTCATTTTTAACATCAAGCCGATTCGGAACCCTCCTCTGAGATCAAGGCTCAGATTGAGGAGGAGCCGATTTGGGAACATCCTCATTTTTAATATTGACCTTGATTTGAGGACTACTCATTTTTAACGTTAAACTGATCGGAAACCTACTCTATGACCTTGAATACTTTGACCTCAAGGCTAAGATTGAGGAGGAGCCGGTTTGGGAACATCCTCATTTTTCATGTTGACCTTGATTTGAGGACTACTCATTTTCAACAGCAAGCCGATTCGGGAACCTCCTCCATGACCTTGACCTTGAGTACCTTGGGTACAAGGTCAAGGTCATGGAGGAGGTTCCCGAATCGGCTTGCTACCTCTACTGGTTTTGTTAATAACTCAAACGGTTGTAACTTTGACATAAATTGAAAAACTAATAAGTCCATATGAAACGTTTTACTCAGTATCTCATTTACTATACGGAAGAAAAATTGCGGGGAAAAAATGAAAAATGAAAGAGTTACAAAGAAAAACTTACAAAAATATTATGAAATAAAATCTTAAAAATAAGAAATAGAACGAATATGCAATATATAAGATCGTTTAATCAGCTTTCCTAAAATGTATAACTCGGTGGTGTATCGTCAACAGCTGCAAAGTTATTAAGCATCTAATGTGACATTTGTAACTTATGCACAATATTCATAAATTAATATTAAATATCCAGATTGTTCGACGAAATTCAACAATCTCTCAATTAGAATAATTCTTCTTTTCGTGCAGCAGCTTTTAGTAATAGCATTCTGCAATTTTGATTTATACAAACGTATAATTTGTGACATTTGTTTTCTTCAAAAAATTAGTAATTTATATATCAATCTAAAATTGTTTAAATTATATTTATCAATGACATTAAATTGTTCATAGTGGTCCAACGCTTTGAAAAACTAGATCGCCTGATTTAATCGAGTCTGATTTGTTACTCTGTAGACATATTGAGGAAGAAATTTATGGGAATATTAAACTACTATAACGAACATGAAGAATAGTAATAAGTAATAAGGAGGCGTCAAAATAATTGTGCGATTGCTGAATTTCGTCGTGGCAACTAGATATGTTATATTAATTTATGAAATATTTTTTGTATGCGTATAAATGTTAAATTAGATGCTTAATAACTTTTTAGCTGTTGACGATAGACCTACCGACTTAAACATTTTAGGAAAGTTGATTTATCGATCTTTCGAAGTATGTCAAGATATACAGGGTGTTCCATTTAAAATTCTTGTTATTTGACATTTAGCAAATCTCCAGTTATTCCGGATAAGTCATATTAGAATTTAATTTATTTAGCAAATGAATAAAAAAATGCGATTGTTTTAGTATCCAAAATGAGTTCTTTTATTTCTTTATTCTTGTTAGTTACCTTAGAATAATTTTGAAAATGCTCATTTTTGACAATCCTTTCACAATATCTCAGAAACAGTTGATAATAGCCTAATACAAGTTGAAGTCAAAACAATTAGGCTAAAAATCTTCATCAAAAATTGCAATAATATACCTAGTGTTCCATTTAAACAAACATAAGTTTGTTGGTACGTTGTTGTGGGACACCTGTAAACATGAAAATATTTTCTGGCCGTAGGGCGAATGATTATCTATAAATTTTATAACACCCTGTACATAAATTTTATGATATCTTCAAAAGTGAAAAAGCTATATTACTTTTTATATCATTGAGCAACACAAAAATGCGCAACTTTGTTTCTAATCTTTTTTTGTATTTTTTTTTTTAAATTTACATATTTTATACTACAAATAAATTTAATTTTATTGTTATTGCATGTATAAAAGAACATTCTGTATAAGTGATCCATTTTTGTACTCAAGTAAAATTTTATTTATTTGATTTATTTTGCTCCCTTTCATATGTTCAGCAAATATTCCACAATGTTTTCCTGTATATCAATTATCCGATTTAAGTTTTAATTTTGTACTACCACGTCATGCCATAACAATTCTGTACTTTGTGACGTATTGGTATTTCAATTTCGGATGAATAATATTTTTGCCAGAACCCGGTCAACCAAATTTAAAAAGAAACTTGTCTTTTATTAAAGATAAACGTCCAGTAAAAAGTTTCAAGTTCAAATAGTAATACATTTTAACAAGTTCTCTTAACAAGGGCCTTTTGGAGAATTTTTATTGTTTCCCAAAGTGGGTTTCTTAAAACACACCATGCAATTTTCTTATTGGTTCAAATTTATTGCCAAACATAAAAATAAATTCTTAAGGCGGACTCGTGCAAGTTTCAGTATAAATAAATAGATTATTAATATTTTCAACATTGTCTTCAGGGGGGCCCACTGAAGGGTGGGCCCACTTGCCATCGGGCAACCTGGCACCACCTGGCCAGTCCGCCACTGCCTGGACACATCTGTAGATGTCAATCGAATAAGGCAATCATAGAACACATCAATCAAACATCTACTATTCTTCCACCATTCATAAAACCTTCAAGGGACGCTTTGTCTATTATCCAACAATCTACAATGCCAATCACTGGCACGACGCGTAATCGTGTTGACCAGAAGTGCCGATGAAAGGATTAGTCCGTAATAACGCGCGCAGTGCCTTTGAATTCAGCCCGGCTCGAACAATCGGCTTTGCATAAAAGAGAAATCCTTTTCTCTCAAACGCAGTGACAGATCTGAATTGGTAGTAGTTCGATTCTAAATGGCCGACAAAGATTGGGAATCGATTTCGCTATCCCATTTATCCACAGCATATACACGCTTTTGTATCGACAACAGAACTGCACTTGGCAAACGAACGAATCAACCCAGTCCGGCACTGTTCAACTCTACACCGGAATGCAGAAATTCTCTCCCTGTGGATGCGTTTATTGTTAGCTGTGATTCGCGTTCGATTCTCTCTCTATCTCTATCTGTTTCTTTCTCTCTCTCGCTTCCTCTATGCCTATTTGTTTGTCAGACGATCGGATAACTGCATAACGACATCGGATTAGCCAAACGGAAAGCTTTTATTGCGGAGTTGGCTTTTCGAATAATCTCTACAGGCGGCGCCACCGGTCGCGCGGTACGTCCCAAAAACGAATTATTGATATGAGCGTTCTGTAGGGCCATGAAATAAAACCGATTTTGAAATGGGCTTAGTCCAAATGCCGAGGCTAAAAATATGCTGACTAAAGCCTATAACAGGTGGAGAGTTGTAAGTTTCAGGATTAATTATGCAATTTATGTATGTGTGACCTAGATATTTGTGAATAAGCACAAGACATATTAAAATTAGTCATAGGATTATCCTTAATGATAGATTCTGGTTTTTATGCTTGGTGATTATTATGATTGAGTATTATCACTTGTATGGATTGTGGAACAATAATATTAATTCAAGATCGAAACCGATTAGGCCAAGCAATAGAACTACAAATGATTGCTTTTTTGCAAAGCTGGGCACAAAAGCGTTAATCCGTTAATCGTTAATTAACGAAGTTAAATTTTTCGTTAACGAATTAACTTTTTAGTTAACATTCAAAACCATTAACGGACTCATTAACTTCCGGAAATATCATAAACATTTCGAATGGCTGTATAGGCATTCTGTGCAAGTTCGGACTTGGATTTGTTTACATGTGTGACGTACACTTTCTGTGACGCGACATCCGTATATAAAGCATGCGCGCGAGTTGTTGTTTTTAGTTGTTCTAACTCCAACCCCCTTAAGCCCCCTTTACTTCATTCTGTGCATTTCAAACGCTCAATTCAATTCGTCAAGGGCGTCAAGTCCAATGTGATGCTTTGTTTTACTCTATGCAACATTTTAAAATTACCAAGTTGCATGGAATTGAGATAGGTTCGATCAGTTCTAAATATGGAAGTGCCTGCGTTTCTAGCAACAATCTAGGAATTTTTGTCTAAAACGAAAATTTGGTGACACCACTGTGTATAGACGCGAAACATAACCTATCCCGCATTTCGTTATTTATTATTGTTTGCTGTAATTAAAAATGTCGAAGAAAGCGTACGATAAAAATATTGTGTAGAAGAAAGGCGTAACAATAATTTAATAACAAAGCAACGAGGTTATGTTTGCTACCAACCCAAAGCAACTATTGTTGTCAAAAAATAAAAATCACTGATGTCCAAGCCATGCAATTTATTAAAGTTGCACAGAAGTAAATGGCGAACAAATTGTCATAAAACTGCATGCGATATTTAACAATTACATTGCTGAAATTGCAGGTTTGAACTGCATAGATATAAAAGTAGCTTTAGTTGATCTTTCCAATGTCTTTTATATATCTTGCATCTCGTAATGTAGTTATTTTAATTACCACGGTACCTACTTTGAAAAATTTCGAAGGCAATTTTAATATAATATGTTAGAATTGCATATTATTCAACCGCAAAAAATGTCCGCAGTTGTTTGGGTTGCATACTCACCATAACTTATATTTTTTATATTAAAAGTTAACGATTAACGGTTAACGTTAACTTTCGTTACATTTGTAACAAATTAACAGAGTATCGGTGAACGAAGTTAACTTTTTCGTTAACCGATTAATGATTAACGAAGTTAACTTCCTGATTACTTTGCCCAGCTTTGCTTTTTTGACATAAAGAATAGCAGGAAGCCGCCTGTGCCATCCTGTGCAAGACAGTCCGTAGTATATTCCCACTATGTTTCCTACTCGAAAAACCCATTTTTTAAATTTTTTATAAACAATCATCAACAAAATATTGCGTTCTTTTTACTTTTTTTTATTGTAAAAGGAAAACTATTGAAGCAATTTTAGTGGTGCAACGGGATGAACTAGAGAGAATTAAATTACGAAGAGAATGACAGGTCAAACGATCCGATGGGATAATTAGAACAGCAGGAAAGCTGGAAAAAACGGAAAATTTTGCTTTTTAAAAATAGTCATAACTCCGCCAATTTTGCAGCATTAACAGCTGAAACAGTGGTAGCTATTCACATGTACTGTAAGTGTGGAAAACCTGGATTCGGTCGGATTAATAGTTTTCGCACAATCCTCATTTGAATTTTTTTGGCAATATTTTTGCGAAACGCTGGATGCGTTTGAGGTTGTCCGATTGCAATTTAAAAAACGGATTTGGAAACTAGACGTGAACAGCAACAAAACGTCTATTCCGATTTTTCGATAAGACCCGTTTAAGTGGGTAATAAACTACTGAGAACATGAGCGAAAACGCTCGCGCCTGTTAGAGTGGTGGGGGAAGAGTACGATTAGAGGGGAAACGTATATATAGTAATACGTGCGCGCAGCGCGCTTGTATTACTATAGATACGCGCTTCCCCGCGTCGACCGCCTATCCCCACTACTCGACCGGTTTGGAGCGCGCCGCAGATTTCGGTCAAGTTTGCATGCATTTTTCGCTTATTTCGCAACATTTTAACGCAAAATCAGAACAGACGTTTTGTAGCACAATACTTTCGAAATACGTAAAAAAAATTAAAATCGGACCATCTCTGACGCATCCAGGCTCGCCAAATCATATTGCATACAAATATTCAAATCGCAATTGTGCAAAAACTAATCATCGGACAACGCCTGGGTTGTCCACACTCAAAGTACCCATCAATCGCTACTTTCACGCGATAAGCCTCCGCTACAACTTTGAAAATGGCGGAGTTATGAATTTTTGAAAAAACGCATTTTTTCGTCTTTCCATTCATCAAGATTGCTCCATCGCATCGGTTCAGTTTTTACAAGCGAAAAACCGAAAAAAACTCGATTTTTTTAGGTTTTTTGTTTATAACAAATTAAGAAATGATATTTGCGAGTAGGAAGCACATCACAATACATCTACGGACTGTTCCACAATGTCTCAATTAAAAGCAACCTTTTTTAATCCAAAACAACGGTCGTTTTATATATATATATATATATATACGCAAGAATGTATATCGTATATAAATTCTTGTGGAAAAGGTAACAAAAAATCGAAACAAAAAAATGTTTCGAGATACAAACTCTCGTCTTCAGGCCATACGTCGTAGAAGTGAAGGTTGGTCACATGTCAAATTTTATTATCATAACCTACAATTATATTTGACATGTGACCAACCTTCATTTTTACGATGTATGGCCTGAAGACGGGAGTTTATATCTCGAAACATGTAGCCACAAATACACAAACATAATTCTACTTTGGATTTTTTTTTGTCTTTTCCCCATCATTCTTCTTCATAGTTTATAGCAGTGCTCCGGAACCTCCTTCTGCTGCCCTTCTTCCGCTCACGGCTGACTCACGGCTGACTGCGTGTCGCACAACTGTGCCGCGGCACAGTGGTTGCGGAGCACTGGTTTATAGCTTCCTCCGGTTTGGCTCTGACTTGATGTTGTTTGACTGAAGAGTTTCTGTTCTGGTGTACTTCAAAAGTTTTAGCCTTCCGTTTATTGTCTCTGGACCACGTACTGTATCTCACTGTATCTTATGGGTGCACACAGAAAAGTGATTATTTGGAACGTGAAAACATAATTTCTTGAATTTATTTACTAGATTCAAATGCATATTTACTTGCATGTAGAAAGTTAGGTATATGCAAGAAATGCCACATACTCAATATAAGTAAAATAATTCCTCAGATAAATGCTGTCAACAAATAAATTCTTTCTTTATAAGAACCAATATTGTATTGAAAGAAGTAATTGAATTTTTCGTCTTAAAAATGTTAATTTCTCCAACGAAGTAATAGTAAATCCATCCAAGTGCGTAGTTACTTGATCCAAGAAAATATAAGACATTTAATATAAGTAAGTATTGTTTACTGAATAAAAACCCACCAATTATTTAACTGAAGTGATTCTCACTTCTTTCAAGTAATCCCTTTCTCTGGAATAAATATGCGCACCGTGATTTTGTCAAGGCTCGCGCGCGCGCGTGGTGCTGGCGCCGTATAGGAGCATCTAGTACGAAAACAACAACGACGTACCCGTAGGGGATGTGCCTTGTGATTTATTGGGGATGAGTATTGTGATTTATAGTGTACAATAAACGTTTCAACACGGAATAGTTTGATGTAACGCACGCAACAGTTTAGAGCGAGTAAGTAAATATAACATACCTATCTTGTTAATTAGCAATAGAAATCGTATTTGTGCCAAATCTCTAAAATTCTTACATTAAGTAGCTAAAAATATTTACCGGGAATAAAAATATACACTTCATTCAAGACTGTTTACTTACTTCACCAGAGTAACCACTTTCTTAAATCTAGTAATTATTCCAAGAAATAAAATTTCTGGGTTGAAGTCAATAATCTCTCGCGTATATACGAACCTACCAACTACTTCAGCCAGGTAATTCTCTCTTCGTTCGAGAGATCACTTTTCTGTGTGTGGGATATGGGCAACTGTCCTCTTGCACTTCCTTATAGCTTTCCACTGCGAGTTGTCCATTGACCATTGACTATGAGAATAAATGCGAAAACGATTGGTACTACAGAAACTACATAATAATTTGACGAAATTTTACTTTAGTATTGTTTTCTTAAATTTTGCTCTTCATAGTTTTGCATTCTTCATCATTTTAAACAATACTGTAGATCTCTTTAGAGATTTGACACCTTTGTGGGAGTTGGGCAATGGGCATACACTTCTTCAAGGACCGGTTGATTAATATGCTTCTTCAAGGAAAAGTTAATTCAGAAACACCTGTGTAGAAACTACTAATCAAACGTATCTTCACTAATGGCATCTCTACACAAACAACCAGCGTACCTATTCAATTAGCAGCGATACACTAGCATCAAATAACCCACAAAACTGCCGAGAGCATCCCACAATTCGCATCAAATCCGCCGCAAAGCTTATATGAATAAATGAACCCGACTCTGTCAGTACCGTCTCTCTTGTCTATGAACCCTACTACCCGTTCGAATCGTGTCTAGATTGGCGGGTTGTCCGCTTGTATTTCGTCCGAACGTTGAAACGTTGCCATGACAAATTTCAATTAATTAAGGGAACGGGCGCCAGAGGGCAGAGTGCCGCGCGCCAGGCGGGATTTTAATGGCTGAATTTGTCCTGCCAGTTTCGCCGTGCAGACGGCAGATGTGACGCGCGATTATGATATATTAAGTTCCGCCGCTCATTTGTTTGTTCTCAGTTGCCTTTAATTAAAACGTCACCAAGATATTTGTCGATGTATTATATTCCGCGGAAAGTTTAAGATAAAATGACCCTGGCAGTTGCGTAGGGTGTCTACAATATGCGTTGCATTGGTACCGGATGGGAATAAGTGAAAGTATGATTAAATGAGTGTACCTTATCATGGATGATTTGTGAACATTGTTGTAATCCTTTAATGATCGATTGGAGTGTATAGGAGGAGGAGAAATAGAGCGTTCAAAAGTTTACCAAAAACACAATTTGATAACTAGTTTATACACTACAGGTACCTGCAAACATTGTTCTAAGATTTTTTTCCCCACTCCAAAAATATCAAATTTTAATAAGCTATTTATAAGTCAGTAATGGCAACATTAGTAATCACTACTATTTCATATTGATTCATGGTGTATGGTGTCAGTATTAAATGGGTATATAATTTTTAAGGGAATGATTGCCCCACCAAACTTATATTTAAGTTCTGTTGGGGATGTCTGGGGAAATGGACATTTAGTTTTTGTTTTTAAATTTTTCTTTTATACACATAACTAATTTTCTCAGCAAGAATGCTACAAGAAATCATGTCTTTATTTTTAATGATGAATCAACTGAATTTATTAGATAGGGCTTATCATCTCTTTAAATATTATGCATCTGAAGATAAGTTGTGCGATTTCTGGATGGGAAACTAATGATAATGTCATCAAGTAAGGGCCAAAATCAGACGAAACATTTAAGATACTTTCTGCTTCATGTCACGATTGTTTTTAATGTTATATCAAGCCAAATTCAATTGAATATTAAAACAATAATGATAGCTCCGGGAAACATGAATTTTCTGAATGGAAAGTTACAAGCATTTGGACAAAAATCCAGGCGGAACAGTTTCATTGCATTTCAGGTTTTCATCCAAAAAAATTAAGTTCAGAAACATGGTTTTAAATACTATTTGTTGGTAATTTACGTTTCAACCCAATGTTGTAGAAAGTAAAATAAACTCAATAACAAACAATGACAGTATTAAAAGTGACAAATTAATGATTGTTTAAATATAAGGACAAATTCAGCGTTTCAAATTCGAATAGCAGAAAGTAGGAAAATAAGGTAATATTAGGAAATTTTATATATTTATATAGAGATACATTTCATTGCAAGACTGTTTACTTACTTTAACGAAGTAAGAACTTCGTTAAATCTAGTAATTATTCCAAGAATTTAAATTAAATAAACGAATCTACCAACTATTTATTCAAGTGGTTATTTCTTCGTATTACAGCGCTTTGCATTGAGATAACCAATGTAATTTAAAAAAATCGATGCTTAATAATAATAAAGCACATTTCCGAGTTCTTCAGTGTTTGTTTGTTCATTTTTAAATTTCTTAAACAGTTATAGCCGATTAAAATATAAGCAAAACATATTATAAACTAGGTACAATGTATTGGTTTCTTATTTTAAACGGCTCTAACTTCTTAAGTATCTTAAATATCCAACGTCCATTTGACACTCATCACTAAGAACGCCATCTACTAAAAAAACAGTAAGGAAAAACTGTAAAATTTATCATTTGGATTTTTCTTCATTCTTTTATTCTTTTTATTACTTTTATAATTATGTGTATAGTAGTGTAGTAGTGTAGACTGTATATCTCTACCAAAATTCAAATATCCCTAATAATAAACTAAACAGAGGTTATTCACCATGTGTGACACTGTATATGACATCTTATGTTTTTCTCAAACAAAAAGAAAACTCCCAAGCCAATACAAAACAAAAACTGAACTGACTCCATTTACCTTCTCTCCTATTTGAGAAATGACAAGTAAAATTGAACAAAGTCAGAACTATAAGACACATTTGTTATTATGTACTCCTACTCAGGTTATTGATCCCAAGTAGGGTAGGCATACTATACAACTGAAAGCTTTTAATCTGAGTCTGTTATTCGATAGTTTCGTACGGTGGAAAGGTTGGACTGGAAATCCATTAAAACTTTACTATAATCGGAAACTGTTTGTATATTTGGGATTTACGTTGTTGAACTGAACGCACCACTAAATCCGAAGTTTGGTACCGGCCGAGCCCGAAAACCGCACTCAAACATGCGTATTGAATTGAGTATTACCTACCTGCTTCATACTCCCATTATCCAAATTTAGATAAATCTGGTTAAACAACAAGAAAACATGCACATTATAAATAAAAAGTTTACCAGGTAATTATGGTACCCAAATAAGAACGTAGTGCGTCAATATCTATACTAATTGTATCAATATTAACTCAAAGGTATTAATTATTACTTGAACTAACATTCAAGTCGTGTCTACAAAGATTGGCATTGGTAGTTAAAGAGTTTGAGGAAACCTCTTCTTAGCTGACTTATAGCAGACATGATTTTGAACAAGATCTCTTCTTTAAAACGTGTGCCACCTACAAAAATCTACATGTCTGTGGAGTGGTTGGTCGGCCATGAAACTGTGCTGGATACAATGCAGTTTAAGGCACTTTCATCTTCTATACGTCATAATATAATTAATTATTAATAAGATTTTAAGTTGGGTGCACAGATTTTTTTCTTTAAAGAACTTTTAAATTTTTTTGATTGTAATAAAAAACAAAAATATTTACCATTACTTAAATTAAAAAAATCTGATGTGGCCAGGCACATGACTTTATCATACTATACATAATATTAATAGTTTAGGTGCATGAGATTCTATTTGATCGAGGCCGGCCATGTCTGCATTAAAATAAAACTACTAGAACTAGACAGATATGTCGATTGAAGCTGCGTTCGGATATTGTAGTCCGTTGACACCGGGTACACCGTCCAAATGACACTGACGTGTTATTGGATGTAAAAGTGTAATGCAATATGCGAACGCAGCTTATATTGACAGAAGTTATTGTGAAAACATTAGCGTTTGACACCAAGGCTACCTACTGTCATTAGAAACAAAAAATCTGACAAGTCCTGGCTACTAGTTTGAATGCAGTACGACCGATCTCGTAGAAATAGAATTTGCTGATGCAGCTAAATTATTGATTGTACCAAAAAATGTTATAGTGATAAATTATTCAGAATTTCCTCATCTTTAATTTATTATTTAACTATTTCGACGAAATTCCAGAAATGGCGGCTTATTTCAAAATCTTTTATGAAACTTCTAAATATGAAGTTTCGTCCCGATACCTTTAGTAGTTTCTCCGGAATCGTCGCCACAAAAAAACGGGTACACACACACACACCCATACACACACACACACAGACATTTTTTTGTACCTTGGTCAAAAATGTTCAGGGGACCCAAAAAGACATATTTCCGCTAAAATCTCAAAAATTTCTTTTGGCACGATTACAAAACTTTACGTACTGCGTATGATAAAGTTAAAATAAACACGTTGGATACAAGAAACAGTGTATTTCACTATCCTTTCAAGTTGTAAATTTGAACTCTTTCCTTTAACATAAATTCTTCAATTATATGTCCTTGTAGGTAATAAGTATTGTAATAAATATATTAAGAAGGTTTTAAATAATAAATATATTAAGGATTAATATACACTGCTCAAAAAAGTAGGGGAACACTTCTTTCGAAACCTGTAACTTTTTAAACAATAGTTCTATGCAAATCAAATTTGGTATGCTTTAAGAGCATATATTTAAATAAAGAAAATTACAAAAACAATTTTACAACTCTTAGTTACTTCTAAGTTACACTCAAAAAAGTATGCTTTGAATTCACGTATGAAGGCTTACTAAAGATGACAAATTAATTCAGTTGTTAGTTTTCGTTGATTAGAGACGTCATTAGAAGTAAAATGAGGCTCTTAGTGAAGTGCAAGTTGCTCGTGCTGTCGCCCTTATTCAGCATGGCACCTCTACTCGACATGTTAGCAGGGACCTTCCAGTTTGGAATCGGTTAAAACTACTCAAAATCAAGACCGATTTGTCCTTGTCCGTTCCTCTCTGTCAGCGTACTGCCACAGCACGAGACCTTTTAAACGACCTAAGACGAGCACATGGAATAGAAATTTCTGATCAAACTGTTGAAAACAGATTAAAGGAAGCAAATTTGAAACCAAGAAGACCTGTCCGCGCACCACGCCTTGTGCAGCATCATAAAGCATCGCGAAGAAAGTTTGCTCTGGATCACAGAGATTGGCAACTTCGTCACTGCACGCCTGTACTGTTTACAGACGAGTCCAGATTTCGTTTAACTCGTTGCGACATACAGTGTGAAAAAAGGGGGGATTTGGGGTCGCTGATTATAAATGTAAATTCTAAGTTTAAAAAACAAAATGTTCGATCCAAAACGGCGGACATTTGTTCGAAAACTATTTTCAATTTAGTTGAAATAAGGTATTTGAGGGGATTTGGATTAGATGATTATAAATCCGAAATAAATCAACAAAAAATCAAAATGGCGATCCAATATGGCGGACATCAGTTCTTAAATTATTTATTAGACGGTGATTTAGGATCGCTGATTATACATCTCAATTCAAAGTACGGACATTTGTACGAAAACTACATTCAATTTAGTGGAAATTCAATATTTGTGGGCAAAATAGCGGATCATATATTGGCTGACATTTGTTTTCATATTTTGAATTTAGTTGAAATTTACTATTCGGGGTGGGCGGTCATTTGTTCCAAAATTACTTTTAATCGGATAACCTAATAACAACGACAAATCCTGAAAAGTATGTCCCAACCCGGTTTAAATCTGGTTCTTCCCGTATTATGAAATTGAAATGCACTTAATTAAGTTTCTATCATAGTGAACATACATAATGTAATAGAGCATTTATTCTAGGCACTAAAAAGGTTAAAGGTTAAAATGTAAATATGGTTTTGCTTAGTATTCTTCTTTAATAGTTGAAATATGAATGAAACAAGTAATTTTTAAAATTTATTAAAAAAAAAGATATTGTGCTTATTGAATACTATAAAATTATAAAAGTATTTGTTCATTCGTCTTGGTCTTCATCTTCATCATCAGCTTCACTATATTCATCTATACCTACTTCATTTTCTACAACTTCATATTCGGAACTGTCTTCTTTATTTTCAAGTTCCGTTGATACAATTTTTGGTACTAATTGTGATGATATTAGAAAATAAATTGATTCCGGGTCATGCCGTGCATCAAAATAATTAATTGCTGACGTTTTGCAAACCATGTTGTTCGCTTCTTCATAACTAACTGAATGTTTGTCAATATGGCTATGTTGTACAGATGGCAAAACCTTATTCCATTGAAAGCCACGCAGTCAAATCATATTTTAATTAACAATAACTCCACCAGGGTACCACAAGAAAGAATCTTCCCTCAAACCAATACGAAATTGAGCTGGTGCATCCCACTTCTGAGGTCAGAAAAATACACTGTGAACAGATCTCTTACATCAACCGTGTCTCTCACAATTATATATCAGAAAATAAGTATTAGATACTACCAGATTATGTTTTTTATTTTGTTCTATGGATTCTCCGGGCTCCTATTTGAAGAGCTTTTATAAACCAATAGGGCGGACTTGAATTTATTATACCCTTTTTTGCCTCGTTCTCCTTTAATTATAAAACAATCGATAGCGGACGGTTCCAAAATAAACGACATTAAGGAAACAGGCGCCGCCGCCAGCGCCCCCTACGTATAAAAAAGGCGGTTTGCGCAGCGCCAATGAAATAACCTCCACTTGTTCCGAGATTGAAGGCAGAATAGAAGAGAGAAAACTGGTAGAGGAAACGAGTTCCGTTTAATTTTCAATTAGTACTCGGTCCACAATTAAAAATCAATTCGGTCCGTTTTATTATCGGCGAAATTTAATAAAGTTTTAATCCTCCTGGCCTGCGCCGAAAAAAGGACTTAATAAACAACAAGCGGGACAGAACCGTCCCTTTCGATGGAAATGGATGGAAATTCCGACCGTACTAATTGAAGGCATGGTGCCGAGGGATTTCTTTCTTGATGAACTTTCGTTGCGTTCGTAATCAAAGAAATTCTCTACAAATATTAATTTTCGAATGTAAAGAAGGCCAGCAATTTGAATGAACGAAATAGCGATTCTAATTTAGCGTACAGGTATTATTCATGTCTTTTAGTACTTGTTTTTTTGCGTATTTTAATTGGCTTTGCATATTATTTCTGATGTTCATCAGAAGCAATTCATTAAGTTGACTTTTTCCCTATAAGGTAACTGCAATTCGACTTCTTTTTACATCTCTACAGGATAACAGTAATTAAGAAAATTCTACTAATATCTATTTAGGCTGACTAAAAATGCTTTCTATTTTCATAATAATACGCTGTACTACTCTTTTAACCGCTATTATTTACAAATTTAGGGGTGTCGGAATTAGGTACTTGTAAATATAGCACGTCCGTAAATCAGACACGAGTGTCGGAATTACGATCATCAATAGTCCCTAATTCCGTCATAAATATCGATAGATATCATAGGAGATGATGATCTTTGGAGATAACAGTTGAACTCATGCCATCTCCATTAAAAAAATCATTATTCTGGCCTTAAACACCCAAATAAAGTAAAAAGATACTAAAAAAACTAAAAAGATACACTATCTCTAATGCTAGGAAAAAATATTTGTTAATAAAAAAGAAGGAATGACAAAAGAAAACCGTTCTAGAGAAATAAGAAAGCAAGCGAAAAAAGAACAGAATAAAAGCTGCGCCAAGAAAAAGAGAACACTAAAAATTCCAGATGCAAGAAACATAAAATACAGATGAGGTAGAGAGGCCAGACTGAAGAAGACTAAGGACTTATTTTATACTGTGTTTCATTAAAAATAAACATAAATGTTAACATTTATTAATAATTAATCTTATTTAAGAATGTTTAATACACAAGTGTCGGATTTAGAATCACTGTCTGAATTAGGTTCACTGAGGTGTCGGATTTCGGATCAAAATATACGCTTAGTGTCGGAATTGGGGGCAATTGTTAAACTTATAGAATATAATATAAATTACATAACTATTATCAATTTTCTTTAAACATAAATAGCCAGATATCTTTAGAAAGAAATATTTGTTTAGAAAAAGTTGACATATTCATTTGAATCTGGATCCATCATAACTAAAGATGGACATTTTTAGTTATGATGCTTTATTTATTTCATATTTGATTCATTATTCTATATTAGTCGTTGGTGTTATAATGAAAATGTTGGTAACTGTAATTACTGGATACATATACCAACCGCAATTTCCAAATTTATATAAAACACCCAAACTTACAGAAAAGATTTTGCATTGCAATTTGTTCAGATCGACGGATTAAATCTTAAAGAAAGTATGGACATATGACTAAATCTCTAAACGGTCGATTTCTAATTACCGTAATATTTATAACAAATTTAATTTCTAATCTTCAATTGCATTTGACTTATGACGCCATCGTCATTTTCTTTTAATGTCATTCCGTACTGTTGTTGTATAGATCTGCTAATTGTTTTAATGCTAAGGAAAAACAAATATGGCCTAACATAAGAAAATTCTCCACAAAAGGACAGTTGAAAATGAAGGTAACATAGATAGCGAAATACGAATCCGCACATGAAAGTCACATCACGTCAGGTTATCGCGTTTTGTTTCTTTTATGGATGCGCCTGGACGTCAGAGGAATCGCTGTAAATGCTTCAAAAGCATTTGTAGACAAGCTCCAGGATTTTAAGTAAAAATACAAAAGTTAAGGTTTACACTGCTATGCTTTTAAGGTTTCTGGGACAATGGATTCAGCTGATATAAATTAACAAGTTACCTAAAGCGCGGTTTTCTTTGATTAGTTGTTTCGAAACCCTTATGCGATAGAAAATTTTTGGGACCCGATTCGTTTTCGGAGCAAACAATTCTACCTAAACTCAATTTCTTATTTGGCTCATAAACCTCCATGTTCCCTAGTGTATTTTTCTCGATGGTTTTCCGCTGCCAATTAGACAATTAAAAAAACTTACCAAAATAATTAACACAAATATGGAGAAGCAATTAAAGTACCGATGACGTCATAAGTCAGTAACAATTACCGATCGGAAACTGTTTATTTAATAAAAATGCGTAATAAAAATCCAAGTATGTGATAATTTTTTGAGAATGAACAATCGTCACAGAGATTTTCTCTTCCCATACTTTTGCGCGTACGCTCTAAAATACGTAATGTACAATTTTTCTACAAACGACCAGAGGTAATTCAATATCAAATCAACACAGTTTTAGTCCTCACCAAAAATTATGCTATTAGAACAAGTGGTAAATAAAAATGAATAAAGACGAAAAGAACGAAGAAAGTTTAATATTAGAAACAATATTAAAAGTAAAAAATAAACAAAAAAAAAGAAACATTATTAAACTTATCAATAGTCTTCATCACGATTTGATGCTTTCCAAGAAGTACGGTAATAAAATTCAAGATCTTCTCCTTCTAAATAGTGCATCAATTTTTTTGCGTTAGCAATTTTTAGGTAGTATGCTGATTTTGTTGGAAGTGTGGGACGATTTTTAGTTTCTTTTGATAGTTTGAAAGTATGGGTGGTGTAGCCATCTATACAGTGAGCGCGGAAAGTATGGAAACATGACAAAATCTCAAGAACGGTTTGCTATTTTAAAAAATCCTCGAACGCGTCGACTAGTAATTATCAAAATACACCTTATGATATCAAATTAATTTTTTTACCTTCAATTGTTTCTAACAGATGACGTCACCGACATTTTGTTTTTAAATGACAACCCTATATTTTGTTAATGAATTTCACTGTACTTTTAATTGTCTTAGTTTTTCTTGTCTTAGCATATGGCCCTACATAAGAAAATTTTCGAGAAAGAGACAATTGAAGGTTATGAAATAAAAGTGACAAAATCTCCGGAACGGCTCGACCGAATTTAACGAACTTTTGGAATTAAGTAACAGAAAATGTCAAAATATACAGGGTGTTCTATTTCAAATACAAAAGTTTGAGGTTATATCTCAGAAACTGTAAACGTTGCATCAACGTTAATAACGCCAGTGACTTCACATGGTTGCGAAATACTTAATTCCAAAATTAACTGGTAATATAATGATTATTTTTTTCATATTTTCGAAAAGAAATAGTTTAAAATGTAGAATTTTGGAGTTATTCTATTCTTCCACTCACCGATTCAACTGTTGTCTTCATGTAGTTATAGGAAAATACCAAATTTTATGATAATATTATATACCGTTTTGGAATTATGGGTATGGAAATTTTTGTTCGGACATGATTCATTTAAAGGCCGATTGTCGCTCACCTAATTAATCTAGAGAGGTGTGACTTTATAGCTTTTTCCATGAGCTTTGTTACACTGTTTTCAGTCAATTCCCAAATTTTGATAGCGGGACGAAAATGAGTTCATGTCTCAAAAAAAAATAAACAGTTATTTATAGTCTAATAATACCACTTCGGTGTTTTAATAGTATATTATAATACAAGTTTTATAAGACAAAAATTGGCGCAGTTGTTTTGGGCACGACGAGCGTAGCGAGGAGTGCTCAAATGAAACGAGTGCGCCAATACGTCTTATGAAACGAGTGTTATATACTATTTTTTCTACTTTGCGACATTAATTTTACATAAATTTCGAAAATTGTGGTTGTCATCTTAAAATCTAGCGTAATTTTATTTTCATCAGTTGGTACTTGTGGTAACATTCACAAATACGATGGACGCAAGCAAATAGCGATTGAGATGTCAGCCTTATTTGACACTTGATGTCAGTCATCAGTCTTGGAAGGCTAAAAGTTACTAGAAGTTTGTGATCTAGTGTTTTCATAACGACACCGAAAGCGGTTTCGCTATGAGTTTATAACGAACGCAAAGTAGAAAAAATTAATAACAGTATTAAAATAAATAATAGTGTATTGCGTTCACTTGGTTGGTATACCATTTTCAGTAATTATATTATGTTTGTAGACATTTACGTTTTTTTAAGACATGAACCCATTTCCGTCCCACTTTCAAACTTTGGTCTTATAAAACGATTCGAATATAATATTTTCCTACTTTGTGTCATTTATTTTATGTAGAGTAACAAATTGCGGTGAAGGCTCCGAAAACAGTGTCATAATAACTCCACAAAGTATAAAAATAGCTTTTCTTGGTCCAATACCATATATCAGGGTTATATTTACAAGCAAAGCTATTTCACCGCGGTTGTAAAACCAGGCCTTACAATGGAATTAAGTTATAAAAAAATATATTTATTTCTCGCCATATTTATTGAAGTTTTCTATTTGTTTCAGGTAAATCACATCAATCACTTGTACCGCTGCGGACAGTAAGTAAAGAAAATCCAACAATACCTTAAGTAACTAAGTTAAGATCTATTAAGCACCTGTAGGTAATGAAGGGCAATTTTGTTGTCTAATTTCTTTAATTAAGCTTGTTACAAATCATGCAGCTACTTGAATTTTTTTAACTATATTCCTTTGTTTTCAAATATAATATTATTATTATATAATAATCATAGTCACAAGGTTATAAAAATAAATTAAATACAGGAATACTTTCATCATTCTAAAATGTGTCACACTGTAGGTATATAAGAACAACAGCTAATTAAAAACACAGAACCCCCACAATCGCAAAATTGCACAAAGCGCCTCCAGCGTAGTCTGGCTGCATTCGTCGTTATTACGCACGTTTTCATCCTCCTGTGCAATCTGCATCGGCGTACCGCCAGGCGGCGCTCGAATCGCGCAGGAACAATCGCGAAGCAACGAACAAATGAGCGCTAGCCCGCTCGCTCATAAATGCCAGGGCACTTTAAAATAATTAAATCGGTACGGCAGTAACAAACCGTTCGTCGACGCAAAACGAACAAAACATACAAACGCGAAGTAAAAATGAAACGAGAGAACATTGGTTCCCGTTTTCCATGCTTTTGTCACTGGCGAATGTTTTGTATTTTGTATATTGGCGACTAGGAATTTGTTGTTTTGTTCTGTGCGCGCTTGTATTTTTTTTAGTTTTGTATTTTACCGGGAAAGAAGATAGAACGAAGTTCATTATTTTCGCGTCGCGTCGTAGTCTGTGGCGGATTTTCAATTATCTAGTATTTTCCTGGGAGCGAGAGGCTCTTTATAAAATATTGATTTCTCCAGGTGCACATAAAATAGTGCCCCGGCGTGCGGTGGTTGGTTAGTTATGGACGAGACGAAATTGTCGTGCCTTCTAGTGAAGGATTTTCTATCAAAACTGGAGTGAAATTCAATTTGCGATGAGTTACGTTAAGACCAAAGAATTTTAATTAAAAAGAGTGTTTGTTTTTTAAGGAAGAATCAAATAAAAGACAATACAGAATGTCCTAAAAGTCATTCTGTTCCCCGCATTGCACCGAGGAATCAGGAACCCATGAAAACCTACTAGAAAAACAAAAATTCGGAAAAATACAGGATGTGTATAAATTGGCGGAATGTTCTTTGCTAAATTCTGAGTAGACAGCTTTATATTAAAATGCTGCAGCATCATTCAGAGCCATTTGAAAGAAACAAACATTTAACGACACCAAATCCAACGGGTGTCCGTGTTACTATGCACTGTAAACAATCTTCCAAAACATTTACTTATCGTTTTGGTGTACATATTAAAGATTTTAAATAGAACATTCTGAGCATAATGAGCAGGAGGTTTAACATGCATATACATCATATTGGGCCTCATCTTCAATAGAATATCATCAATAACGTGTTCGAAAAGAGTAAGGTATTCATTGGCATTCAGACGATTTGGTAGCTAAATTGTCCCAACAACCCTGTGATCTATTATGCCCAGCCAAACATTTACCGAAAACCGTATTTGGTGACCATATCCATAAAGTTCCCGCGAGTTTTCATCAGCCCAGTGGTGAATATTGTTTATATTGAATATTGTGACTTGAAAACATGCACAGGGTGGTTCAAATTGGCTATTTTTATTTAGAAAGCAACGATCCCCCCAAATCGTTTCCAAATCCAAAAAAAGCGGACACGTATTTTATCTTTTTTCGAAATTTTGATTCTTAATGGTGCCTGTCGAGGCCTCAAATTTACATAAGAAAATGCATGGGAAAAAGACATATTTTGGTATTTTTCGAATAATTATTCGGGGTTTGGGAAACCTTAACACTAAAGTTATAGGACTTGTAGAGGACTTTCCAACGAAGAATTTGAGGTATTATAAATATGGCTTTGACGCCCCCAACCCACCCCCACAGTGCCCTGAAAACTACCATTAAATGAAAAAATGTAGATTCTTCAGAAAATTGACCCTTCTAATTATTTCATTCTCTTTTTTCTCATAGAAATCATTATTATAAGTCTAGTGGGATGTTTCTAAACATTTGTCAGTTAATTTCCATTTGTTTAAACAAATTTTATTTGTTTAAATAATCCGTTTTTCTCGAAAATCCGTCTGAATTCTGTTTTCTGAGTTCGAAATGGCAGTTTATTATTTTAGAGCGACATTATTCTTTAAAAAAACTCCTCCTATTGTTTAAACAATAAATTATTATTCATTTTCAACTTTTTTCTAATTATGGCAGAGAATTCAACTTTTTTGAGAAATTAACTTATAAATTTCACCATTAATGTATTTGATATTAATATCACCATTATGCATTTGAATAATAGTTTATTATTTAAACAATGGAAATTATCCCAAAATATAAATGATGTCACTTGACAATAACAGTTGACCAGACCGATCTAAAAAAATGAATCTTAGGAGAATTGCAAAAAAATTGTTTAAACAAATTTGGGTTTATTAGCTAATAACATAGGCAAGATACCTCGAACATGAAATTTATAAGTTAATTTCACAAAAAAAAGCTGACTTTACCCATAATTAGTTGAAAATTAATAATAATTGATTGTTTAAACAATAGGAAGAATTTGTTTAATGAATAATGTCACTCTAAGATAATAAACTGCCAGTTCGAACTCAGAAAACAGATGTCCGACGGAGTTTCAAGAAAAGCGAATTATTTAAACAAATGGAATTTATTTAAACAAATGGAAATTACCTGACAAATGTTTATAAACATTCAACTGGACTTATAGTAATGATTTCTATGAGAAAAAAGAGAATGAAGTGATTAGAAGGGTAAATTTTCTGAAGAATGTACATTTTTCATTTAATGGTAGTTTTCAGGGCACTGTGGGGTGGGTTGGGGGCGTCAAAGCCATATGTATAATACCTCAAATTCTTCATTGGAAAGTCCTCTACAAGTCCTATAACTTTAATCTAAAGTTTTCCCAAACCCCGAACAATTATTTGAAAAACACCAAAAAATGTCTTTTTCCCATGCATTTTCTTATGTAAATTTGAGGCCTCGACAGGCACCATTAAGAATCAAAATTTCGAAGAAAAAAAAAATACGTGTCCGTTTTTTTTGGGATTTGGAAACGATTTGGGGGATCGTTGCTTTCTATCATCACAAAAATTTTGCACTCGTCACTCCAAATAGTACGTTTAAAGAAGCTGATAATATTAGTCTAAGATCCGGTATACAAAATATATACCCTCATCTGTTATGTAATGATGATAAAGAATATGTGCTAGATAAAATTTATACATACATTGATACATTACAAATAGGTTGCCTAGCTAAATCACGTGCCGATGATGTTAAACAATAAAATGTTTAATTAAATTTTTTTGATAAACTACTCCGATTAGTTATTCATGAAAGAAGTCGCTTATCAGCTGAGAGAATATACCCCAAGGAATTAAAAAATAAAGGTTGCCTACTTTCCCCTCTGCGCAACTACGGAGTTGCCAAGTATAAACAGGTAAGTAAGCGTTATTAATATACTCTCATAAGTTATTTTATCGAATTACATATCAAATGAAAAGTTATTTTATTCCTAATCCAACTGTATGAAGTTGCCCTGTCAAAAAGTTTGTTGAATCCATGGTTGCCTAGATTTAAAATGTTAAATTTTGTGCGCGAGTGTTGAAAGTGACAGAGAAGCGTTGCCGGCTTTCCACGCTTCTACGGGCTGTGATTACACCGAGGCTTTTTTAACTAAGGGAAAGTCACGCCTTTTAAAATATTTTCAAGACGAACGGTTTTCCAGGAGACATTTGCATCACTGATGGATCCAGTAGATGTACTCCTCGAAGATAAAATTTAACGAATTCAGGAATTTACTGCCCTTCTTTATGGGATCAAGCAATGTTATAATATCAATGACGCTAGATATTAGCTGTTCCAAAAAAACATTCATCGAACCAAGACAAAGAACATTTTATAAAGAAGATTAAAGGCATCGACTCCAATCTGATTCCACCGTGCTGCATCTCGCTGAAAAGGAAGATTTTGCACACAATATATGACAATTCAATGTGTTCATGCAACCGATGCATGCTACGTTAAAATCAATCCTGTAGATTGTGGTTGGGTTTTGGATGGCTATTTGAAGCCTAAGTTGTTTGAAGGGAACCCAAAACCCTAACAAGTTAACGATATATTAAGAGAATCGAGAAACAAAGAAAACTATGAAGAATTAGAATTTGATTTTAACATGGGCACTTCTGACGAGTCAGAATTAGAATAAGTTTTTTTTATATATTTTGTTTATTTGGTATTGATAAATTTATGTATTAATACAAATATATTTATATCATTACGTGATATTTTATTTGACTTTTACCAGTATTTAATCCGCGCTTACACAATCGGAAAAATCTCCTTTTAAAAGACGTTCAATTTGAACGAAAAAACTTTTCTTAATTATGTATTGTCGTTGATAAATGAATGTCGTTGAGTGAAAAAAATTTGATATCGTTCTTAATATTTAAATTATCGGAGAAATCTTTAAAAGAACTCGCTTCATCTTTGTCTGTCAAATGGAATTGCGCGTGGAACGCGTCTCTGTCATGTTCAACACGAAGAAAATATCTTAAATCTAGACAACCATGGATTCAACAAACTTTTTGATAAGGCAACCTAATACAGTTGGATTAGGAATAAAATAACCTTTCATTTGATATGTAATTCGATAAAATAACGATAAAATTCGATAATATGAGAGTATATTAATAGCGCTTACTTACCTGTTTATACCTGGCAACCCCATAGTTGCGCAGAGGGGAAAGTAGGAAACCTTTATTTTTTCAATTCCTTGGGGTATATTCTCTCAGCTGATGACCCACTTTCAGGAATAACTAATCGGAGTAGTTGATCAAAAAATTTTTATTAAACATTTATTGTTTAACATCATCGGCACGTGATTTAGATAGGCAACCTATTTCTGATGTATCAATGTATAATGTATATTGTATACATTATCTAGCATATATTCTTTATTATCATTAAATAACAGATGAGGGTATATATTTCTTATACCGGATCTCGCACTATATGGATGATGAAGTAGGTTTTCTTGTAAGACCAAAAGAAGAGTCTTCATGCTCGGGACATTTAATGCTACAGCTAATTGCCGGGTACGGAGGGATCTTCACGCGTGGCGTCTAACATTTGTTCTTCCAGTTGTTCTGTTGGCCTTCGGCTTTGTCGACCAGCGTTCACTCTTCTTGGGAAAAGCGACCCTGTTTCCCTCTAGCACGTTGGTTCAATCTTCAAAATAAGTTTGGTGTATGGTGCCTCCGGTAACGAAAACGCACACGATACTTGTTCTGCTCTGTTAGCATTTCTATTAGAGTAATCGTATGGCATATACATATCGACATACTCATTAAACGCATATTCCATGTTGAACGAACGTAAAGATAACGATAAATACCATGGATATTAGCATGGAGGAAGATGGAAACGCTATACGTATGTGCTTTGCAGCGAGAAAATGACTCCGGGAGGCGGGACTAACATAACATTAAACCACGCAGACAGTATGGCCGCCTTCCTGGCCCGGATTAATTCTGAAATTGGCAGAAAATTGAAAGTAATTTTTCCTGCATTGTATTTTAATGTGTCGAGTGGGTACTTTATAAAAAACGGTATATGAACTGAACACTATATTTATTAAGAATTTATTTAATCTAATTGTTTTAAACAAATACTACAAATAAGCAAATTTCAAAAAATTTTCGTGCGTGCGGCCAGTACAAGCCTGTACGTTGTTGACATATTACTCACTTACCCGGCCTCGTATGTCGACTTCTCCTTCCTCCATTCATATTACTTAATTCGATTATGCAACTGTCACAAGTGATAAATGTCAAAATATAGTTATTGTTGAACAATGTTACCGAATGTATTTTTATGACAAAGTTAAGGAAAAAAGGAAAATAAAAGCAACCTTTTTAAGTAGAAAAGAAATTACTATTGGAAAAAACGTTCTTTATTATAAATTGCAGCTTCTCCATCAATAGATTTCAAATAATACCCTCAATCAAGAGACTCAAGAAGCGTGGTACAACATTTTAGATTATACATTGCCCACTCTCAGAATATTGCGAAGAAAATCGCCACGTGTAGCTTCTCCGCCAATTTATCCTCATCCTGCATAACAAAAACATAGAATGCGCTGTAAATTTACTTAAATTGTTTCATATTCTAGATACAAAACTAAATAATTATATAATATAATAAGTATATGTTTGACTATCCATACTGTGTACGTTTTTCTTTAGAAATAATTAACGAAATTTGTTTCTCGTACACTTTTTTATTTTTATTAACTAGAGGGTGACTGGTTTCGCTATTAGCATCATCAGACCCTCGTGTCAAAGATATAAAATATACAATTAAACAGCCTCGCAAACATTTTAAAATAAGACATTAAACTAAACTGTAGATATAAAATAGTAAATATAAATAAATTAATTCAAAACTGTATACGGGACTCTCACTTAACACAATACTCTCACAATACTCTCACAATACTCAGTATTGTGTTAAGTGAGAGTCCCGTATACAGTTTTTAATTAATTTCTTTATATTTATTATTTTATATCTACAGTTTAATGTCTTATTTTAAAATGTTTGTGAGTGTGTTTAATTGTATATTTTATATCTTTGACACGAGGGTCTGATGATGCTAATAGCGAAACCGGTCACCCTCTATAAAAATAAAAAAAGTGTACGAGAAACAAATTTCGTTAATTATTTCTAATATTATAAGTAGAAAAAAACTGAAACTAGCCACTCGGCTTTATTGTTCTCAGAGCCATTCAATCTTTATTTGTGCTGGTTCTCTTAAATACTGAAATTTTCGTATTCAGTGTTTCATTCTATTATTTCTCAAATTCTTGAAATACCCTATGCATTAGTTTTTCCCTTACTTTTGATTTTCCCATAAGCATTTCTCTGATATTTATAACTTTTAGCTTTCTTATGACCGCCATGTTTTAATGTGGACAAGTTTGAGGGATTTTTCTTTCTCCAGGTTCCCGTATGTTCCACACTTGTTTGGCTGTAGATTTTTGGGAAATTTTTTCTTTTATATTTTGCAGAATATTTTGGAACTAAAATTATCGTCTTCTATTCTAACTACAATTAAGCCACTTTGCTTTGGCATTATCTACGATCAAGGAATGGTAGTTAGTTTTTAACGAAAAAAAAAATTTGCGTAATACAATCTATTTAGACGGTTCAAGCAAATGTTGGCAACGATCTTAATCTAAAGCTGCCAGTTTCACATAAAAAAATAAGTATTAAAGAAAATGTGTTAAGTTTTTGTGTATTCACACCAGGAATTGTGGATAAAGCTTGTATTAGAATCGTAGTAGCATGGTTTCAAAAGCCATGCGTCTTTTCATACTCACGCTTGTTAATCTCTCACTTTAATCTTCAAATTTAATCATCCAAATTTCCATAATCATCCATTTGCTTTCCAAAAGCAAAAGATTCATACAAGTGTACCTATCATTCTATCGTTGCTTTCTAATTTTCTAGTATGTTTCACGACATCAAATATCCCTGTTTAATCTAGTTGAAACGGTAACTCAGCGGCGCAGGGAGCCGTGCATATCGGGCATCTAAAATTGTATATATGGGGCGTCCATTTTTCTACGTCTGGCTTCGCTACGACCCCAAATGCAATTGCATGTATCACAGGTGGTGGGAAAACCGTATGACCGAATCACACACTACATTAAGCTGCGAATGCCACTAACCCCCACCCCGCCTCATCCCAATGCTTTTAAAACCACTTGAGTTGCTATGAATTCCCACACGACCAACACGCTATCTCCACAACATTCCGACAGGAAGATCACGGACATTTATAAGAGGAAAGTCGGAAAGTAATGTGAATGAAATCTTCAATGTTAAAGGTTTTTTGTTTAGTGGTGGTAGACTCACTTACGCTTTATATAATTTGGTTCTTTTCCTGGACAAAAAAAGTATGGTAAACTAGTGATTGGCTACAACAAAAACATAAAAATTGACATGTGAACTTGTCATTAAAAACAAGTAAATACATGTTGGTAGGGGACTATCGACTGTAGTATGTGTCCCAAATGGCACATGTGAAACGTACCCAGGAATTATACCTCCAAAGACTGAAAAAGCGTTTTATTCTACCCCTCTAAAGTAAATACATATTTGAGCGCTTTCTTCTTTGAATTCGCAATAGGTGGGTTGATTGAAAATTTGATTCTGATTCATTCTGTTTCTATCGTTTCAATTATTTAGGCGATTTGTATCGATGGTTTCGTGTTTGTTTGGTGAAGCAACACTGCTAGCAAACATATTCTGGAGATGTCAATACGCAGTCTCCACTCATCTGGTTTGTATCGGATGTCCAAATGTGTCATAGGGTTGCCTACGTCGTTACAGTTTGCATATGTGACCCGCTCGGAAGAAAGGTGCTCTTACGCGACGTTACATTTCATAGTGTCGCAATAGAATCTCGCGCAACAAAAGTGGCTACGTGTAAGAGCACCTTTACTGCTACAATCAAGTTTTCGAGAAATACACGTCTAGAGTACAGTGCTGCCCGGTGCTAAATAATAGTATGAAGACTCATAACTCTGAAACTACTTATCAAAAGCAAATAAAATAAAGTGTGATACATTAGTTAATCGTTTCTATGTATCACTATCAAAACTTTCTACGTTTCGGTTTAAAGATGAGCGCGACAGAAGTGTCAAGAGGTACCCGATTTCTGCAGTTTTAACTGTTTGAAATAACGCTCGCCTTTCCATTTTTTTTTCTTACTGCAAGAATGTCAAATCATGATGGAGTAAAATTTGGAATCTTGTCTATTGATTAGCATTTATGTTTTCTTATGTTCATATGTAACACAGGTTATAAACAAGTTTGTAAAAATCGTGTACGATTTTTCACAAGTCTCACGTTGAAGTTTAAACCTAAAAGATTTCTGAAAACTGAACTCTTCAAAATTCATAATTTAGTAGTATATTATCTATTATTTTTTTGAGAAAGGTATCTTAGTATTACGATTTGTCACTGTGTGTTGATTTCGCCATTTATATTTCTATGTTTCCTTACTGCAGTTGCATACTATAATATCGGTGGTATTAAACAGTGAAAAGTGGAGAAACCCGAAAAAGGCAGGAAATTTCTGAAAAGATTATGAATGTTCACAATTTGTTGATTTTAGTTTTAGCCATTACTAAAATAAACATTGTAAAAATGAGTTTGTATGATTCTTGAGCTACTGGAGAATCAATAAATATAAAAAGTGTTTAAAAATGTAGAATACTACGGTTGCTGATAATAGTTACAAATAGGTTGAAAGTGTATTTGTTTTTCAAGATCATATTAATTAGTATACATCATTTTGAATTAAAAACATAAATTATTGTTGCTTATTCCAGTCATACATATGTAGTTTAAAACTTCCCACGATAATATTTCGTTGGTAATAAGGCGTGGCATAGTGTTCGAAAACAATTTTTTGTGGGTATAAGAATGTATTTTTCTGTACAGCATTTACAACGTTATTCGACGTTATAGAAATAAATTTAAAATTAAATTCGATTCCGAAGAAATTCTCCAGCTATGAACCGAATGTTTTTTCTGCGTTTCGCAAACTTGAATGCTTTTTCTCGAGTATAATGGTTTCAACTGTATATTAAATAAGGAAAATGAAAATACACATCACACCATGTGACAACGATGTACGCAAACAGTACCCTTTAATATTGATTCCTCCCGCGAAAATGTAGTTTTCTGGAATCCTCTAACTTCACCAAATTTTGTCCGATTGATGTCGGATAAATTGCATGTTAAAGAATATGATTCCAGCATTCCGAATCTGTCAAAACCCCAAAATCGATAATTTAGCCGTACTTAAGACCCCTTTCTTCGAAGCCGGTCACATATGTTTGCTTCTCATTCACAACGGATCATTTGTGCAGTGTTGCTTGTCTTTCTGCTGTCACTTGTCCCAGGCGCCAATAGATTGTTCGAATCTAGAAATCCATCCAATAGGGTATTACGGCACTTTTCAAACGGCACTTTTCTGTTCTATTACAAAGTAGGTTAGCTTGGCATCGCCCTTTCACACGTAAAATGCCAAACAACGCTTTAATTTAGGAGAAAACGCGTTTTGAAATTCAAATAAAAATCCTACTTGTGACGTCACAAGGAGGGATTATAATGCGAAACTTGACAACGTCGCGCATAGTTATTTTATGTTGCTGTGGTGCCAACAGTCGCGTAGTTCACTCTGTTTACCGTTCGTGTATTGAGGTTAGGTGGTCAGTGATTTTTTAATATATCAACACCAGCAAACACCATACATAATCAACATGAGCAAACAATAATATAGAGTTTGTTATGTGCCGGGTTGCAACAGCAAATCAGTCGAAACACCAGAATTCAATACAACATTTAGACGAATTGGTGTATCTACCTTGTAGTTTCATAAACACACAGGAATATATTATAAGAAATGTATTGTCAATATGTATTATTAACAAACTTCTATTTAAGCAGTTATTTTTTACTACTAGTCTTTCCCTCTACATTCAAATTTCTTTGTGAACCATGTGATTGGGGGATGTTTCATTACTTTGTCGTTAATTTACTATGAACAATTGCAAGCTGGTTGAATAATATGTATGACAGTGTATGATCGTGGGCAAATTTTGCGAATTTGCTTTGGTAAAATCATCTTTCACAGAACACATGCTTGCACTGGTAACTTAACTTATAACAACTTACTTTATAAGTAATAACTTTACGATACGCTGTAATAGTACCGTCGAAGTTTGTCAACACACATACAAACAAACAGCGGTGCAAACACTGTTACAAGAAAATTCCCTAGGTTTGGTCAATTTCTTGGCTACGGTGCCAATTCTACACGGAAGATTCAAATTTTAATTGTAATTTTCTCAACAAATTCTGAATGTAATTTAATTTTAACTTAACAGAATTTCGGGTTATATACTGTAAAATCGCTGAATACACGCTTTTGCTTAAATTTCCACATGACCGTAATACCCTATTATTCCTGCTTATGTTGTGAAATAACCTAACTTCGCAACAATGACAAAAATGGGGTGACAAAAACTGCTTTTGAAGCACTTGGCATAGGCTTATCCAAGGATATAAACACACGGTAGAAATAACTGCTAACAAAACAAAAGAATACTAATCACTAAATTAACAAATAAACAATGCTCTGCCAGATGCACAACGAATGGGAGAGATTCTCAAACTAAAAACGTACTGAAGGAGTTATATATTAAGCAACCTGAATGTCTACCTGCCCATCTATCTGCCGTTCTACCTACCATTATAATATGTGTGCGTGGATGTGAAAAGGGACCAGTTGTCCGTTTCTAGTTACGCAGATAATCGCAAATAAAGTTAAACGGGTGCAAAATACACATTTTTGTTTTATTGGTTAATTACTCTCGTTATTGTGTTTTTTATCAGATGTTTTCGTCTGAAACCCGTCTGCGGTTGGAAAAGCATGAAAAAATGCGTTTTTATTGCGAACGAAAAAGGGACCAGTTGTCTATATCACGCTACGCTCTAGCGCATTACGGTGTTGCCGCATACAGTGGCAGAAACAAATATCCGTATGATAGCAGTTTATACACTTGTTTGTATAAAATATAATTACATAGTTATATAATATTCCGGGACAATTACTACGCTTATATTAACTGCACTTTTTGTTTGTTTGATTGTCTATTTGATTGTTTGTCTGTTTGTTATGTACAAATTTTGTAATCGATATTATTTCTACTTCCCAGTGTCCAATCAAGTTAAAATTTTGCATGTGTAAAGATTTCCGGTGACAATACAAGAAGCAATAAAAACAATATGGAAACCTTTCCAAAATTGGAAAAAATTTTCAAAATTTGGAGAAATTGACCAAGTGAGTTGAAATTTTGCCTGTGGACGGATTTCCGGTGACAATGACATAAAGCAATAAGAAAATTTTCTAAAATTTTGAAAAAAATTTTGTATTTGGAAAATATGTCCAATCGGGTTAAAATTTTGTATGTGGACAGATTGCCGGCGACAATGCTCGAAAAAAAAAAATGGAAATTTTGAAGCAAATTTTGTTAATTTTTTACAATTGTAATTTTGTTTATAAAGCGTAGTTTTAAAAAAATGCACTTTTTATATAACTTTATTATGATTGTATTTCCATGTTTGTGTCCCTAGTTATGTTTGTTTCTTATCATTAAACGTTTAAAATAATTTGATACTATCTGATTTATTTGAACTCCCAATTTGGATTTTTAACTGACATAAGTGTTGACATCAGACAGCTGCATAATTATGTAACAGGAAATAGGATGACAAAAACTGCGAATTCACGTTAATTTATTATGGTTGCCACATTACTTTCGGTGCCATTTTGAATTATAAACATCTAACATCTGATATTTGTTTTCTTCTGAATCCGACAGTTAATTACATGTTTAGTCGCCATATTGGATCCGCCATTTTGAATTTTATACATCTGACAACAGATTAGGAATCCGTAACCTTCATATATAACATAATTTAATTTTTGTATAAATCCGACACTTAATTACATGTTTGGTCGCCATATTAGATCCGTCATTTTGAATTCTAAAAATCTAAAAATAAATAAGATTTGGAATCAGAGGACCCCATAAACCCCTTACGAGAATGCTTAAGTCTTCTTAAGACTCGAGAGATGAAGATACCTAGCTTACACTATACATATTGTAGACCCAGGCCAATGACGCTATAGATTAAAAACCCTATAAAACCCAAACGGAATAATGAAATAATAAATTCTACTAAAAATCTTGAAACTAATATCGAAATTGTTCCAAAAATGTTGGAGTCAGCGTAACTTCGAAAAATGCGGGAAGTTATTAACTTTTAACCTTTGCAAAAGTTTGAAGCGTCATAGCGCAAACGTTTGATTTTTGCACCAGCAACTTAAATATTTTTTTTTCAATTTCCCTTTATGGTAATCGGCTTAAAATGTTGGAGTACCTTTGCCATAACTTATTCTACCTAAAAACACTCATAACTCAATTTCGGTCAACTGGTCCCTTTTCATATCCAGGCACACATATGTTATGTTGCTGTGTTGGTCGCTTGACCTTCATGCCTTTCGAATTACGTCAATCAGGACGATTCGCTATGACAACTGATAGCATACTTAGTATTGTTACAACATTATACAATATACATACTTAGTTGTATTCCATATGTTCATGAAAGTAGAAGCGAATTTAGGTTACACAGCAACAATCACGTGCATAATACCCGAAATAAGAACAATACTATTCCTTATCACTAGCTTTTAAAAAGTATGTGTCAGAGTACTTGTTTAAAACGGAATACTTTTAAGCGGCAGGCAGCTGATTTGATGACACATTAGTGTGTTCATGTTACTGATGTTGTTTTTGTGTCTGATGGTTGACTTGACTTTTATTGTTATTTTAAGAATAATGCCTGTGCGACTTATGATTTCAATCTTATTTATTATTGGGTGCGGTTTAAGTGTTCATTATTTAAATAGATATATGCATTAAAATAAATACCTTGTGCACAAGATTTAATAATTTGAGCATTAAAATTATACATATTAAGCATTAAATGAATATGTATTTGTTACATAAAAATTGTATAATGACCAACTGTTGTAATGCTAATTTACAAAATTTATGGTTTTTTATAAGAAAATTTTCGCGATAATGACATTTCCAAATTAGGGTAATATTGAAAAGTTTTGTTGAAAGTTATGGTATGTAGCTTATAGGCTCCGAAACCGCTATACCGCCATTTTCAGGGTTTGGGTTTGGTGCCGATAGGTGACGCTGGCGTCGAATAATCACTACGATGTCATGCAACTTTATCTAAAAGTTCCCCCCCCCCATCCACTACATTAATTTTGTTACCTATACCGGGTGATTCAATTTCGAGGCTCACCATGGGGATCTCGCTTAATAGTGGAGATAGAGCCTATGTTTAAATTTGGCAAATATTTTTGTGTTGGTCAATTATCTTGATATACATGCGGAAAACTGATACAAGTGCAAAAATCCGGATCACGCACTTATCAGACCTGGACAAACTGAACTAAGCCAGACAAGCACCACAATATATATAACGCATCATAAACAGCTATAACAGAAATGCAGTACAACATATTTATGATCAATGCAAGAAGCATAAAAAACAAATTTAACGACTTCGAAACATTGCCTCTAACATATAACAAACCACACATAATAGCTGTAACAGAAACCTGGCTAAAACCCGAAGAAGAAGGCAGTTACCAGCTTAGCGGATACAACGGAGTCTTTCATTCCAGAACATCAAAAGGCGGAGGAATTGCTATCTACATCCGACAACATATAGACTACACAACCACAACTCAAAGAACATTCGCCGATGTAGAAACCTTAACAATCTCTCTAACTGACACACAAACTAAAATTACACTCATTTATAGACCACCACATGTGAAATTTGCAGTATTTAAAGATATATTCAAAAACAATATTTTCATGAAAAATAAGAAACATGTAATTCTGGGAGACATGAACATAAATCTGCTAGAAAATTCATCAACAGTAAGAGAATATAAAACAATAATAGCTGAAGCTGGATATAAAATTAAAAACAAAATATATAAAACACAATACACAAGAATAAACAGCAACAGTAACCACTCAATACTCGACCATATCCTGACAAATATACCAAACCAAATAAAGGAAGCCACTGTCCAGGCAATGGTAATATCTGACCACCTCCCAATCACGACCAGTCTGACAACAACCCGTCCAAATAAAAAGAAATATACATACTACCAAAAAGAAATAACAGATTATAAAAACATAAAAACTGAAATCGAAAACTTAGTTGTCCAGAAACCTCCAATAAATGACTTTGAAGAGCTCTCAAAGACAATACAGACCATAACTGTGAAAAACCAAACAACGACTAAAACAAAAAGAAGAGAAGACTGTCCATGGATTACCAACAATATAATAAAACAAATAAGACATAGAAACAAAATATACAAAAGGCTCAAAAGCAACCCCACGAACACGATTTTAAAAGAGAGATATGACGAACAAAAATCTACCACGAAGATTTTGATAGAAACAACGAAGGAAAAATACTATAAATCAATACTCAACAAATGTGCTGGCAACACACAGAAAACATGGATAGAACTAAATCAAATGCTGAAAAAAAACAAAAAGAAACAACAAATAACGCAAATGCGCAAAAATGATGGCACAATAACAACAGATAAAAGAGAAATGGCAGATGCCATTAATTCCTACTTCACCAGCATAGGGGATAAACTTGCAAAAGCTCATCAAACACAACAGAATGGGACAAAGAAAGAAAACCAAGACAAAAGAAACATCCAACCACTACTGCTAAATTGGAAACACACCAGTATCGAGGAAATCGAAAACATCATATCAAAGCTAAAGACCAATAAAGCTCCTGGACATGACAACATAAGAACTGAAATCATAAAATCAAACAGTATCGCACTCGCACCGATTATCACACATCTATCAAATGATGTTCTAAACAACGGCATATACCCGGAACATCTTAAAATAGGTATTGTAAAGCCACTACATAAGAAAGGTGACAAAACAATCCCGGAAAACTACCGACCAATTACGCTGCTCTCCGTATTCGATAAAATCCTAGAAACTGTATTAAAAGACAGAATCGAAGAGCACATCAATGCGCGAGATACTTTATACAGTCAGCAGTATGCATTTCGAGCGGGCTCCAGCGCTTTGTCAGCAGCATATGATCTTGTCAGCTATATCCACCAAGGCATCGACAAGAAAAAGACCGTCGCGGCCGTGTTTGTCGACATGCGCAAAGCATTCGATACAGTATCAAAAACAAAGCTTATCCAAAAATTGGGAAACGAAGGTATCCAGAACAAAGCACTGCGAACTATTCAAACATTTCTAATGAACAGACCACAGATGACAGAAATTGGTGAAATCAGGAGTAATCCATTGACCTCAGAATATGGAGTACCACAAGGTGGTAACCTCCCGCCCCTGATGTATATAATATATACAAATGACCTCAAAAACATCGACCTAAAGGGTAATTTATTTATCTACGCTGATGACATAGCGCTGGTCTATCACAACAGCAACCACGAGACGCAACAACAAGACATCAATGACGACATGCATAAATTGACAAAATGGTGCCAGACAAATCTGCTAACAATTAACGAGCAAAAGACCCACTATATAATATTTAACAACAGAAATAAATCCCGAATGAACATATACATTAACAACACGGAAATCTCAGAAGCAAAAAGCATAACATACCTTGGACTGCTGCTGCAAAATAACATGAAATGGGACGAGCACATCAACAAAATACTAACCAAAAATGCTAGTGTAATTGCAGCTATGAATAAGGTAACCAAGTATATAGACCTCAAATCAAAAATAAATATATACAATGCCCTATTCACGTCCAACATAAACTACCTCATCAACATATGGGGCAACACGACGGAAAAAAATCTAAACAAGCTACAACGGCAACAAAACAGAATACTAAAGATTATGTTCAAATGGGACCGGAAAACACCTACCAAAGGTGTCTTCAGTAAAAGCAAAGAACTGAATGTACGTGAAAGGAAAAAACTAAACAATCTCCTCCTATTACACAAAATAAAAAACAAAATGATCAGAATACATCTAACACTAACCGAAAACCAGCACATTCACAACCATAGTACAAGACACAAAGCATTCCTAAGAACACATAGATTTAGAACAGCAACGACAAAAGAGGATTTGCTGACGGAAGCTATACATACTTATAACAGTCTACCCGAAAATATTAAGAAGCTGTCATACACCACATTCAAGAAAAAAATAAAAAGTCTACTAATATGTAGCATAAAAAAATAAAAAAAAAAAAATAAAAAAAAAGCATTAAAAAACCAAAACAAAAAATATATATATATTAAACAAATGAAACACAAAAAGAAGTAATTAAAAAAAATATATATAAACAGGCCAGAAATAAAGGAAGCCAATCATGCCCTCAATTCCATTGATTCAGGACGGCGGCGAAGCGGCCATTCCAGGATCAAGCAGGAGGGACAGAATCGCGTAGTGTTGTTGTGCAGTACTGTGTGTTAATGATGTATATATAGTATTGTATTATGAGCACTGTACGTATTAGAACGAATAAAATTATTATTATTATCTGAAAAGAAATTTAAGCTATCATTTTTCATTTTGAAGATATCTGCAAAAAACAGAAATGTTATGGTATCGTTCTTAATTTTTTATCCAAAACCAAATGTAGCTAGACATTTGAAACAAAAACAGCTACTTTTTAACAAGGAATGCATTGTCATTTTTTAATTTGCAATAACATCAAAGATGGCGGCGTAACCATGGCCAACTTTTGTTTTTCTTATGGGCGCCATGTTGAATTTTGGCATTTTCCGATAGTCGTGTCTTTTCTCATTTCTGCCATGTATAACATGTTAGCATTATTTTTTAAAATAATGATGTAATAATCAAAAACCTTCAGGTACCTAACTGGAGCTTGGTTACAGACCGCCGGACTCGTTGCCAAGCAACGTCAACAACATGCACTTGGATCAAGCGGCGCGCTCAGTTTTGGGTTTGCCATTTAACCAAATAAGCCTTAATTGTGGTTGATTGTGGATGTAAAATGCCGTTTACCAATAACGAAAAGCGTGGTATGATAAGGGTTTATTATTGTTCTCATAGAAATGCCCCATCGTACAATATTCCTAACATTGGACAGAAATTTAGCGGACCATGGATCGTTTAAGATAAATAAATCAACGCTGTGTAATATGGAGATGTTTCTTTACTTCGAAATAATTTGTGTGACAACACACAAAGTCACACAAACTGTTTCAAAGTAAAGAAACATCTCCATATTACACAGCGTTGCTTTATTTATCTCATATCGAAATATGGAAAGTGTGGAATACTTCGTGAACATTGAACACTATGGATCGTCTTAAACACGTGGAGAGCATTACGAACAAAGAAATTGAAACCGTACAACCCCGCACATTTCAAACTTTGCAGTTGTAGGAAATTATTTGAATCAACAATTTCCAAATCGCTGGATTGGAAATGGTTGAGTGGTGGAATGTCCTGCTAGATCACCTGATTTAAGTCCTCTGGACTATTTTCTATGGGGAACTTTGAACGACGAAATTTATCACGATACTCGCAGAAATATCCAGGATCTGCGGGATCGAATAACAAATACGGTCAATGCTATTCCGGGAAGAACAGTTAGAAGAGCATAAGAACATGTCGGCTCGGTTTTATGCCTTGAAGAACATGGCAACCAATTTGCACATTTACTTAAAAAATAAGCTTTTTGTTGTATAAACTTGCTTCTATTATAATCTGAATGTTTTAATCCAATCTCGTCAGTCCGGCACCGGCGCTCTGTAACCAAGCACCAGTAGGGTACCTGATAAGCAACGAGAAAAAGAATTAAGTTTTTTTTATTATAAAACCATTGTTTTAAAAAATAATGCCAACATGTTATACATTGCGGAAATGACAAAAACACGACTATCAGAAAATGCCAAAATTTAACATGGAGCCCATATGGAAAGCAAAAGTTGCCCATGGTTACGCCGCCATCTTTGATGTTATTTCAAATTAAAAATAACACTGCATTCCTTGTTAAAAAAAAGTTGCTGTAGAATGTTTTTGTTTCAAATATCTACCTACGTTTGGTTTTGAATAAAAAATTCAAAACGATATCTTAACATTTCTGTTTTTTGTGGATATCTTTAAAATGAAAAATGACAGCTAAAACTTCTTTTCAGATAATTGATCAGCACAGAAATACGAAACTTTACCAATTTTAAACATAGGCTCTATCTCCACTAATAGGCGAGATCCCCATGGTGAGCCTCGAAATTGAATCACCCGGTATATCAAAACCATTTCTGCCCCACCTTTTGTGGGGCAAAGGCCTTTTTTAATCCCTATTGACTGGACTATACATCTCTCCCATTTCTTTTTGGCAATCAACCTATGAATGCGTATGAAGACAACTGGTTGTATTCACCTCGTATATCCATAATTTGAGCCGCCTATTCACGCGGCCTACCAAAGGACCGCCAGATTAAGTGAACGTTTTCATCGCAAAACAATCGAAATCAATTTCTGAGTGCCTGAAAGGGCCAAGCCGATTTAGGGGAGCACGTTCAAAGAGACCGGGTTGAAATTTTCAAAGAAGGAGAGGAACAGCGAAGCATTCAGGCCCCTCTGCAATACCTGCCGCCCTTTATACGCCCAAGCTGGTGAGGGGGGGGGGGGGACAGGCATCGCGCGTGAATTGATTTCTTGGGACACGCGTTTTGAATAATTGATGGCCCGAAATTCTCTCCTGTTCATTATTAACGATTATAACTGAAGGGATTTGGAGAAGAGCGGTAATCTCGGATGTAGGGGAGACTTTGTTCGAGAGATTTTTTTATTTATATCTTTTTTTGTTGGAGACGTGGTCTTGGAACAGTTGCCTCCATACACTTTACAATGCCAATGTGAACATGCTACATATATGAATATCATGTTATTTTTTAATGTAATACTTAACATGTGTGCACTCTTCCCAAAGTCCACCATGGACCCAGGAAAATTTTGTCAGTTCCACTGCATAATCTTCAGTCTACACCAGCGTTTCCCAACCGGGGTTCCGAGATGTAGTCAGGGGTTCCGCGGAAAAATAGTAACAAATACGGTGGCGGTCACCGGTTCATTGACACATTATTCATTATTCATTTATTTTTATGTATTATTTTAGCATGGGATTATTAATTGAAATATTGGATTAATAAACAATGTCAATCCATGAATAATTTTGATTTGGAGCCCTTCTAACCCAATAAAACGCTGTTATTTTGATATTACATCCAACGGGCAACATTCTAGACTATTCATTAACTTCAATTGACAATATTACTTAAAATTATCTGCTACATAAAAACAAAATAACCTCTAGAAAACAACAATATGGCAAAGTTATTGGTCAAACTCTAACTCTAATTGTTTTCTATATTTTTGCCTTTCCAAATGTGTGACAAAATAAACCTATAATTTGAATCTGCTGCTCATAATGGTACTTTACGAGAAGAACAGAGTTGTAGGTGGTGGATTATAATATATATATATATATATATATATATATATAGGAGAAAGGTATTTGTCGGGCAATTCCGTCATACGAAGATCTAAATTTAAATTTAAATCTTACCGTCGATTAACCAGCTTTCCTTTATATATATATATATATATATATATAATCGGTATCCTTTTCTACCTTGCTAGGTGTAAAGGTTTACAGTTTTACATGTTTACACTTTTTATTTTATTTTGTGCACAAACTTCCGCCACTCCACTCTATTCTTCGCCAAACTGACTGCATCCTTCCACTCCACACCTCTCTCCCTCAGTATGTCTGCTATTGTCTGGTCCCACGTTTTTCTTGGTCTTCCTCTCGCCCTCCTTCCAAGTGCCTTTGCCTCCCAGATGTTCTTTACTGCTCTATCTCCGTTCATTCTGATCAGGTGTCCAAACCATCTCAGCTGTTGGTTCTTTATCTGTTCGGCAATCGGTTCCATTCCCAATTCCTCTCGTATCTTGTCGCTTCTCACTTTGTCCATAATCGTTACTCCCTTTACTCTCCTCAGATATTTCATCTCCATCGCTTGCACTCTACTCGACATACTCTTATTCAGCACCCAGCTTTCGCTCCCGTAAGTTAGTATCGGCACATAGATGGACCTGTATACTGTCAGCTTCGTTGTTTTGCTTATGGTCTTGTTTGTCAGGAATGGCTTGTTGAGTGCATGGTATGTTCTTGTTGCGCTGTTTATTCTGTCCATCACCTCTTCATCCATTCTCCCGTTTCCCTGAATTATGACACCCAAGTATTTGAAGGTTTCTTCGTGTTCCAGCTTTCTTCCATATATTTCTATGTCCATCTTTCTCTCGCCATTTCCAATCATCATAACTTTCGTCTTGTCAGCGTTTATTTTCATTTTTCGCTTACTCAGTTCTTCCTCCCATATTTCTAGACTTTTCTTCAAGTGTAATTCTCCCTCCGCGCATATCATAAGATCGTCCGCAAATGCGCATTCTCCTATTTGCACAGGTCTCAAATTTCTGTAGCCTACATTGACTTTGCGGACTTTCTGTTTTATCTGCTTTATCACATCATCCATGATTGTTACAAACAGAGTCGGACTGAGCACCCTCCCTTGTTTTAATCCTTCCTCTACTGGAAAGGAATCTGACTGCGCATTATGCATTCGGACGTAATTGTAATTGTTCTTGTATACGGATTCTATTGCTTTCCTCAAATTTGCACTAACACCTCTTTTTTCCAGGCTTTCCCATATCATTCTCCTAGGTATATTGTCGAACGCCTTTTCTAAGTCTAAAAACGCCAAGCAGATCCCTTTTGTTGTTAACCTTATCCATGAGTTGCTTGATTGAGAATATGTGATCTTGAGTACTTCGGCCTCTTCTAAATCCACTTTGTGCCTCGTCCAGTGTTGGCTCAATTTCTTCGCTAAGTCTTTTTTCCAATATTGCTTCATATATTTTGGCCACTACGCTGAGCAGGGCTATGCCTCTATAATTACTGCAAATTCTCGAATCACCCTTTTTGTATATTGGCATGATTATTCCTATTTTCCAATCTTCTGGGATCTCCGCAGTAGTCCAGGCCATATTCACAATCCTTGTCAGTGTTTGTATGCCTCTCTGTCCTAAGTTTTTTATCATCTACGGTGCAATTTGGTCGTGTCCTGCTGCCTTGCCATTCTTCGTCCACCTTATCATCTGTCTCACCTCGTCTTCACCTATGTCTCCGTGTTCTTGCGTTTGCACTGTTTCTTCACCCTTTTGTTGCTCCACCGACGCCGCTTCTATTTTCGGATTAAGCAACTCGTAGAAATATTCGCGCCACCTGTTCATTATGTCTCCCTCCTCGGTTAATATTTTGTTCTCGTTGCTCTTTATTTGGTGTATCACATCTTTACTGTCTTTTCTCATGTTCTTTAAGGCCTTGTAAAATAGTTTCTGATTTGTTTTGCTGTCCTCTTCCATTTTTTTACCGAACTCCTCCCAGGATGCTTTCTTAGCTTGCACGATCATTTCTTTTACCACCGCTCTCTGCTCCTTATATTTAGTGTATTTTTCGTGTGATCTGTCTGTAAGGTATTGTTTCCATTATAGCTTTTTCAGTTTAACCTGTTCCTTTATCTGTTTGTTCCACCATCTACTCTGTTTTCTATTTTTGTTTATTCTAATCGTTCCACATGTTGCCTTGGCTGTGCTTATTATTATTTCCTTGAAACCTCTCCAAATATCTTCTAAGCTCTCATCAAGCCAGCCCTCGTGCATCCCGGTTATTTTCCCCTCTACTTCATCTCTGTACCTCGTTGCTGTGACATTTCCGGCACGTTTGTAAGTCTTTATAGCTTCTTTTGTTTTTATTGTCCCTTTGGGTATCTTTGTAGGCCGTTTGTGTGTTCTCATCTTTATTTTTGCCAGTACTAAGTAGTGGTCACTGTAAATCTCATAGCTCCTTTTTACACTCACATCCAGCAAGTCCGCTCTGTTTGTGTTATCTATCAGTCTATAAGAGATTTTTCATTCCTACTCTTGGCCTCTCCCGTATACTTGTGAATGTCTTTGTGCTGATAGAAAGTATTATATGATCTTATATTCCTGATAAGATAACTAACCTATAGTGTCCGACCGAACATTCGGCTTCGGCTTCTGCCACCTTCGGCCAAAAATTGAAACTTCGGCAAAACATCGGCTTCGGCCAAAATTAGGCCGAAGGTTTAGCCGAAGCCGAGGGTTTGCGCATAGTGCATGCGTAGCAAGAAATGTGAAAGGAAAGTGAAATATTAGAGTTTGTTTACTTTGGTGCTTAGTGCAAATGTGCAAAAACTTCTCTTTGTGTCCTATAATAATAGATAAAGTACCGCTACAACAATAGTGGAAGCATTACAAAGAATTAGTAGTAAATTAATTTAACAGGTCTGACGTTAAAAACAAAATACACATGAGAAATTGTGTTATGACCCAAAAATAAATATAAAATCTTCGTATAGTTTTCATGAAATTTTAAACACCTGTAGCAGCTTTTTTAATATCTATATACAATTTTTCAAGTTAGGCTTGAAATCTTTTTTTGTTCGTTGTTTCTTTGTCGACGCATAATCATCAAGAACCAATACAAATATAAAGAATATTATCATTAGACGGAAAATTGTACAATCTTTATATTGAATTTGAAGTAATATTTCTCAAGACAACGCTTTTCTTAAAAAGCAGTTCTGGGTGATCTCACAAAAGTCCATAGATAGTCAGCAATTTGATAGAACAAAAACGGTCGAAAAATAAGAAATTTAAATTCGCTCAGGAATAAACTATCAATTGCTTCACATTTAAATTCAAAATGTCTGACATCTCAGATATCGGTCCAGTTCATGGTAAATCTAAGGCACGTTCCTAATAAAAAAAGTGATCTAAAATTTTGGAATCGGGATTTTAAAAAATTAGAATATACGGAAATTCTTTCTAGAACAGTATACAGAACTTATTACGTAAAAAAACCTAAAGTAGTTTTCTTGCATGAAAAGTTTTGGTCTTTCATGTTTTTTTTTTAAATCTGCAAAATTAGTTTCAAAGAAAAATAGTAAAGATAAGAATTTTCTAATATTATTTTTTTACTGAAATACAGGTTAAGTTATTATTGAGTATCGGTTAACACTAGCAATAGTGCATTATCAAATGTTGTCATAATTTGTTGTATTAATATTGTTGACTAATTGATAAAACGATACCATAACAACAAACGATAAAAATAATAAATAACTAATTCATATAATATATATATTCAAATTTTATATCGGCACCAGACTAAATTTAAAACAACCTTTCCTTATGCTATTTCACATTTAATCGTGAAAAACTGATTGTTTACTCTTGAGCAAATTTAACAGTTCCTTGTTTTACAACCAACCTCTTCCTTAAATCAATATTGTATCAATAATTGCGACGTGTTTAGGACATCCATTATAGATATAGTAAGCTCCATATGGGGACATACTCTAGGTATAGATAAATCTGTACACATTATATAATTCTAAATTTCGTCACTTCTTTAGCAGTATTAATTTCCTTCGGCTTCGGCTTCAGCCGAAGGTATCGGAAAAGCCGAACATCGCCTTCGGCTTCGGCCAAAAAAAGTCGCCTTCGGTCGGACACTACAGTAACCTATCACCAGAGAAGTTCTGAGCTTCTATGACGAAAATTATGTCGGTCCCATTCATAGAAAATCAATAAATAGAGTGATTTGTAATTATAGACGAAAATTTATGCGGACAGGAAACTACAGTGTAATTTCAAATTTCGTGACTGCATTTAATTAAACAAAAAATAATTAAATTAAATTGAAGTAACTGCTAATTTTGACAATGAAACAAATTTAAAAGTGCTTCACTTATTTTTATAAATAATTTGGTATGTTTTTGCATTTAATTTTCACCTCGAGTTATAAATTACCTTGTATGAGTTCAGTTTTCAATATTGTGTATGTATGAGTAAGCTTTTTCTTATTTAACAAACCTTAAGAGAAAATATAGGGATCATCTGTTATAGAAAAAGATCTGATGTGGCCAGGCACATGACTTTATCATACTATATATAAAATTAATAGTTTAGCTGCTAGCGCCTACGGTGTCCGCTTGTAAGTAGTCCCGGACGTTCACGAGCGCAGGCGGTGGGCCGTCGGGTTCAATCGGGACTCTACGCTAGAAAGCTCTCGGTATAGGTACACAGAATTAGTGTATACGATAGAAACCAACCGATGTCGACTTTCGAGCGAATGCGATAGTATTACAGACTGGTTCTCCCTATATTTGATTCGACTGAAAATGGCGTGACACCGATGTAAACAAACTATAGCGTACGTTGTAAAGTCTCTAATTAAATAATATAGTTCTTATTTTCTTTTGTTTCTGTTCTAATAAAACAATCGTGTCCGCGCTTATGCCGTGTGACGCAGAAAGTCGGACACTAATACGAGAAACCTAAAATGGAAATATGAGAATTATCTCAAGAGTACCTTTGTGGTGGAAGCTATGCAAAAATTACAGACAATGTTGAAATACGGTGCGAAGCCGACAAGCCAGCTGCACGATAATTGCAATTCTTACAAAAGCGTGCCACTTGATTGATACCTTATGTTTATATGTGATTTAGGGTGATTTATAATTCGATACCTCATTTTTTTGTTCGAGATAAAGCAGATGATGGATAAATAAATATTAACAATGGATGATATTCCGAACATGTGATACAAATAATAATTTTTGCAATTAATAATAATATGAATATTATTCCACGTTCTTTGCTTATTAATTTACTCGCGCTCGTAAAACTTTCAAGTTAAATATCTCCAAGACTGTTGATCCAAATAGAAGTTATTTAGCATTTTAACATATTAAGTATCATTTGAAGTGCACACGGCGTGAAAATATACTATTAGTCACAACTATGATTCTATACTCTATAGTTCTAAAAATGTATTAAGTGCACCGCAATCGTTCCTACTTACCCACATGAATATTGTAGCGATTAAAACATCTACTAATTGTTATATAATCCATTTATTGAAAACAAAATAACTATACATTTAATAACGAAAAAGGTATTCAAACATAATTTTATTTATATACAGTGAGCGAGTATGGAAACATGACAAAATCTCAAGAACGGTTTGCTATTTTAAAAAAGCCTCGAACACGTCGATTTATAATTATCAAAATACACCTTATGATATCAAATTATTTTTTTTTTCCTTCAATTGTTTTTAACAGATGACGTCATCGACATTTTTTTAAATGACAACCCTATATCTTTTTTAATGAATTTGACAGATCTTTTAATTGTCTTAATGGTAGCATAATATTTTTATAGCCTTACATAAGAAAATTTTCGAGAAAAAGAGAATTGAAGGTGGTATGCATTCTTTGGTGAAAGACTAAATTTTGTTTCTGATTAAAATTTTTACCGTATTCACAAGAAAATTTAAAACTTCTAGACTTGTTATGTATTCCAGGTATCAACACATTCATTTGGTCAGGGTGAAATCGTCGGGCATGTTTTCTCAGATTGCATACACTGCTATAAGTCTCGTTACATATGGTACACGTTGTATTTTCAGCCATATCATAAGCTAAAATATATGTTATTGAATTAGAAAAATATATGTGTCCTGCAACTTCTTGCCATAAATTCAATTTAAAAAATAAATATTTTTTATATTTTATTTTATTTTTTAATAAGTTTATTAGTATAATTTATAATGGTAGTCCTATATTTTGACTATTAATTATTATGTATTATGCTGATGTACTAACTAGTTTATTCCCTAAGCTTGTCTTTATTTGCTGGAAATATTTTAAAAAAACGTTGCGTTATTCTAAACCCCTTAGGTAAAACACGCTCGCCCCCCATGCAGCTTTGTTTACATTCGCTTACCTTAGTTCTCATGGCGCCCGTCCGTGTCTCTTTATTTATCTGATATTTATGCAAACATGTTGCAGAATACCTTGCATAATCGTATTCACTACATGAATACGTAAACAGAACGTTCAATCGGCGTTTCAAACAAATTTCAAGTTTATTGCTGACTAAATTGAAATGATTTTGCGTTCCATCAATTAATTAATTGCTATACAAATTAGTAACTTACATGTGTTTTTCTAAATATTTTTAACAAAATACAAATGTCTATGCACAAAGTCTAAACACTGGCAAATTTGACAGGTACTCAGTGCTCCGTACTCACCCAGACGGTTGCCGATTACATTTAAATTACAGTCGCTCAATGTCGCCTGAGTTCATGAATGTCCGGGACTACTTACTAGCGGACACCGTAGGCGCTAGTCATGCGATTCTATTTGATCGAGATTGGGTATGTCTGCATTAAAATAAAACTAGTAGAAGTAGACAGATATGTCGATTAAAGCTGCGTTCGGATATTGTACTCCGTTGACCCCAGAGTACACCGTCCAAATGACACTTACGTGTTATTGGGTGTAAAAAGTGTAAGAGCGCGATTATACAGTTAAAGACTTGTATAAAACAGAGGTATAGTTGATTTTTTAATAAAATTCCACAACAGATTTTCTTTAGGTTTTCAGAAAATAAGGCGAGCAGAACAAAAACAAGGAACAAACTTTAAACACTATCTGTAATCATATAATAAATCATTTCTATGGAATTATACATATTTAACCTTACAAAAATTCAAAGATATTAAACATATCATCATCATTTCCACGACCTCCCATTTGCATCGGCACGTTGAAAACCATAGTTTTTTCGATTCCTTGTCTCTGAACTGGCGCAATGTTCACAACCATTTCACCAGCGTCTTCCCCCTCACCTTCACCCACTTGTATCTGCCATGGACTGCCATTAACCTCAGGCGTAGCCTGCCTCATGATATCCATGATAAAATCAGGTAACGGAAAATCAGCATCCATATTTCTTCTCCGTGTAGACCTCTCTTCTTTTGGATCATTGAAAATCTTGATAAATTGAGATAACGGACTCTGTTGGTCAAAAGGTGAAGAATAGAGGCTGGGCAATTCATGTTCGTGATCAGAAGAAGCCATATGTACAAATTGAGGCATCTGATCATCTGAGAAAAAGTTGGGTAACTGGTATTCGGGTTCTGTGGTCGTTTTTGGGGTTGGTTTCGTTGGTTTGGGGGTTGGTGTTGGATCGTCGAAGATCGACATGAGTTGGGATAATGGGTTAGAATTGGTGAAGAGAGGCATAACAGTACGGACGATGTTTCCGAAGCTAAATAGTGATGGGGGTTTACGTGTTTTCGTAGGTTTGGGATAGGCAGGGGTAGGTGTTGGGGTGGCTTCCGGTTTAGCTTCGGGAAATTCGGGTGCAAACATGTCCAAAACCGAGCCAAACGAGTTAGTTGGGATTATCATTGGGAGTTCGATAGGTTTTTCGGGAGATTCTCCTATGATGGTTTCAATAGGTTCTGAAAATTTGACTTTCTTCATTTTCCTTGTCTTCTTCTTTCCCATCTTTGATTTCTGGGATTTCTTCTCATTGAAATTCATCTCTGGTGCATAAGGCATGAACCGACTGACAAAGTCTCTTAGATCTTTTGGAACAGTGCCATCACCAAAAGGTGTTTCCTCTCTCTTATGTTCTGATGGTGGTAATATTTCATTATCTAACGGTGATTCTGTATTCCCTGGTTCATCTTTTTCGATTGGTATGTAAGATCCAGATATTCTCATACCTTGCAGTTCCATTGCTTTTAAACCTACAAATTTAACATTAAAATTTAATTGTCTTAGACTGTTGAATATTCTTACTTGAAGCGCATATTAGCGCAAATATTAGACCGAGTTTCAACATTTTACTTTCTTTCTGTGCGTTGCTAGTTGGTGTGGGTACTCTTTTAATTTAAAACAATGGAGGATTACCTACGCTATAAAAGTAATAAAAGTCGTATTGATTGTATTGTTTCGATTTTTAATTGAATATACCGAACAATTAATTCTATTTGTACTTCGGAATTTACGATTTCGTTGTTGTTATTATGTTATTTTTGCTTGGACGGAGTCAAATCAAAACATAATTTTGATTTAAAAATAGAGATTATTTCATTATGAAAGCGTGTACCTAATAAAAGTCGGAAAATAGAAACGATTAAAAAAAATACTTCAGTTTTTCTTATAACACCTAAGAAAAACTACTTTGTTGCGCAGACTGCTAAACCATAGTACGTTGTGTGAAAATTTTCCGCGCATAGTTCACATAGATTATCTCAGATGCTATCAGACTGTCTGGAAAAATATTATCAACTAACTCTGGGTAGTACAAATTTTGGTAAAATGTTTCAATTTTCCATTCGTTTAAACGATATAAGCTTCTGAATAAGTCATGATGGATAATCCTATCATGATAAATCCCATCATAATAAATTAATGAACTAATTTAGTTGAGAAGGAATGAAGAAACGAATAAGTTTATATGAATCTTCTTGCTGGTTTTTTCTTCTCATATTTTTAGGACTGCAATTTTCACGAAGATATCTCGTATAGAGATGTATTTTTTTCAATTTTAAAAGACTCTGATTTGAAAGGAAACGATTTACTCAAAATTATAATCACTTTCTTAAAAAAACGAAATGTTTCATATCAACTCATTTGGGTGTTATTTTTGTTAATCAATTTATTTCTGTTTGTGATAACGTTGCTTATTAATTAATGTATTTACTTTTTATTATTGTTGTGTTTTGCTTGTATTCTTCCTTCCCTTGTAGCAATGTTATTTATTTATTTATTTATTTTTTATTTTATGAACTGCTTAAACTATTTGAAGATTTGATAGAACAAATAACCCCATATGCCACTTTTTACTAGAATAAAATTGCTTTTTAAAAATGCGACAACAAATATTAGACACCAGTAGATTTGATAACGAATTAATTTTTGCTTCCATGTCGCAAAAAGATGGACAAGATGGACAATTGGTCATCTTATCAATATTGACTTATAGTGAAAAATCTCATTATTTTCAAGTAATGACAGGATTATTGATATTTGACCATTGACCAGGAGAACTTCCCCTATGTGAAAAAGAAAATATGAATTACTTAAATTATTGCTAAGATTGCCTGTGATCATACTGATCAACCATATGATCAACTAGTTATTATAATCAAAACCCCCAAGGAAGAATATCAGTTAAACTTTGAATGAAAGCGAAGATGTTGAAAACTTAGCTTTATTTTTAAGTTACCAGTAACCTTATTAAAAAAAATATTTTTACTGTTTCAATAGAAAACAGTAAACAAAAGCGAACTAATATGCCACAAACGAATTATTGAACGCTAAACAATTTAATATCATATATCGTTAATATCATGCTGGTTGGTTTGGGTTAAGGTATTTTTGCAGCTACACCAACTCATTCAGATCGCACTGTTCAAGTTTTTGCCATTTTGGTAGGTTTTGCTATTATTAATAAATTGAAAGGGCCTAAAGTCAAACTAAAGTCAGATATCTAGTAGACGAATCAAAATTTCACAAACAACCGCACGCACAGAATAAAGTGAGGTTAACACAGACTATTTGAAATGAACAGGAGAAAAATGGAAGCAAGTAGTACCGATGGAAGTAACAACAAATGAGTCCACCAACAGGAACCTGAGTGCATATTTTATTTGACAGTAAATAGGTGTATGTTTATTTTGTAGTTTAAATTGCTTACGTTTGGTTTATGTTTGTCTCTCTCTTGTAAATACAAATATTGAGCAATCTCATATGATAAAAAATCTTAAAACATATTTGTCGAATAAAAAATAAATAATTACAACTTTTTAATAAATTTTGTATTAAGAAATATTAATTTTACAGATATTTACTTATATTATGTTTCAGTTATTTTTTATTTTCGATATTATGCATCTATGTACCCACACAAATTGTAGCATATCCTTTATACTGATAGATGGAGGTATGTACCAGTTTTTTTTAGAATACTGGACCTATACAAATTTAATTTTTTAGATGAATATATTTTTTTGCAAAATCGCAGGGATTTGAGTTCAAACGTCTGTATTTTTTACCAAAAAATTAATAGTCTTTATTTTTATGATTGTACTAAGCTACGTTTGAAAAGCATCATATAACAAGTACTAGGTAATAGTACAGAATATAACTGTAAAAATACAACCACAACTAAAAATATTGAAAAATAGCGGAGATACAAGCAATCTATTCATACCTGCTTTTTCAAAACATACATTTTCAGGGAATACTCTTATTTTCGCTAGGTACAGTCTTGGAATTAAGTATGTTCGTATCAGTATTTCAGCAGTGTGTCCATGTATGTACGAGTTTTTGTTATTCTGCTCGGCCGCTCGGGCGCTAAGTGCAAAAAGTTGCCCGTTTACGCTGCATAGTCGTATATCGGAAATTTATTATTTGCGAAACCTTGTTCGAATGCTTTGAATCGGTTTATAATGATTTATATGTTTCTATTTATTAGCTTAATGTGTAATTAATTAATGTAATTCCTACATTGCAATGTAATTGTGTTTTTATTAAGTATAACGTTAATGTTATATTAATAAACATTAAAATTTTCGTTACATGAAATAAAAATCTTATTTCAAGATATTGCATAAAACAACAAATTATACACACTTATTGCATCTAATAGCTTTTTCTGCGTTAGTATATGCAAAAATCAATTTTTTGTTATCAATATTTTTACTGAAGATTATTTTAGAAGTAACATATGTATTAACATTTATTCACAAAATAGAAATAAATTAAAAATAAATTGTTTTAAATTTGTATTTATGGTAGTTTGTTACTTGTGTTTTTGAGATATTTAGCTTCAACGATATTATACAGTATTTAACTTAATAAACAGAAAGGAGTATGTATTTTATATAGCATGAATGTATCATTACAATTTTTTTATATTATTATTTTGTATTTACTTTACAGCAATATGTTTCAAATATCTGACAACTGAAAATAATGACAATTTTATGTATATCACTAATTTACAAAAATTTATAATGGCTTGTGGAAGCAAGTTCTAAATTTTCGACATATTTTGATGGAATATAATTATGTAATAATTATTATTAAAAAAATGAAATAAACCAAAATATACGACCATCTAAAAGAACATTTAGACAACATAAATACCAAACTGTCTTGTTTTCACTGTTCCTTCAGAAGTTGGAGCCGTTTAAAATAAGATACTGTTAATAATTCAAATGGCTGTAACTTTTTAATGAATTGAAAAAGTAATTTACTTTCTGAAAATATGTTTTGCGGAAGAAACGTGGGACACCCAGTATATTATATTGCTATATTTTTTAATTATTTTGGTTGTCAAGCATGTATTAGATCTCATGAAAGATAATTGAAACATAAACTGCTGTAAAGTAAATACATATATAATATTGCCATTGTCATTCATACAACATACATGCTCTGTCCTAAATATAAATTTAAATTAAATTTAGAGAATTTATTTACATTTAGTGAATATATTTTAATATTACACTTCTGAAATAGTCTATATTCAGTGGTAATCCTTGGCAACAAGTTGATTTGTGCTTTTACTTACGTAATTATTAATTATTATGTGTATTAGATGTAATAAATAATTATTAGATGTAATAAGTATTAGATGTAATAAGTCGTGATATTACGCAATATCTTTAAATGAGATTTCCGTATCATATTAGCAAAAACTTTCTTGTTTATTAATATTATTATATATCAATAATTCCATATTTAATTAAATGCATTACCTACTCGTAAACTTAACTGTAGTTGTCATATTACATTTATTTAAAATAAACTAAATCCATCACATCCATCGAAAAACCACCTCGTGATGGACAACTTTTTGCGAAGCGGCCGGGTCGAGGGAGAACAGTACACAAATATATAATCGACATACTATTTTCAAATTCTGCAATAGCGATACGATCATATTTAATTCCATGACTGTACTCCTTAAAAAGCACCCACTTCACTGGATGTTTATTTCTGCGATCTGTCGATTTTCGCGGTCCACAGCACCACTAGTTTACAGTAAATTTCTATCGCCTATAGTTTTGAAAATTGTTGTCATTGCCGAACAGCCGATTGTTCCGGAGATGTTCGCAATGTCAGCTTATTTGTATTTTTAGTGAAGTCTTTTTTGTATGGTCGATGATCATGCTAGCAAAATATTCTCGTTGCCTTCCTAATTACTTTAAATCAGAAGATAACCATTATTCTCTAAATTATGAGAAACAATGGAGCTAATAATTTACTTGTGATTTTTTTTGTATAGTATTCTTACAGCGTCTTATGACGACATACTTCCATGTTTTTTTCTTAACATCCTTAGTATTCGTAATATAGTAAATACAGTGAATTCCGTGAATTGCAACAGCTTTATTAAGCCGAACAATAAGTATGATAAATATTACTGTTTACCCACTCTGTTACATCTATTATAATAAAGACAACGATATATTACTTTATGTTATAAACTATGATTATCTTACAGTGGAATACTTTTTGTACGTAAATGAGTTTTTATCAAATAAGACATTTTTCGAAATTTCAATTGTATAAAACCCGTGTTTTATGAATCGGGACCATACAGTTCGACTTCAGTTGTTCTCACAAACACGTCGAAAATGTACCAAGTCGCTTTCTTCGGTTTACTCTGTGTTGTTGGTAAGTAATGCAAACTATTTCTTAAAGTGACCCTTAAATTTATTCCCATTTTGCTATTAGGGCTTAATGCCGCCTCCATCTCACTTAAGCCAGCACCAATCGTGGTGCCGGAAGTGAACGAGATCATCGCAGAGACCAAACCCCTAGAGATTCCTTCTTTCAACGCTGGTGATCTTATCAAGCCATGGAACCCACAGGCCACAGAGATTACCCCGGAAGTCTTACCCCTTCCAGTAGCTCCAGAGGTTGTGGAGCCATCCTTCAATGCTGGTGACTTAGTCAAGCCAGCACCAGAACAACCAAAACCAGAGGTTCTTCCAGCGCCAGAAGAGCTCAATGTAGCTGCACCAATCCCAGAGGTCCTCCCCACACCAGAAGTCCTTCCAGCTCCAGAACAACCAAACCCAGAAGTTCTGCCAGCACCTGAAGAGCCAAGTGTAGTTGTGCCACTCCCAGAGATCCTCCCAACACCCGAGGTACTTCCAGCTCCAGAACAAGCAAACCCAGAGGTTCTCCCAGCCCCAGAAGAACCAAGTGTAGCTGTACCACTCCCAGAGATCCTCCCAACACCCGAGGTACTTCCAGCTCCAGAACAAGCAAACCCAGAGGTTCTCCCAGCCCCAGAAGAACCAAGTGTAGTTGTACCGCTCCCAGAGATCCTCCCAACACCCGAGGTACTTCCAGCTCCAGAACAAGCAAACCCAGAAGTTCTGCCAGCACCAGAAGAGCCAAGTGTAGTTGTACCACTCCCAGAGATCCTCCCAACACCCGAGCTACTTCCAGCTCCAGAACAAGCAAACCCAGAGGTTCTCCCAGCCCCAGAAGAACCAAGTGTAGTTGTACCACTCCCAGAGATCCTCCCAACACCCGAGGTACTTCCAGCTCCAGAACAAGCAAACCCAGAAGTTCTGCCAGCACCAGAAGAGCCAAGTGTAGTTGTACCACTCCCAGAGATCCTCCCAACACCCGAGGTACTTCCAGCACCAGAACAAGCAAACCCAGAAGTTCTGCCAGCACCAGAAGAGCCAAGTGTAGTTGTACCACTACCAGAGATGCTCCCAACACCCGAGGTACTTCCAGCTCCAGAACAACCAAACCCAGAAGTTCTGCCAGCACCAGAAGAGCCAAGTGTAGTTGTACCACTCCCAGAGATCCTCCCAACACCAGAGGTACTTCCAGCTCCAGAGCAACCAAAACCAGAGGTTCTCCCAGCCCCAGAGCAGCCAAGTATCGTTGTACCACTCCCAGAGATCCTGCCAGCACCAGAGGTCCTCCCAGCTCCAGAGCAGCCAACGCCAGAGATCCTCCCAGCTCCAGAACAACCAAAACCAGAAGTGCTCCCAGCTCCAGAGCAACCAAATGTAGTAGTGCCACTCCCAGAAATCCTCCCAACACCAGAGGTCCTCCCAGCTCCAGAACAACCAGAAGTGCTCCCAGCTCCAGAACAGCCAAATGTAGCTGTGCCACTTCCAGAGATCCTGCCAACACCAGAGGTTCTCCCAGCTCCAGAACAGCCAAATGTTGCTGCACCGCTCCCGGAGATCCTCCCAACAGCAGAGGTACTCCCAGCTCCAGAGCAACCAAACCCAGAGGTTCTCCCAGCTCCAGAACAGCCAAATGTAGCTGTGCCACTTCCAGAGATCCTGCCAACAGCAGAGGTTCTCCCAGCTCCAGAACAGCCAAATGTTGCTGTACCACTCCCAGAGATTCTCCCAACACCAGAGGTTCTTCCAGCCCCAGAGCAGCCAAGTATCGTTGTACCACTACCTGAGATTCTCCCAACACCAGAAGTTCTCCCAGCTCCAGAACAACTGCAACCAGAAGTTCTCCCAGCTCCAGAACAGCCAAGCGTTGCTTTACCACTCCCTGAACTCCTCCCAACACCAGAGGTTCTCCCAGCTCCAGAGCAACCAAAACCAGAGGTTCTCCCAGCCCCAGAGCAGCCAAGTATTGTTGTACCACTCCCAGAAATCCTTCCAACACCAGAGGTCCTCCCAGCTCCAGAGCAACCAAACCCAGAGGTTCTCCCAGCTCCAGAACAGCCAAATGTAGTTGTACCACTCCCAGAGATTCTCCCAACACCAGAGGTCCTTCCAGCCCCAGAACAACCAAACCCTGAGGTTCTCCCAGCCCCAGAGCAACCAACTATCGTTGTACCTCTCCCAGAGATCCTCCCAACACCAGAGGTCCTCCCAGCACCAGAGCAACCTCAACCAGAAGTTCTCCCAGTTCCAGAACAGCCAAATGTAGCTGTACCACTCCCTGAGATCCTCCCAACACCAGAGGTCCTCCCAGCTCCAGCGCAGCCAAACCCAGAAGTTCTCCCAGCACCAGAACAGCCAAATGTAGCTGCACCACTCCCAGAGATCCTCCCAACACCAGAGGTCCTCCCAGCTCCAGAACAACCAAAACCAGAAGTTCTCCCAGCTCCAGAACAGCCAAATGTAGTTGTACCACTCCCTGAGATCCTGCCAACTCCAGAGGTCCTCCCAGCACCAGAGCAACCTCAACCAGAAGTTCTCCCAGCTCCAGAACAGCCAAATGTAGCTGTACCACTCCCAGAAATCCTCCCAACACCAGAGGTCCTCCCAGCGCCAGAGCAACCTCAACCAGAAGTTCTGCCAGCTCCAGAACAGCCAAATGTAGCTGTACCACTCCCAGAGATCCTTCCAACACCAGAGGTCCTCCCAGCTCCAGAGCAACCAAACCCAGAAGTTCTCCCAGCTCCAGAACAGCCAAATGTAGCTGTACCACTCCCTGAGATCCTCCCAACACCAGAGGTCCTCCCAGCTCCAGAGCAGCCAAACCCAGAAGTTCTCCCAGCACCAGAACAGCCAAATGTAGCTGTACCACTTCCAGAGATCCTCCCAACACCAGAGGTACTCCCAGCGCCAGAGCAACCTCAACCAGAAGTTCTGCCAGCACCAGAAGAGCCAAGTGTAGTTGTACCACTCCCAGAGATCCTCCCAACACCAGAGGTCCTCCCAGCTCCAGAACAACCAAAACCAGAAGTTCTCCCAGCTCCAGAACAGCCAAATGTAGTTGTACCACTCCCTGAGATCCTCCCAACACCAGAGGTCCTCCCAGCTCCAGAGCAGCCAAACCCAGAAGTTCTCCCAGCACCAGAACAGCCAAATGTAGCTGTACCACTCCCAGAGATCCTCCCAACACCAGAGGTCCTCCCAGCGCCAGAGCAACCTCAACCAGAAGTTCTGCCAGCTCCAGAACAGCCAAATGTAGCTGTACCACTCCCAGAGATTTTTCCAACACCAGAGATCCTCCCAGCTCCAGAGCAACCAAACCCAGAAATTCTCCCAGCTCCAGAACAGCCAAATGTAGCTGTACCACTCCCAGAGGTCCTCCCAACACCAGAAATCCTTCCTGCTCCGGGACAGCTAAGGCCTGAGGTTTTGCCAGCTCGCCCAGAAGAAGAGAATGATAGGTCTGTTGACAGCAACGAAATCGACGACACCAACGAAATCCAGGACACCAACGAAATCGAGGATAGCAACGAAACCGTCGAGATTATCCCAGAACTTAGACCACATCCAATTGAGGTCAGCGAGCACCTATCCCACCACCATGGTAGGAACATCTTCAAGAAATTCTTCGCTAGATTCTAAGCTAATTGTTAGAAAGATAGTTCAAGTGTGATAAATAAAGATCGATTGAAATCATATGTATGATTTTTCTTTTCAATTTGTATCGTATCCACTAGCTTGGCGCATGTTGTTTTGTTCTACATTCACTAATCTGGTCAATAATTCGACCCAGAAATAAGGGATGAAGCGTCAAAAGTATCCACACACTGGATCAGGTTCAACAAGTAGAAGAAATGCATACTCGTCGACACTAAAAATCTAGAGCTGCTGTTTTCTTCAAAGAAGTATCGAGGAAAAAGATGTACAGAAGTATGTGAGAAACACTGAGACAGTGTCAATGTATTGGTTATTACTATGAGATAACCTATTTCTTTTCAAAATAATTGCATCAATTAATAAAATCCACCCGAGCAAAGCCGCGGGAATTGCTAGTGGTATTATTAAGTTTTCGTGACGTTTACTCCTGTTGGATGGAAAATGATAAGATAATATCAAATATAGACAGGTCATCATTAATTCATAAATGTTGAGTTTGTTTGATAGTTTTGATGTTAAAAATATAGTCGTACGCAGATAAATGTCATCATATAAGGATTTCTGTACTGTCTTTTCAGGGACCCTATTCTCGTCATCTTTTGAAGCGAAAAAGAGTCTTTTCGAATAGTTAGGTGAGAGTGGGGATATCGGCGGTTGCCATGTGTTTGGAACGTATGGGCGTGGCGCGTGCGTTATTGTTCTTAGCAACAAGCAAACTTGCCATAGATACGTTCGTATGGGCGTGGCGCGTGAGTTATTGTTGTTAGCGACAAGCAAATTTGCTCATAGATACCTTACAGAGGGAAACCGCTGATATCCCCACTCCTTCCACCTAGCCATTCGAAAAGACTCACTTTCGCTTCAAAAAGATGACGAGAATAGGGTCCCTGTTCACTGAAAGATCTCTATAGTCCAAAGATTATTCTTTGCGAAGAATAACTGCATTGATTCGAACCAGCTGACAAAACATGCATCAAAACAGAAACTCTTTCCATAAAAAGGTTCAATACACAGCAGAATTCGTTGTTTCCTCAACTTAAACATAACCTCAACTTATTTTCGTAAAATTTTCTTCTTTTCCAAAGGGTATGCTCGGTCATAGATTGGCACTTTGGTTCGCTTTGTATTTGATGCGGTGGTAATGTTATGCTTTTACATTTAGCACTGCGAGAAATGGTTGAGGGACAAGAGTATTAATTTTATATAACTATCATTAAAAACATATGTACATGCAATTGATATTTATTTAATTTTGACCTCTACATAGCATTAATCAAAATTAACGAAGGGCAAAGCCTATAATCCAAAGAATCAGCTTATTTCCTGATGATGTTGCTACCATCGTAACCGGCTGGGTACTGGTTGACATCAATTGGAAGTGGTCTGAGTTCTGGGATGATCTCGTTGACCTGTGGGACCTCAATTGGTGATGGCAAGATGGAGATCTCTGGAACAACGGCTTCCTCATTGTCGCCACAGTCGACAACTTCTTCTTCTGGAGCTGGAAGGACCTCTGGTTTTGGTTGTTCTGGAGCTGGGAGAACCTCTGGTTTTGGTTGTTCTGGAGCCGGGAGGACCTCTGGTTTTGGAAGGATCTCTGGGAGTGGCATAGCAACAATTGGCTCTTCTGGGGCTGGCAACAGTTCGATGACCAAGTCGGATGGTTGATCGCATGGGTTCACTTCCGGAGTGATTGGAAGGGGCAAGATTTCTGGGGTGATCTCAATCTCTGGGTTGCCTGGCTTGACCAAGTCTCCAGCGTTGAAGGATGGCTCCTCAACCTCTGGGGCTATTGGAAGGGGCAAGATTTCCGGGGTGATCTCGTTGACCTGTGGGTTCCATGGCTTGATGAGGTCTCCAGCGTTGAAAGAAGGAATTTCTAGGGGTTTGGTCTCTGCGATGATCTCGTTCACTTCCGGCACCACAATTGGTGCTGGCATAAGTGAGATGGAGGCGGCATTAAGCCCTGTATAGGAAAATGGTATTGAGTTTAAGGGAATAGTTTAAGAAATAGTTGAATCACTTACCAACAACACAGAGCAAACCGAAGAAGGCGACTTGGTACATTTTCATGGTGTTTATCAGAACAACCTAGTGGAACTGTATGCCTCTGACTCCCAAAACTTGCCTTTTATACAACTTCTTCTTTCGTAAAAATGCAATGTTAGATAGTGCATTGTAAAACTGATTAAGTTTATTACATGAACTTTATATGGTAAGTGTTATCTTGTTTGTGGAAAATAGTGCATTTCATTTAATGGCGATTGTCCTCACTACAAAAATTTTAACATATTAAACCAATCTTTATTAGGCCATCCAGAGGATTAACAGAAACAATGTATGTTTACTTGTTAACTTTTAGTGTATTTCGTCAGCAACAATGTTGCAAAGATTTTGATTTACATAAATCGTATTTTAAGATTTCATGCAACTGGTATCCATGGTCTCAAGTTTTCGCTTTGGTCCTGCTCCAGTCATGGTCTTAAGTTCTCGCTTTGGTCTTGTTCAGCATCACATGGGTTGGCATCCTCTAAATTGAGACTTTGAAGATTTCCAATGGAGACGGAGTCTTTAAAATGTGGCAAAATTTGACCAGTTGGAGCTTTCTCGATATGGGGAAAAACTTGTCCTACTTGGGCTTCATCGAAATTGGGCAAAGCTTGGCCAATTGGAGCTTCCTCCAAATGGGGGAAAAATTGTCCTACTGCAGCTTCTTCGAAATTGGGCAAAACTTGTGCAGTTAAAGCTTCTTCGAAATGTGGCAAAATTTGCCCAATTGGAGCTTCCTCGAAATGAGGCAATACTTGGCCTACTGGAGCATCTTCGAAATTGGGCAAAATTTGACCAGTTGGGGCTTCTTCGAAATGTGGCCATACTTGTCCAACTGGAGCTTCTTCGAAATGTGGTAAAATTTGACCAATTGGAGCTTCTTCAAAATGTGGCAAAACTTGTCCTACTCGAGCTTCTTCGAAATTGGGCAAAACTTGTGCAGTTGGAGCTTCTTCGAAATGTGGCAAAATTTACCCAATTGGAGCTTCCTCGAAATGAGGCAAAACTTGGCCTACTGGAGCATCTTCGAAATTGGGCAAAACTTGGGCGCTTGGAGCTTCGTCGAAATGTGGCAAAATATGCCCAGTTGGAGCTTCCTCGAAATGGGGTAATACTTGTCCTACTGGAGGTTCTTCGAAATTGGGCAAAACTTGAGCTGATTCCTCGAAGTGAGGCAAGATTTGAGCGTCACTGTTTTTGGTCAGGACATAAGCGTCCAAACCTGAAATAAAGAATCCAAAATATGGAAATATACCGGGTGGTCTTTTTAACTTGAGAATCCTAAATATCTCGAGATATATGCATGGTACGACAAAAGTGTCTGAAATAAACTTGTAGAACGCAAAGGGGGAAATGAGATGGCGATATCAGTTTCATTGCAGATGGCGCTGCAATCGGTGAAAATGAGGTTAACTTCATTTTTTTAAAGACGCTTTTGTCGTACCATGCATATTTCTCGAGATATTTAAGAGTCTGAAGTTAAAAAGACCACCCGGTATACTAAATAAACAAAAATATATAAAGTTTTACCAAAAGTGCAAACAGCAGCAATAGTAATAATTATTCTTAGCATGATTGAAAGTATCGGAGAAGTGCCCTGCTACCATTAATAAATTGAACTTACTTATACTATTTCTTATCAGGAGTTTTAATAAATTTGGGATTTAAGTACAAAATTATTAAATGTCAAAAAGATGGGATATAATCTATCTTGAGACTAAGTATCAGGAAATTTGCTTGTCGGCATGAGTGTGATAAGCGACCTGATGGACACCTAAGGCATTAAGAGGTTTATTTTGTAATAATGTAATCCCTCCTAAATCTATACATATTAACGATATAAATATTTCAGTGTTGAGTTTATTATTTATCTGAGTATGACATAAAATTGCCCTCAGAGTGTCATTTGTTTGTTCTATTCATTGTTGGCCTTAATAACATTTCTAATAACCAGTTTAAGTCTTTTTACATAAATCTAAAGGGTCTTAAATTTTCATCACTAGAAATACTACCGACTTAGTATTGACTCAACCAGTTAGGGAAAGTCTGAAAGAACATTTTGGTACTAGGTTATACCATGAAATTAATAAAATAACGTCAGTATTCTTTATTAATTTATTTGTACAGCAGAAATGTTATGCAAATAAATATACATTTGCCCATGTGATGAGGGTATTGAAACAGGACCTTGTTCTTCTTTGTGAATAAAAATTCCGAATTTCTAGTTTTTCTTTGTTTTACACATTCATGGGGGTCCATGACAGTGATTCTGCCTCAAATGGTTTAAAAGCCAATTTAGGGTGAGTCAATGCTCCTGTTTTGAAATATAATATTAGATTTGCTTGATTGGTTCTTGTGTATGAAATAAAGTCAACCGACTCAATTGGTTTTGTATACGAAAAACATACTCGCTTAACGTGTTTAGTTTATAAGAGGCAAGGGAAGATACCCTTTCTGCCTCGTCTGCACATTTTGATTACGCCTACTTAGCTGCGTAAAGGATTTGTGTTTGTGATGTGTAATAAATAAATATTGAAGGCATACAGACATGTACATCGGAAATAGTGGCCCCCGGCAACGCTGAGGAAGACGTTCCAGATGCATTTTTGTTTAATTTCTAAAAAGAAAATAAATACATAAAAGATTAGAAGCCAGATTACTAAGCGTAGAGACGCAAATCACAATTTAAAAATACTTGCCCGCAGAGGGGAAACGAAAAACATACTGAATAAATTCTTATATTTTTCCAGTTTATGGAAAATAAATCAGTGTCCTATGAGATCATTTTTCCAAGCGGTACTTTTAAAAAGGTCTATGATTTGAAAAAAAAGCAGCAATTTTTATTTTGTTTACTAAAAACATAAAAAGAAACTTGTTTATGTTTATTTCAATAACAATATCGGTTGCGCTTTTATCTGAATCAGTAGATAGAAATTATCACTTGCGTTCTGTGCAGTTTGGGCACCAAGTTTTCCAAAACCTGGAAACAATTCACAATTTTGCCTTCTACCAGATCCAGATATGTCAGTTATTATTCAGTTATTTTTACATCTACACTAGTTTATTGATTATTTTTCTGAAATTGTGGTTTGCAAACTTATTTAAATGACATAAACATGTATTTATTAAATGCAAATTTGATAGCTGATATCAAAAGCTAAACATTTAGTGTTTTTTTATTTATTTTAAATTATTTTGTTTAGGTTTTAACCTACCTAACAGTCAACAAAAATACTAAATTTTATTGTTTTTTAGATCTTTTTTAATTCAAAAAAATAAATCAAAGCAAGCAATTATTCATTCTTGATTCTCACGCTTTTCTTAATTTTAAAATGTAATTTTTTACTAACACGACAGCCTACGTTGATTCCAAGGTGTGACTCCTAAAACTTTTATAACTATTGTATAATTGGAGCTCTGTTTAATAAATTTAGGTTTTCTTTCCTATCGTCCAATCAATGTTTGCTGGGTAGTTTTTGAATTTATACAGCCTGTACAAACCAGAAAACAAAATTCAAATAAAAGTTTTATATTAAAATTACTTTTGAATATGTAGACTGTTTTCTTTGTTTATATAAAATGCAGATAATAGCTTCTCATGTGCACGCAACAAAATTGATTTTGGTCTGCTGCTTAGGAACGAATATTCTAAATCTTTTATTTGATTTTTTTACTTGTATACCTACCATAGGAAGAGAAATTAACAAGTTACGTTTATTTCTTTACAGACTGTGTAACACTTCGTCACATTCTCTTTAAAGAAATCGCAATTACTAAAGTAATTGTATAATATGAATAAATTTCAAACTCAACAATACTTGTACAGTTGCTTTTTTTCATTTCGAGTTAGCCACTGCAGCATACCAGCTTTAGTTTTAATTAAATTAATATATATTTATTTTTTAACTAAACATTAGCATATGTTTTATATTGTATTATGTTATTATCATAATGTTGGCTGTTTTATGTCTGTTGTCAGTATAAATAAGTAAAACATAAACATTGCTTGAGATAATCGTATTGTACTCCTCACGAATTTCCTTATCAATCTAAAAAAATAGTGCTGACTAAGACCAGAAATTCGAACAGTGTCATAAATAACATTTTTTATTCCATTGTACCCAGCGTTGTCCGATATCTATACGAATCTAAAATGTGTTTGTATAATTTGTGCTAGAATTTATGACCCCATTGTATATTTTCCAACCGTCCTCCGCTTATCTTCCGATAACCGTAAAGATTCTAGCAACCTTTGTCATCAATAATACCCAACCAAACATTTATTTTATTCCTGAATCTTTATTTTGCATCAAATTATTATACACACAATTTATTATGGTAAGTTATCAGAACGAGAAGATGATGTCACCATCGAAACCTGGGGATTCGTTAGTTTCGATTGGCAATGCTCAGACTTGTGGGACTTCTGGATAAGGCAAGTTGGACATCTCTGGTTCCTTTTCGATAACTTCTGGCATCGGTGGGTGGACGTTGCATGGTTCCTCTTCTGGGAGAACTGGAAGAGGCCGGAGTTCTGGGATAAATTCGATGACTCCTGGAGCCCATGGCTTAACCAAATCACCAGCCTCAGTATCTGGTACCACTGGAAGAAGACTGAGTTCTGGGTTAATCTCGTTGACTTGTGGATTCCATTGCTTAACCAAATCACCACCTTGAGTTTCTGGTACTACTGAAAGAGGAAGGATTTCTGGAGTTATTTCGTTGACTTGTGGATTCCATGGCTTAACCACGGCACCAGCTTCTGTCAGAAGAGGCTTAGTTTCTGGGACAACTGAAACTGGGATTTGGATGGTTTGGTGAACCGTAACCGATAACCGTAAAAATATCAGCAACGTTTGTCATCAATGATACACAACCAAACATTCATTTTATTCATGAATCTTTATTTTGCATCAAAATATTATATATGTTATGGCTAAAATGGATACATCGCTAGTTTCAAAACTAACTAGCTATTTTGCAAACTAACTAGATGTGTTGTTATTTTGAAGGAATTCGCTCATTCTCGCAAAATAGTGAGTAACCAGCCGCTAGTTTACAAACTAGCTGGTTAGTATGCAAATTACAAAATCTTGTTAAAATTGGGAGTTTAAATACTTACTTATTAATGTAGAATCTGTGGGTAGGTAGCTTACGTTCATAGCAATATGATACATTTCAATTTCATTTAGGTATAAACTATATTTATAAAATTATGAAAAACTAACAAGATTTATTTATTAGCGCAGTCTTTGCTTTGGTGGCATTTACTGGTACATGTTAGTCCAGAGCTTACTCATTTACATTTCTTGTTAATACACCGTTTACTACATTGACATCTAACGTAACCCTGAGTGTATCCCGAGACTGAAGTACACCCAACTGCAGCCCGAAGGGTAATTTCTGTATCCTTCACATCGTGCACAAACACAAACAACCTGCTACTTTCTACATAACCTCACACTTACAGTGGTAAACTATTGTTACAGGCAGTCCATTCAGTTTATAAACTAGCCAGGAATTTGCTATTTTGGGTGACTAAAACGATTAATGTTATCATATTAGCCAACATCATAAATGCTTATTATACAAACTATCTAAAATACTTTGTTTAATATTAAAACAATAGTATAAAATAACGACATATTAACAATTAGTTTGTAAACTAGCTGCTGTTTACCCGCTATTTTGCAACAAAGGGCAAAATCCTTCAAAATAACGGCGGTTTCAGTCCGTTTTCGAAATAGCTAGTTAGTTTTGAAACTAGCCAAGTATCCATTTTAGCCGTGACATATACACAAGTTCACGGCACCAGCCTCTGTCAGAAGAGGCTTAGTTTCTGGGACAACTGGAACTGGGATTGGGATGGTTTGGTAAACCGGAACCGATAACCGTAAAGATAATGCACAATTTGTCATCAATAATACACAACCAACCATTCGTTTCATGAATCTTTATTTTTCATCAAAATATTATATACACAACTTGTTATGGTAAGTTATCAGAACTAGAAGATGATGTTGTCACCATCGAAACCTTCTGGGTATTCGTTGGTTTCGATTGGCAGTGGTCTGACTTGTGGTACTTCTGGAGAGGGCAAGATGGACATCTCTGGTTCCTTTTCGATAACTTCTGGGATCGGTTGGTGGACGTTGCATGGTTCCTCTTCTGGGAGAACTGGAAGAGGACGGAGTTCTGGGATGATCTCGTTGACTTCTGGAGCCCATGGCTTAACCAAATCACCAGCCTCAGTTTCTGGTACTACTGGAAGAGGACGGAGTTCTGGGATGATCTCGTTGACTTCTGGAGCCCATGGTTTGACCAAATCGCCAGCTTCAGTTTCTGGTACTACTGGAAGAGGACGGAGTTCTGGGATGATCTCGTTGACTTCTGGAGCCCATGGCTTAACCAAACCACCAGCTTCAATTTCTGGTACTATTGGAAGAGGACGGAGTTCTGGGATGATCTCGTTGACTTCTGGAGCCCATGGCTTAACCAAACCACCAGCTTCAATTTCTGGTACTACTGGAAGAGGACGGAGTTCTGGAATGATCTCGTTGACTTCTGGAGCCCATGGCTTAACCAAACCACCAGCTTCAATTTCTGGTACTACTGGAAGAGGACGGAGTTCTGGGATGATCTCGTTGACTTCTGGAGCCCATGGTTTGACCAAATCGCCAGCTTCAGTTTCTGGTACTACTGGAAGAGGACGGAGTTCTGGGATGATCTCGTTGACTTCTGGAGCCCATGGCTTGACGAAATCGCCAGCTTCAGTTTCTGGTACTACTGGAAGTGGAAGGATTTCTGGGGTGATCTCGTTGACTTCTGGAGCCCATGGCTTAACCAATTCACCAGCTTCAGTTTCTGGTACTACTGGAAGAGGAAGGATTTCTGGGGTGATCTCGTTGACTTCTGGAGCCCATGGCTTGACGAAATCACCAGCTTCAGTTTCTGGTACTACTGGAAGAGGAAGGATTTCTGGGGTGATCTCGTTGACTTCTGGGGCCAATGGCTTAACCAAATCACCAGCTTCTGGTAGAAGAGGCTTAGTTTCTGGGACAACTGGAACTGGGATTGGGATGGTTTGGTGAACGTTGCATGGTTCTTCCTCGACCTCAGGGAGTGGCAGAGGTAAGATCTCTGGAATGATCTCAATTTCTGGATTACCTGGCTTGACCAAGTCACCAGCGTTGAAGGATGGCTCCTCAACCTCTGGGGCGATTGGAAGGGGCAAGATTTCTGGGGTGATCTGGATGTCTGGGTTGCCTGGCTTGACCAAGTCACCAGCGTTGAAGGATGGCTCGTCAACCTCTGGACCCAAGGGAAGGGGCAAGATTTCTGGGGTGATCTCGTTGACCTGTGGTCCCCATGGCTTGATCAGGCTTCCTGCATCTGGAACTACTGGGCGAACTTCGCTGACCTGTGGTGCCTGTGGCCCTCCGGTGATAACAAGTTGTGGATGGATAGCATATCCATTCAATCCTAATATTAATGATTGATATGAGTAAGGCGAAAAATAGTGTTAATGTATGGTTTACCTGACAAGCAGAAAAGTGCGATAACAGCTATCTTCATCATCTTGCGGCAGTTGTTAGTTAAGTCAAACCAAAACTATGATCTCCACTGAGTTTTAGGAGTTTATATACCAAGCCTTATCGCGTTGCATTATTTTCTTTCTGCATTTCAGTTTATAGATAAGCCATTGCACTATACACCATCTGTTTATTGCTCATTGTCTCCAAAACTCTGTTACTAGGGCAGGAGTTGATTTTTTAGTTAAGAATCAACTTGATTACTGTTTTACTACTATTTACGTATTATGGCAGGGGTTCCTACCTTTTTAAGAGGAGGGCCATAATAAGAATATAAAAGTGTTCTATTGACAACATTATTTTATCCCAAAATTAGTGTACGATTAGATTTAACTCCCGTGAGCATGTTAAATAAAGAAAAGTTTTAAACAAATTATATTTGGTCTTAAAAGAGCTATCCTATGATATTTTCCACGAGTAATTTCGTTAATATTACCATTTTTATTAGTCAACTATTGTGGCAGTCAGTTGGTCGGTTTTCTGTTCAGGTTAGGGTTTTTTTGTGTATTTAGAATGAACCGGTACACCCAAAAATCTCGTTTCTATCCATAATTGTTTAACTTGTATTCGAATAGCTTGTATGAATGTCTCCATAATCGATAGGTTCGATTTAGAAGAAAAGAAATTATTGTAAAGTCAACAGTACTTTATTGTTGATAAATGTTAAAATCTGTTTCACGATCGATTTCGGTTGCAATCACAGTTAGTTTGTATTTTAATATAACTGTTGTGTACATCTAATATTACAATTTTCATTTCTAAATAACGATTTTAGAGAATTGTTTTGTATAACAGATTCTAAAAATATTTTGAAAAATACAGAGGATTTTTCATTGATGCATAAATCGTGAAATAAATAAGGCGCATTCTGCGCATTTTGTAAATAATTTTCGCAGTATAAATTTATTCAAAAAAGCACACAATTTGTCACCTAGAATGGGTTCTGAATTTTTTCGTAATTATATATAGAATTCAGAGAGAACTTATATGACTTACTACACGACGAATTTATAAAAATCATCATTTAAAATTGAAATTATCCCCTAAATTACAATTTTCTTTTTATAAACCACTTCCATTTGATTTGTGAAGGGGAAGTTCATAGTCATTTTAATATGTAAGAACATAATATAATAACATAGCAGACATATTTATATCTGTACTTTGATGCAAGAACAAACAATGTAAAAAAATGATTTTGTAGCAAGCTTTCTACAGAAGCTCGCAAACCTCAAGACTTATAAAATGACATTGGTTGTTCTTTCACCAAGGTACAGATAAATATTTTATATTGTGTCAGAAAATCATCAAATTTTATATAGAATGGGTGAAGAAATATGGAATCAGTGTTTATTTTTCAATAACATCATTCAAAGATCAACAGTTTCAGAGATATTACGATTTTCTGTTAAGTAACTTTTACTTTAATGTTTTAAATCTTTTTTTGGAGACCCTTGTATTACAGTATGAAACGATGATACTCATGAGGTATTTTTTATTAAATTTTACGACATTCGATACTTTTTCGAAAATATTAGAAATTATTATTTCTTATTGGCATTTTTTACTATGTAGGATGGTGAAAGACACCATCATCAACTTAACAAGCCAATAGGATTTGGATTTGGATGGATTTTGGCACATCATATACTAAAGCATGTATTTGTCAATATTTAAATGTTTAAACTTTCTGCGCATTTTTTGTTATTGTCGTATTAACATCCGCTCTTTCTGTTACTTTATATGTATCGTCTCTATTTTTCTAATCGCTTTTATAGTAGACGATTTCCGAAATTTCGTTTTGACTTCACGATGTCATGATAAACATGTGATAAACAAACGTGAAACATAACCTATCAACTAGTGATGTAAAGTTTGGTTACTTTATAGCGTTTTCGACTTAGCCGCTCTATGCACGCTCTCAGTGCGACCCGGCACCGTGCCAGTGGGATGTGCACTTTTTTCGTGCAGTTGGTAAGCCGAACGCTTCAGAGTGTCACAAACTGTCAATGGTCGGATCGTGATTAAGGTTAGAATCACGGTTAGAATCATATTTTAATTAATTATAAATAAATTTTAATAGATAATGGTCCAAGAGAGCTCCAAGCTAGCTAGAACTTTCAGAATCTGTCCCTTTTAGCGTAACAATACGATAATATTCAGTCTGGCAACCTTCCGAGGGTGGTTTTTGCACCCATAGATTTTTAAAGGGTAGGTAAACAAGATCAAAAAATTACGTTATTATAATCAGTCTGTCGGTTTGGGATATCAAAGTTGATATCAACATTTTTTATTCGCGGCAGTTTTTTTCTGCTCTTCTGCATCTTCTGCAAGACGATACTAAGTCCATAAGCCGCGAAACTATCACTTTGTCGCAACCTGACATCGCTTGTTGACAGTCCGCCATATTGCACTGACACTGCACCGACTCCAGAAGTCGGAGCAAGAAAATTGCCCTCAGTGCGCACTGAGGGCAACTTTGGTCGTAAGTCGAACACGCCGCACTCGACGAGTGCCACCTGAAAATTATAAGTCGAACACGCAAAACTGCCCCGGGGCAAGCCAGTGCAGAAAAAGTGCAGTAAGTCGAAAACGCCATAAACTACTTGTAACTCTCCGTTACTATTAGGTACAGTACCCGTTAGGTACTTTTCACCAGTTACTTTTTACCCGTTACTTTGTAGCCGTTACTTTCTACCTGTTACTTTGTTCAAGTAGTAGCGATTGAATAATCAGTACTGTTTGATTTCAACTAGCACACTAGCGTTTACTTAAAATACTAAAATATTACCTAATTAATTTTGATAGGACTTCCCATATAAATTATTTGTATCTCAAAGCATAATCATGAAAATATTGATCATAATTCGTTCAATAGTTCTTGAGTTATATGGAGAGAAGATCTCATTTTGTTCTCGTTACTGTCTTCCTCCCTGTGCATTTTTTTTTTTAATTTTGTTTTGTTCGTCTTTATTCATATTTTGAACACAATTTTACTCACCTCTATCAATCCTCTTCCAGGGCGTAATTGAGAAAAATAATAAAATAAACGCATCATATAATATTTATATATTAGTTTTATACAATGTATACTCTCACTGACTTATCATATAACAACAACTAGTCAAGGATTGAATTAAATGGAGTCTTTTATGACTTTGCGAGTTACGATATAATGTTTCGGGATTCACATAAATATTCAGCAATTTTTACCCGACGAAGGCAAAGCCAGAACGATTTCCTATTAACTGAATTGCCGTATTTCCTAATACATGGCGCAGGTTCTGTATCCATAAGGTTGTATTTTTCAATTGGACCAAGTTTTACAATCAAACAAACTAAAGGGGAACAGATTATTACTTTTAAAAAGTAATACCCGCAAGATTTTACGTAAATCCAATGTTAAACATGAACACTTTATTCTAAAGTTGCTATCTGGCATTTAAACCAAGAGGTGACGGTGTATGCCTGGTTGCATAGCGGAAAGTTGACGTTCAGTTGTTATTATACGGGTAGTATCGGTGGTATGTAGTGAGTGCAGAACCGAGTGGAACAGGCGACCGGCAGAACACGCAAAACCAGTACCGATAGTAAAAGTAACCGGTATACGTTCATATCGGTACCCGTTACCTCGAACCTCGCCGAGTACCCGGTACAAAGTAACTGATAGTTACATCACTATTTACATCACTACTATCAACAAGTCAGCGGTAAAAAGCCAAGAATACTAAAAGGACTAAAAGCATTTCACGTCATGATCCCTGGGTTACCGCAATACAAACATTTCAAGCTTCAAATGTCAAATGTGTTTATTGAAGGTCAACTTTTCATGTTTCAGATAAACACAATCACAACATGGATTATTGCGCTATGATTGGTCTGTTTGAAATCCCCGCGTTCTTACGTGTCAAGTGTGACAGTTTAAACAAATCTGGGAAAGCAACCCGGTACGCCCACTGTCTTCATACCGCGGTAGCATTGGAAGATTGAGCAATCCTTGTATCACATTTAAAAATTCATTATTTCCGGGTTATGCCGTGCGCCAAAGTTCATAACATTGCTGACGATTCGCAAACCATAATAATATATATTAATTTCAATAACAAAATTTGATGATACATTCTGCTGATCTCTCCTGCACCTACTATTGAAAGCCACAAGCCCTTCTATAGCTGTGTTCGTTTATTCGGTTCTGGGTTCGGTGTAGATAGTGTCGGTGCGCTGTCACGTGACAACGGTGTAAGGGTGGTGTAAGGTGTCAGACTGGTCAGCGTCCGATCTGTCAGTGTCACGTGTGTCAAAACTTTGCTATGTTCTAATACGAAATCACCTCACTTAACCCAACTTAACCTAAAAAAACACTGACAAGATTGACGTAGATTGACCGCCTCCGTACACCGCGCTCCCCCAAAATTGAAGGTGTAGATAGTGCACGCACCACGTACACCGCACTGCCTCCTTCTAGCTATATCCGAACAGGAAAGTGTCAACACTGCTACACCGCACCGCATAATAAAACGGCTCGGTGTCACTTGGTGCAAAAAGTGTCAACAGTGTAGAATATCCGAACGCAACTTACTTCTCTTAATTACTTCTCTTAAGACTTTTTTTTTTAATTTGGTTACCTCAATTATAAGAAGTCACGCAAAGGCTGTCACAGACACTGCCAAAGTTCATTGACATCTACAGTGTTGACCATGGACTTCTGGACGTTGCGATAAAACGTTTTACAACTATAAACATTCGGGCCAGCAATCTTACATTACACAACTTCTAGGTAACACTACTCATCACCATTTAGAGTGTAGTGACGACTCTACAACTGGTTAACAAACACATTTAGCGTTGCCTTCAAGTATTCCTATAAGTTTTACTGTAAAAACTAATGGTTTTCTAAAATAACATTAGTTTTTACCATGTAGAGGTCAGTTGAGGTTAGGAAAAATAAATATACATTTGTGATGCTCTAAATTATATTAATAAAAAAAAGTTGTTACAGAAAGCGACTAATCATTTAGAAGATCATGTTACTTCCATCGAAACCTTCTGGGTAGACTTCATCGTTGCACTGTTCTGGGGCAGGTTCTGGAAGGAATTCAATTTCGATCTCTGGTTCGATTGGGAGTGGTAAGATTTCTGGGCGGATTTCTGGGTTTACTTCTGGGAGAGTCTCAAGTTCGATCTCTGGGTACAACAATTCTGGGGCAATTGGTAATGGAAGGAGTTCTGGCTTGATTTGGATGTTGCCTTCTGGTTCGATTGGGAGTGGCAAGATTTCTGGGCGGATTTCTGGGTTTACTTCTGGGAAAGTCTCAAGTTCGATCTCTGGGTACAACAATTCTGGGGCGATTGGCAATGGAAGGAGCTCTGGCTTGATTTGGATGTTGCCTTCTGGTTCGATTGGGAGTGGCAAGATTTCTGGAAGGATTTGTGGGTTTGTGGGTTCTGGAAGGAATTCAATTTCGATCTCTGGGTTGATTGGCAATGGCAAGATCTCTGGCAAGATTTCTGGGTTAACCTCTGGGAGGAATTCTGGGATGATGACAGCGACACCTTGATCTTCTGGGTTTGCTGGCAATGGTCTGGTGTTTTCGCCTGGCACAAATTCTGGGTTGACCTCTGGCAGGAATTCTGGGATGATGACAGCGACACCTTGATCTTCTGGGTTTGCTGGCCATGGTCTGAGGTTCTCGCTTGGGACACCGCATGGGTATTCGTCGATTTCTGGGATGACGATGGATGGAAGATTGCCGATTTCGATAGTTGGTGTCTCGCCTACTGGGACCTCTTCAATTTGTGGGATGGTGATGGATGGGAGGTTGCCGATTTCGAGGGTTGGGGATTCGCCATCGATGATTGGCAAGGTCTCACCAATTGGTGCCTCTGGGAGGTAGGGGAGAACCTCACCAACTGGGCGCTCCTTTGGGATGTCCCTGGTTAGGGAGAATGCATTTAAACCTACGTTAAAAAGAGAAAGAATATGAAAGAAGACGATATACAAGTTAATTGTGGTTACAAACCTGCGACTAAAGCGCACACTAAGAGCACTGACTTCATCATCTTGCTGGATGAAGATGTTTCGGAAAAAAATTGCTTTATATACTCGAAAAGAAGGTGTTATCATCTTTTTCTATCAATTCTTTTTGATATTCTTGTTTTTATTAGTTTATTTGATAGGCACATGCGAATAGAATAAAATAAAACACTGGACAAAAAATGCGATGATAAAACTAAGTGCTGGGCAATAAATTGATTTGAAATTTGGATAATGTGTGTAATTGTTGGCGTTTATCGGTCGATATGTCCAATAAAAATTGTCCGAGCATTCGCGAAATTGCTTTGTAAAATAATTTAACCACAATTTTCGTTATATAGTTATATTGTTCAATATATTCTATATTTAGTTGAAGATTCATTGATATCTCCAATCATATTGTTACATCATTTCAGAATCATCTTTTTGTTGCGTGATTTTAATTATTTAATAAAAGTAATGTGTGGAAATTTAAAATGGGATAACCTCGCATACAGTTTTAAATAATGCATATGTTACGGTTAAAGTGATAAATGTGGTTTGTATTAATAATTACCGGCTATTATTAATAATAACCGCATCATTTGGTCAATGTGATTAGAAACACTTAAATAATCACATGGACCGGCTATTATTAATAATTTCCTAACGGGCACGGTAAAAGTGATAAAAACGTTACTTTTTACAAAGGATCTTTTCTATACAGTCTTCAAAGGAGTTAGCTAAGTTATTTTGATTACTATGTAAGCTATTATATTTATTTACTCGACGCAAATCATCAGTACGGTTAGCCCAATGACCAAAATTACGAATAATACAAAAGATTGATAATACAGAATGTTTTCTTTTGTCTCTCTTGTACTTTAGAAACTACTAGATATAATTGGTAATGATATTTGGTATACACCCAAGGACGGCTCAATGACAAACGCATAAAAAGGAACATTGTATACAGAGTGTTGAAAAAAGTTAACCATTTTATTGTCAATAACGCCCATTTTTATATTAAAGGCGGATTTTCCTAGGAGCAGGTTTTTTACGCAGCGTACAACTGAATAGCGGCATGTCAAGTATCAGCTATTTAGGTGGCCTACTTATAGTTTGGTTAAGGGATATTTGCGTGTTGTCAAAAGTGACAGTCGCCTGAGAAGACGTACGTCCAACGTTCAAGTCAATCTTTTCACATGTCGTAGAAAGAATGAATGCATGACAATCGCATCTTAACTAGGTCATGTCATTTTTGACAATATGAAACGAACTTTTGACATTTGGTATTTGGACATTACGTTTTGCGGTCTGTACGCATACGTTGTACGCTGCGTAAAAAACCTGCTCCTAGGAAAACCAGCCTTTAATGCATGTGGGTAGTTTTTTGTAAACGTACAATTACAATTTATTAAGTAAATTCTCAAATCCCAATTATCTTGAAATTTTGCGCATTTAATAATAATTTTTTCAATATTGTATTTTCATGCAACTACATGCAAGAATAGGCGAGACTAGTTTACATAGATGTTTTTACATAAATTGCACCGCACCGCATTGATGCAAACATTTTTGTATGGTTATGTTCCTGACACGGTATTTTTACTTTTGGTGTTTGACAATAAAGTAGTATTTTATAAATAAAAGAATAAACATTGTAACAACTTGCCCCAGTCTTCCCTACATTAGGTTGTCCATTATCTATACCTACCGTAAGCATATCCAATATCTGACGGATATAATCTGTTTTATAAGGCGGTTATTATAAAAGTGTCATCACCAACCAAAAAAGGATTTTTAAATACATTATTTATTTAGATATATGAAAAAATATAACAATAACAAAAACACAAAATAATTCCAGGAATCAGTTTAAAAATAAAATATATTCTTAATAAATAAAATTAACAGTAGGTAACTCAAATAAAATCTGTATCACATTTACAAATACAAAAAACAAAAGAAGATGACGTCCTGTTGTTATAAACTTTATCTTGCTTTATTTTTACAATACAAATGGTGTAATTGTTGTACTACCACAAAAAAATAAAGGTCTAGAAGGACTTTGTATTCAAAATTAAATATAAACATTTTCTAAAGTTTTGTATTAAAAAGATAATAAATAATAAGATAAATAAAAATAATTTTTCTTGCCACGAATTGCAAAATACAGAAGCACTATGTACGTATGCACTGGCAGAATAATACAAACCGAGTTTCTAATTTATTACCTACTTAGCTTTTAAGAATTGCGCAAATAAGCATGACCCAAAGAGTTATACACTCGTGCATGCAATTAGTATGCATTGGCATTTTTTAGTCTCATTTTGATAATCTTCCTTATTTTAGTCATGAGTAGTAACTAAATAAGTTAGTCAGGAGTATAACGTCACTAAAAGCCCAACACTGAAAACCCAGTGAATAGATTCGTTGTGTGGCGACTATGTAGATACTAACAGAATTCCAAATCTGAGGCTCTATTATATTGTAGCATCACACTAATGCAATATCGAATTGAAATATATCACATTTACCACAGCATGCTGGAAATTATTAATAATAGCCGGTTCATGTGATAAATTCTTCACTTTAACCTCGCCACTTGGCTATTATTAATAATAACCGGTAATTATTAATAATAACCTATTTATCACTATGACCGTAACACATACATTAATTTAAAATAACACGAAAACTTTTATTCATATTCCATGCACTATATTCTCTACTCTGTGTAATCAAATATGATTGTAAATTACAATTTTAATTGCGTGATACAGTGCAGAATTTTTTTATTTGCGTTGCTTTTTTTTTGATTTTTTAAATAAAATATGATTGTAAATAATTACATAGAATAAACCCACCAAAATATTATTTCAAAAAATTTAAAAACACATTTTTAAATCAATTTCCGACTTCATTTGTTTATTTTCGGACAGTTTTTTATAGCTTATAGCTTTGCGCCAAATAAAATTGTAATATTGGCATTATTTGTGAATGAATGCCCTAAACAAACTTTCAGGCTATCACGTAAAAGTTCAGTTGTATTTTTTATTAGTAAGGGTTTTAAAAGTGGCAAGGATAAAAAGTAGTTTTTGCGAATTTATTTTATTATCTATTTACCTTGAACTTTTATTGGAAATCTTAAAACTTTGTTCACAAATGTTTCTAAAGCAATCGTCGGCAATTCGCTAATTGATGTAAGTGCAAGCGCGTTGAATAAAGAAACAAAATCGTAATATTCTAACGCACAAAGTCGTATTCATTACAAATAAATCTACCGTTAATTATATCCAACAATATTTTACAAACACAGATTCAAACGGATTGACTGATCGCGTCAAAACTTCGCATCTTGTTCGACTGCCTCGCACCATAACCCACAAGCGAGGGAAGCCGAACTGCGCAAAATATTGTTCATGTTTATTTCGGTCTTAAAATTTAACAAATTTTCGGAATGCTATTAAATTCAAGGGATATTTATCGCAGTAAATGAAGATTATTTGCATGCTAACTGCGTTGTCCTGCTGACATTCGTTCCTGAGTTATCGGCTTCCATCAAAATCTTGTTCGTAACCTTGATTACATAAAAACTGAAGAAAACAAAAACGCCTCTATAGAAGAGACTCTAGATACTACCTGAACAAAAACTGAAATTTTTGTGATAAGTGGTTTAAGGGAAAATAAATCGGAGACGAGCGGGTACTTTACTTTACTGCAAAAATAGGGTACTTTTTCACTTCTCTCGCGCTCATGTTTACACCGAGAGGCAAAGAATTTTGACAGTCATACAACTTATGTAGAAATGATTCAGGAGTATGGCATAATTTATTTAATTTTTTTCTGTTCAGTAGTTTTAGAGTTATGGGCCTTCAAACTTCAAACACAGGCGTCAATACTATCGAAACGAGAGATGGCAGTTAGGGAAATTCTCTCCTGCGTGGCGTTAATACGCGTTGTAGAGATATGCAATATTTACAGTGGTTTTCTGATGTAGTATTGCATTTTAGAAATTATATAAAAGTAATAAAATATTAAATATCGACATTATTTTTTTTTGGTATGCATTATTATTTTATGAAAATGACTTTCCAAAATAGATAATAAAAAATAGAATGGTTTTACCTATGAACTTAGTTTGAATTATTTATCGTTTTAACGTGATTAAGAAAAAAATTGGTTTTTCTAGGACATTCTTGACTTTACCGTTTGTTTCATGTGTTTTTTTACGTGGTATATCACCTGTGGTTAGTTTCCATTGCAAATAGTTTTTCTATAAACACTAACAAAAATTGCCATTAGTGGGGTATACTTGCTCTTTAAGTCATAACCAACTTAATTTCCATTTAAACACACAACTTTATGTCAAATTACTAGTAAACTATTTGAGCTAAGTAATATTTTCAAATTGTATTGCACTCAAAGAAAAAGGGGCTTCAAGAAACAACAAGGATTAGAGTATTCCAGAATCAAAATATTGGTTATAAGCCTAAAAAAATGCTATTTTAAAACAGTCTCATATCCCAAGAAGTTAGGATTCCAAATATGAATATAATCGATTCAGAAGCACTTTCGTTATAACAAAAAACATCGATTTTAAGAAGTGAACTTGTAAGCAGTATATCAAAGAAATGGAAAGAAATTGCCCACAGATAAGTTGGGTTAAATCGTCTTCCAGTTATACATACACCTGTACGACCATACAATTTGTATACAACCATTAAGACAATTGAAGACCTAGCAACATCAACATGGAAAATAGAGGGTTGCCATTAAAGCAAACGTTGATGATGTCAGAAACAATCATTATTTTTCAATGTATAGGAAAAGAATAGAAAGAAGATAATACTAAATCAATAATAAATTAATAGCGATTAAAATTAAGTCATTATTTCAGTAGCAATAACAACAACAGTTATAGATCACAACAGCTCTTAAACAAATGTCTTAATAAAATAATAACGATCAACAAAAAATACCAAAAATTTCACATAATGCTTGATGATGGAATATTGCATATGACTTATTGCTTTTAACTAAAAAACTACGCGAAAACATACCACCACAATGAAAATAGTTTTCGCTAATAAAACCAAACTTAAATTAAATTTATCAAACATATTTGTTTTTATTGAAACATTATCTCAGTCTAAAGGTACAATCTGACTTTTTTATTATCCCAACACGATCCTTGGACACTGTTAACTCATAATTTACTACCCAGATAAAAAAAATCGCCTATATAAAGCAATTTTTTCCCAGCATCTATCACAACGATCAATATGTTCAAAGTAATATTCGTGTTAGCTCTTGTAGCAGGTAAGTCCTTTTAAACTAATTCTATCTTTAACTTGTTTGCTAATTATTATTCTCTCTATAGGCTTAAATGCCTTCACCCTAACCAGGGACATCCCAAAGGAGGTCCCAGTAGCCCAAACCCTTCCCAACTTTGTGGAAGAGGCTCCACTGGCCCAAACCCTCCCTAACTTCGAAGTAGATGCTCCATTGGCCGAGACCCTCCCCAACATTGGAGAAGCTCCATTAGGACAAACTCTGCCAAACATTGAAGAAGAAGCACCATTAGGACAAATTCTGCCAAACATTGAAGAAGAAGCACCATTGGGACAAACTCTGCCAAACATTGAAGAAGAAGCACCATTAGGACAAACTCTGCCAAACATCGAAGAAGAAGCACCATTAGGACAAACTCTGCCAAACATTGAAGAAGAAGCACCATTAGGACAAACTCTGCCAAACATTGAAGAAGAAGCACCATTGGGACAAACTCTGCCAAACATTGACACCCCAACTATTGGAAACTTGCCAAGCATCGACCTTCCAACCATTGGAAACTTGCCAAGCATCATCATCCCAGAATACCTACCATGCGGTGGAGTCCCACAAGAAAACTTGAGGCCATGGCCAGCAAACCCAGAAGATGGAGGTGTCGCCGTCATCATTCCAGAATTCCTCCCAGAGGTCAACCCAGAAATCTTACCCGAGATCTTGCCAATGCCAATTGAGCCACAACCAAACCCAGAGATCCGCCCAGAAATCTTGCCATTGCCAATCGAGCCAGAGATCGAAATTGAATTCCTTCCAGAACCAACAAACCCACAAATCCTTCCAGAAATCTTGCCACTCCCAATCGAACCAGAAGGTAACATCCAAATCAAGCCAGAACTCCTTCCATTGCCAATTGCCCCAGAATTGTTGTACCCAGAGATCGAACTTGAGACTCTCCCAGAAGTAAACCCAGAAATCCTTCCAGAAATCTTGCCACTCCCAATCGAGCCAGAAGGCAACATCCAAATCAAGCCAGAACTCCTTCCATTGCCAATTGCCCCAGAATTGTTGTACCCAGAGGTCGAACTTGAGATTCTTCCAGGAGTGAACCCAGAAATCCTTCCAGAAATCTTGCCACTCCCAATCGAGCCAGAAGGCAACATCCAAATCAAGCCAGAACTCCTTCCATTGCCAATTGCCCCTGAATTGTTGTACCCAGAGGTCGAACTTGAGATTCTTCCAGAAGTGAACCCAGAAATCCTTCCAGAAATCTTGCCACTCCCAATCGAGCCAGAAGGCAACATCCAAATCAAGCCAGAACTTCTTCCATTGCCAATTGCCCCAGAATTGTTGTACCCAGAGATCGAACTTGAGATCATCGATGGAAACCGACCACAAATCTTGCCAGGCAACAGGCCAAGGCCAATCATCTTCTAAGAAGCTGCATTGAAGTTTGCTCAAGCTAACTGAGATTGCAATAATGTATATAACATGATTGCTGTATTTAATAAATGTACATAATGTATTTTCATTCGCAAATCTATTTGTTTTATTTGTGACATATCTTTCTGTGTGATTAGTAGTTGGTAAGTATTCCTATCTTATATTACTATATATTATAGCCAACTAAATATCCTATGTAGGCGTTGTACGAGTATCTACTGACTATAGAGAATATGGAAATTATAAATAACTGACCAGCCACAAGTTTTAGTTGCACAGTTTGATGCAAAGTCTACGTGTTATGGAAATATACTTTTACAATAAAATATAATTATTTGATAAGATTCTGTAGAACTAGACAATCCTTAACACATTGTAATCTAGCTTTTTATTGTGTGTGCTGCATAATTGTAAAACTGTTGGTTTTATTTAATATAGTTGTACAGAAGGTCGGGCAAGTCAGCTTTTGCGAAATGAAAATCATTATATCCATATTTGTTTGCTATTTTTTTGCTATTTTTTTACCAAAACTATCGATTTTTTAGCTTTGTTAGTTTTCGAGATACCGAGGCGCCGCTGACGTGCCGGCAACTCAGCGGCGCACTATATCAAAACAAATGAATTAGAAAAATGTGAGCAGCCTATATTTTTTTGCTAATGTTTTTGCTAATTTTTTACGAAAAAAGTTTTTTTTTGCTTTGTTAGTATTGGAGATATAGGGGTGCGCCGCTGACGTGCCGGCAACTCAGCGGCGCACTATGTAAAAACAAATGAATTTGAATAATGTGAACACCCTATATTTTTTTTATATTTGTTTACCAAAAAAGATTTTTTTTTGCTTTGTTAATATCCGAGATATAGAGGTGTCCCGCAGTGAACAACCTATATTTTTTAGCTCTATTAGTTTTCGAGATCTACAATATATATTTTCATATACAATGTACATTAATGATACACGTTTCTTCGATATAGATGTGGATTTCTGTGGAAAACCATTCGATCCACAGAAAGAAAATATTTTCACATATACACGTTCCACAACACAAACTTATGTTCCGTGGTTTTAATGGAATATTAACTATATCATTGCAGTTTTTGATTAAGATTTGCATCCTAATCGTTTTGACAACATCTTTTTTTTGCTTTTTTTTATCCAGTCTGTCCCACGCTAGTTGCAAAGTACGTTAATGGCGTTATGAAATCGCAATACACGATTCTTCCATATCGAAAAACTGTGGATAATCATGAATCATTCACTCTACAGACAGAAAATATTTTCACAACGCCGTCCCAACACAAACTTATCATTTTTTCAATGGAAGAGAAGATGTGTATCCTAATCGTTTTGAGTTTTATGAACTGTTTCTGAGATATTGTACAAAACGTGCATTTGGTTTTGCATTTGGGATATCCCCTTGGGAATATTCAAATTACTACAAAGAAGATAGGGAGTGCATTGGTAAATATGTGGTATTTTCTGAAAACAGTTAGTTTTCGAGATATACAGAGTGGCTATAGATACAATGTTCATTAATAGTCATAAGAAATACACGATTCTTCCATATAGAAAAGTTGTGGATAATCTTCGCTCCACAGAAAGAAAATATTTTCATTAATCTGTATATATCCAAATATTTTCTTGTTCCCACAACGTTCCACAACGACGTACCAATACAAACTTATGTTCCGTGGTTTTAATGGAACACTAGGTACATTATTGCAGTTTTTGATTAAGATTTGTATCCTAATCGTTTTGACAACAACTTGTATTAGGCTGTTTTCAAACTGTTTCCGAGTTATTCTGAAATGAATGTCAAAAGCCCGTATTTAAAAAAAATATTCTGAGGTAACTTACAAGCAAAGTAAAAATATCGCACATTTTGACAGTTATTATTGATTTGCGATTATTATATGACTTATCCCGAATAACTGAAGGTATGCTAAATGTAGCAAAACTTAAAAATTGGAAATGGAACTCCTTGGATGTCTCAACATACTTCAAATTATCGATAAATTAGTAAAAAGTTAGTAAGCATCTAATTTCATATTTATAACACAACAATTCATAAATTAAATATCTAGATGGTACGACAAAATTTAAGAATCTCATAAATGTAATAATTCTTCTCTCCATGTAGCAGCATGTTTCAAATTGTTCCACTCCAAAATTGTTTAATCAATATTAATTTATAAAATACGTTAAATTGTTTATGTAGTCCAACGATGAGGATACAAATCTTTTGTTCCATTGAAAAAATCATAAGTTTGTGTTGGTACGTCGTTGTGAAAATATTTTCTGTCTGTAGAGTGAATGATTAATGATTATCCACAATTTTTCGATATGGAAGAATCGTGTATTTCGATTTCATAACGCCATTAATGTATGTACTTTGCATCTAGCTTGGGACAGATTGTATAATGTATATCTCGAAAACCAAAAATATTTTTTACTTTATCATACGCAGTATGTAAAGTATTGTAATCATGCCAAAAAAAATTTTTGAGATTTTAGCGGAAATATGTCTTTTTGGGTCCCCTGAACATTTTTGACCAAGGTACAAAAAAATGTCTGTGTGTGTGTGTGTGTGTGTATGTGTGTGTATGTGTGTGTGTACCCGTTTTTGTGGAGACGATTCCGGAGAAACTACTAAAGGTATCGGGACAAAACTTCATATTTAGAAGTTTCATAACCGAACTTAGAGCTGAAAAGCTTTCTGTTGAAAAGGGTCCAAAGGAACTGGTGGTTTACTCTTAGCATTTTTTAAAGATTTTGTAAATGAGCCGCTATTTGTGTAATGTCGTCAAAATAGTTAAATAATAAATTAAAGGAGAGGAAATTTTCTATAGTTTATGTATATGAAATTTTTTGGTAGAATTTATAGTTTAGCTGCATGAGCAAATTCTATTTCATCGAGATCGGTCGTACTGCATTAAAACAAGTAGCCAGGATATGTCACATTTTTTGATTCTAATGACAGTAGCTAGTGTCAAACGCTAATGTTTTGAAAATACTACTGTCAATATAGGCTGCGTTCGGATATTGAACACCGTTACACTTTTTACGCCCACTAACACGTAAGTGTCATTTGGACGGTGTACCCGGTGTCAACGGAGTACAATATCCGAACGCAGCTTTAATCGAGATATCTGTCTAGTTCTACTAGTTTTATTTTATTGCAGACATAGCCGATCTCGATCAAATAGGATCTCATGCAGCTAAACTATTAATTTTATATATAGTATGATAAAGTCATGTGCCTGGCCACATCAGATTTAAAAAAAAAAAAGCAAAAAGAGTTGTCAAAACGATTAGGATGCAAATCTTAATCAAAAACTGCAATAATATAGCTAATGTTCCATTAAAACCACGGAACATAAGTTTGTGTTGGTACGTTGTTGTGGAACGTGTATATGTGAAAATATTTTCTTTCTGTGCATCGAATTATCCACAACTTTTCTATATCGAAGAATCGTGTATTTCTTACGATCATTAATGTACATTGTATCTAGCCACTCTGTATATCTCGAAAACTAATAGAGCTATAAAATATAGGTTGTTCACTGCGGGAGACCCCTATATCTCGGATACTAACAAAGCAAAAAAAATATTTTTGGTAAGAAATTAGCAAAAAATATAGGCTGTTCACATTTTTCAAATTCATTTGTTTTTACATAGTGCGCCGCTGAGTTGCCGGCACGTCACCGGCGCACCCCTATATCTCGGATACTAACAAAGCAAAAAAAAAATCTTTGTTGGTAAAAAATTAGCAAAAAAATATAGGCTGCTCACATTTTTCAAATTCATTTGTTTTGATATAGTGCGCCTCTGAGTTGCCGGCACGTCAGCGGCGCCTCGGTATCTCGAAAACTAACAAAGCTAAAAAATCGATACTTTGTTAAAAAAAATAGCAAAAAAAAATGGATATTAATATTTTCATTTTGCAAAAGTTGCGCCGCTGACGTGCCCGTTCTTCTGTACAACTATATTAAATAACACCAACAGTTTTACAATTATGCAGCACACACAATAAAAAGCTAGATTACAATGTGTTAAGGATTGTCTAGTTCTACAGAATCTTATCAAATCATTATATTTTATTGTAAAAGTATATTTCCATAACACGTAGACTTTGCAATAAACTGTGCAACTAAAACTTGTGGCTTGTCAGTTATTTATAATTTCTATATTCTCTATATTCAGTAGATACTCGTACAACGCCGACATCAAGCCAGATAGGATATTTAGTTGGCTATAATATATAATAATATAAGATAGCTGAGTTGCCGGCACGTCAGCGGCGCATCCCTATATCTCGGATACTAACAAAGCAAAAAAAATCCTTTTTGGTAAATAATTAGCAAAAAATTAGCAACAAAATATAGGCTGCTCACATTTATCAAAAACATTTGTTTTTACATAGTGCGCCGCTGAGTTGCCGGCACGTCAGCGGCGCCTCGGTATCTCGAAAACTAACAAAGCAAAAAAATCGATATTTTGGTAAAAAAATAGCAAGAAAATAGCAAAAAAATATGGATATAATGATTTTCATTTTGCAAAAGTTGCGCCGCTGACTTGCCCGACCTTTGTACAGAAGTTTAGCTTGCGTAATTATCTAATTGTGCAGGTGAACTTATATTTTAATTTTCGAAGCCGTAGATCGTTGTCAAGCAAAATGTCGATGCAAATTATACATTTTGGTGTAACGCCATAACATTTGAACATCGTTGAATATAACTAAAATTTATTGTAAAATCTGGTCAAAAGAGAACAACAAACCATAATATACAGGGTTACTCAAAATTACCGGAACAACTAAATAATTCGCCAACCGTCAAATATTTCAAAACTTTGTTTTAAGAAAAGTTATTTGGTTATAAACTAGCTATCGTTTAAACATATTTTAAATCTATAGGTTTTTATTTTATTCTGGAAATATGGTAGCTTTTTTTAATGGATCACCTGTATATTTTTACATTTTTAGTTCTAAAATTAACTTTAAGAATTTATTGTAAGAATCAGTTTTGTAGAAAAAGCATCATTTTTTAGTTATAAACAATTAATCGGAACTCATACGCTTTTATTTTAACCGAACGAATAAAAAAATAACAAAATTGAAGTCAAACTAACAAAACAAGTAAATAGAATTAAATTAAATGTTCAAACTGTCGAATTAAAATAAATGTGTATGTATGTGGGAAATATTCTTAATGTTGCATTTTACAAAATGAATAATTCCTACACAAAGTTCTAAGAATTAATCTGAAAATTAAAAAATTGCGAAATTTCCATAATAATGAACGCAATATATATTAAAAATATATTTAAACGATAGCTTGTTTAAAACCAAACAACTTTTGCTTGAAAAACTTTTTAAAATTGTTAACTGTTGGAGAATTATTTACGTATAAACCAGGTTTGAAGTAAATTTTAAAAAAAATCAAAGAAGAAATACGGCTCAGTCCGGTATCGAACCGGGGTTCTCTGATTTGCCGGGACATGCTATGCTTCCGAGGCCTGGGTGTCTAGTTTTGTCATCTTTTTGAAGCGAATACGAGACTTTTCGAATGGTTAGTTGAGACGGAGTGGGGATATCGGCGGTTGCCCTCTTGTGTTTGTAAAGTTTGTAAAGTGTGGACAGGTTTAAGTTCGTTGAGCTTAATCTCCCATTTTCTGGTCGATTGATGTATTTGATTACTAGTTTGTTTCTAGTAGATTCTCCAACAGTTGAACCCACTGCCATTAGAAATGAATAAATAATAATATTATAAAACTGAACAACTTATGTAAAAAGAAGATGGATTGATTTTTCTTTGTTAAACATGACGAATATGTATTTATATTATATAATATTATATATTATATTATATTATTATATTTATATTATCCAAAAATGTTACAAGTACCTCCAAGAAAATACTTTTTCTGTTCAGGAAGAAAAACGCTTCATCATGTAAATTTCAAACTTATAGAGTTCCTAAATTCTTGCTGCAAGTATCAGTTGGTACACCATGTTATAAACTAGACGAATATATATTTAATATCCAATTATTTATAACATGGTGTACCAACTGATACTTGCAGCAAGAATTTAGGAACTCTATAAGTTTGAAATTTACATGATGAAGCGTTTTTCTTCCTGAAGAGAAAAAGTATTCTCTTGGAGGTACTTATAACATTTTTGCAGCAAGACCTCCAATTGGTTTCAAATATATTTCCCTACCTTGTCATAACCCTACTAGATACCGATTGTGACGTGCAAGCAAGACACAATTATATTAAAAACAACAAATGTTTTCTTAACAAAATGGGTTTCCCACTCGCGTGAATTAGCTTTTCAATCCACACAAGAAAATCAAGAAGGAAATTGACAAAATTGCTCTCATATTTCATTTATTAACTTAAAACTTCATACATCAATTTTTAAATAACATATTTAACGGATGATGGTCAAAGAGTTGAATCCTGGGGTGAGGACGGCAACATCGTCGCAGTTCTCAGGTTCAGCTGGCAGAAGTTCTGGGATGACTACAGCGAGTCCACCTTCTGGTTCAATTGGGAGTGGCAAGATTTCTGGACGGATTTCTGGGTTTACTTCTGGGAGAGTCTCAAGTTCGATCTCTGGGTACAACAATTCTGGGGCGATTGGCAATGGAAGGAGTTCTGGCTTGATTTGGATGTTGCCTTCTGGTTCGATTGGGAGTGGCAAGATTTCTGGGCGGATTTCTGGGTTTACTTCTGGGAGAGTCTCAAGTTCGATCTCTGGGTACAACAATTCTGGGGCAATTGGCAATGGAAGGAGTTCTGGCTTGATTTGGATGTTGCCTTCTGGTTCGATTGGAAGTGGCAAGATTTCTGGAAGGATTTGTGGGTTTGTAGGACCTTCTGGAAGGAATTCAATTTCGATCTCTGGATACAACAATTCTGGGGCAATTGGCAATGGAAGGAGCTCTGGCTTGATTTGGATGTTGCCTTCTGGTTCGATTGGCAATGGCAAGATTTCTGGGCGGATCTCTGGGTTTACTTCTGGAAGGAATTCTGGGATGATGACAGCGAGCCCTTCTTCTGGGTTGATTGGCAGAGGTAAGATCTCTGGCAAGATTTCTGGGTTAACCTCTGGGAGGAATTCTGGGATGATGACAGCGACACCTTGATCTTCTGGGTTTGCTGGCAATGGTCTGGTGTTTTCGCCTGGCACAAATTCTGGGTTGACCTCTGGCAGGAATTCTGGGATGATGACAGCGACACCTTGATCTTCTGGGTTTGCTGGCCATGGTCTGAGGTTTTCGCTTGGGACACCGCATGGGTATTCGTCGATTTCTGGGATCACGATGGATGGAAGATTGCCGATTTCGATTTGTGGGATGGTGATAGATGGGAGGTTGCCGATTTCGAGGGTTGGGGATTCGCCATCGATGATTGGCAAGGTCTCACCAATCGGTGCCTCTGGGAGGTAGGGGAGAACCTGACCAACTGGGCGCTCCTTTGGGATGTCCCTAGTTAGGGTGAAGGCATTTAAGCCTAAAAAAATATTATAATATTTGATTGGATAGACTTTGTAGTAAACTTACCAGTGACGGTCAGAAGAGCGACTAATAGAACAGCTTTCATGTTTGTGTTGGGAGAAATGTTTCTCCTGGCACCATTGTTGCAAGAATTCGTTTATATACCCGAAAAAATCATTATCTTTTTTTATAATCGAGAATGCGATAATTATTTTTTGTTTTGATTGCACAAAGGTGGCAGTGTGCAACTTTTGTGTATTTTTATTCAGTGAAGAAACGGTATGACCAGTCTGATGACGCATTTTTAAATAGTGGAGTTGATTTGTTGTTCAAAACTGATGTAGTTTTGAGAGTAATGTCTTGGATGAATAATTAGCTAGAGAATGGAAAATACTATTCATAGTGTAGCTTATTCATCTATTTTCAGACATGCAAAAATGGAACTTAAATTTCCATGTATGCAAATGCATATATTTATTGTTGTACGACATACAATAAACAGTAATTTAATTTAATTTTGTAGACGACCGACAATAAATGCACAATCCGTAACACATTGTAATCTAATATTTATTGCACGCCTTAAATATGTGATAAAACTGTCGGTATTGTTTAATAAAGTTGTTAGCCTTGGGTAATTGTTTAATACTGCAGGTTTTAGCTATCTCCAATTTGATATCTACGTAAGGCAGTAGGCATTAGTAGACATATGTGACCGTGTTTGATAAAATCGACCAAATGAAATAAAAATGTGTTTTTTTTTATAGATTTCGATCCAAAATAAATGTAAAGTGTGAGTCCACAAAAACACACTATAAAAAGTCATAAAAAGTCGGCAATCCTTTAGAGAAAATTTGTAATCACAGAAACATATATTTTGTCTTGCTTTGTGGTCACTGTTAACCCTAAAGCAAACCGTTTGTTTATTTCACGTCTTGTTTAGAATAAATAAAATAAGTGGTTTTAAGTTAAAAACGCATTTTGCTTATTGATTTTTGAACAAGACAATTGAAAATGAGGAAAATAATGACAACTCTGGGACCATCAATTTTGTGAATGAAAAGATGCTCTGGATCTTTCAAGGGTATGGAAAGAGTTGAGGTCAAAATAAAAAGAAAACCTAATTTAGGAAATTTTAAGAATTTATAGCAGCTGAATTTATGGCTAGACCCCGAATAAATCAACACTTACTTACCCATCTATTTTCAATATTTCTTTTGGTCTCACTTCTGATAACCACAAACAAACAATTTTATTTCTATCAATTCTGATACAGAATACATACTTTTTCAAATAATTATTAGCTCTAAAATGACAATTACTTTAAAAAAAGTTAAAGCTTTATATGGATTTATTTCTTCCTTAATGCTTTGTTCAATTTATTTGTATTATTTTTCATTACTAAATAATAATATTTCCTTTTTACAAACGAACTAAGACAATTGCAATAAGCTAAACATTATCATAACAAATTCTATTTGCCATGGGTTGTTGACAGGGTTGTTATAAAAAACGTTTTTTTTTACTTTGAACAGAACAAACATGTTTTTTTTTTATAAAATGATGCTTTTAAACACGAAACAATGTCTTTAAACATGAAAAAGAAAACATGTTTTAAATAAGCAATAAAAATTGTTTTAAACATGTTTTAAATCACGCAATTGTGCTATTTGTGAACATTTTGATCGGCGTTTTTCAATACCTCAGTTCTCAGTGGAGTTAAATCTGTTGTGTGAATGACTTCTTCTTGTTTTACCTTCCCACTTGTTGAGAATGTTGAGGCAGGGACATATATATCTAATTATGTACTACAGGAGAAACACCGCTTTGTGTGTTACCGCTACTTCGGTTTATGTTATCCTACGAGTTATTTTTCCTCACAGAACACAAGGAAAACGCGAAGTAGTTTTGCTCATTAGGCAAAATCTACTTTATATGCGAACTGATAAGCGTCTCTTTTGAGATCCAACGACAAAACATTTGTTTTAAAACACGTTTAAAACAATACAGCTGATGATGACCACATGGCCGAAACCGGTTCTGTGTATATTTAAATAAACCTTGCAAAGACAAACAGGCTCTTTTCTTCTTTCTACTAAGTATTCTACTTTGCACCATGGACCACACCCAAATTAAAACAAAATGTTTTATACATTTAAAGCAAACTGGTTTAAACATGTTTAAAATAAAATGATTTAAAACAAAATATTTGTTTTAAAACATGTTTAAAACAATGTTTTAAAACATAACAACCCCGGTTGTTGATTACCTTGATCACCTTATCATGTACTCCCACTTATTATATCCCCATTCATAAAAAACTAGCAAATTTTTCTTATTTTGCATAATGTTACGGTGGATTTTATTTAATTAATACTATGTATCAAACAATTTTGTAGAAAATGTTGGCCTATATGATAGAACAGTTGCAATCTACGTTGGGGGGCCAAGCTGTCATGATGGGACGTGCACGTTCAACACCTCCTATTTGCGAACGCAGCTTTAATCGACATATCTGTCTAGTTCTACTAGTTTTATTTTAATGCAGACATGGCCGATCTCGATCAAATATAATCTCATGCAGCTAAACTATTAATTTTATATAGATAGTATGATAAAGTCATGTGTCTGGCCACATCAGATTTTTTCTAATAAAGAAGGATTCATCTGTGATCCTTTTTACATTAAATGTAATGCCATTTGCCGTTTTACCACAACTTCTAAGAAGAATACCTATTTATTTTTCGAAATAGTCGAAAAAGATACGAGCTAAAGCATAGTTACTAAACAATATAATTTACTGTATTTTCCTGAATTGATTTACAAATTTCAGCCATTTTACCATAATCGATTCGCAAGTTTCTAATAGATATATAAAAAAGCTATCTTTAATTTTCAAAATTGTTATTATCAAACATTTGTTGGTAGTAAAACTTGGAATTTTATTGCTCTTGAAAACTCTATGGCATAACAAATAACAATCAAATGTACGTTTGCTTATTATTGTCTGCGCCACAATAATCAATATGGATTTAATGTCGAATCAACAAAAGTTGATATCGTCACGTAGATAGAAATATGAAGTTTTACTAAATTTTTTCCAAAATGGTTCTTGTCCCAGATAGGGAATGATTCAAGTTTGATACGAAATGCTTTTATAGTTGTTTACACAAGAGATGATTAAAAAGAGGATACTAGATCTGAATTTTCTAAATCTCTGTAGCATAGACCACAATGCAATGTATGGGAGATCAGTTATACCACCAAAAACACTTCCTGGTATAATATTATATTTCCTTGGGATAGAAAAGATGTAAGTGGTATTTGAGAAAAACAAACAACATAGTTGGTCGCCATAGCAACGAGACAGAAAAAGGTTTAAACAAAACAAATATATCAAAACGTGCAGTTCGCCATGATAAGTTCTCAGCTAACTATTTATAAGCGAATAAAACAATAAAATTGATATCAGAGAAATTGTAAACCGTTCTTTAAAGAATATATGAAAAGTAATAGCAATAAATAGAAATTACGTATAGCCAACTTTATCTTAAACAAAGCAATACGACTTCCCCAATCTATATAGCAAAAAAACTGCTGGTAACTTTATTGCAATTTCGATTATAAAAAAAGATAATGATTTTTTTCTGGTATATAAACGCATTTTTGCAACCAAGTTGTCAGTAGTAATATTTTTACTTACACAAACATGAAAGCTGTTCTATTAGTGGCTCTTCTGAGCATAACTGGTAAGAAAAATTGCACATTTTAAATTTAATTTCACTCATTAATATATTGTTTTAGGCTTAAATGCCTTCACCCTAACCAGGGATATCCCAAAGGAGCGCCCAGTTGGTGAGGTTCTCCCCTACCTCCCAGAGGCACCGATTGGTGAGACCTTGCCAATCATCGATGGCGAATCCCCAACCATCGAAATCGGCAACCTCCCATCTATCACCATCCCACAAATCGAAATCGGCAATCTTCCATCCATCGTGATCCCAGAAATCGACGAATACCCATGCGGTGTCCCAAGCGAGAACCTCAGACCATGGCCAGCAAACCCAGAAGATCAAGGTGTCGCTGTCATCATCCCAGAATTCCTGCCAGAGGTTAACCCAGAAATTATACCAGGCGAAAACACGAGACCATTGCCAGCAATCCCAGAAGATCAAGGTGTCGCTGTCATCATCCCAGAATTCCTGCCAGAGGTTAACCCAGAGATTATACCAGGCGAAAACACCAGACCATGGCCAGCAAACCCAGAAGATCAAGGTGTCGCTGTCATCATCCCAGAATTCCTCCCAGAGGTTAACCCAGAAATCTTGCCAGAGATCTTGCCATTGCCAATCAACCCAGAGATCGAAATTGAATTCCTTCCAGAACCCACAAACCCACAAATCCTTCCAGAAATCTTGCCACTCCCAATCGAACCAGAAGGTAACATCCAAATCAAGCCAGAACTCCTTCCTTTCCCAATTGCCCCAGAATTGTTGTACCCAGAGATCGAACTTGAGACTTTCCCAGAAGTAAATCCAGAAATCCTTCCAGAAATCTTGCCACTCCCAATCGAACCAGAAGGCAACATCCAAATCAAGCCAGAACTCCTCCCACTGCCAATTGCCCCAGAATTGTTGTACCCAGAGATCGAACTTGAGACTTTCCCAGAAGTAAACCCAGAAATCCGTCCAGAAATCTTGCCATTGCCAATCGAGCCAGAGATCGAAATTGAATTCCTTCCAGAACCCACAAACCCACAAATCCTTCCAGAAATCTTGCCACTCCCAATCGAACCAGAAGGCAACATCCAAATCAAGCCTGAACTCCTTCCATTGCCAATTGCCCCAGAATTGTTGTACCCAGAAATCGAACTTGAGACTCTCCCAGAAGTAAACCCAGAAATCCGTCCAGAAATCTTGCCACTCCCAATTGAACCAGAAGGTGGACTCGCTGTAGTCATCCCAGAACTTCTGCCAGCTGAACCTGAGAACTGCGACGACGTTGTAGTCCACACCCCAGGATTCAACTCCTTGACCATCATCCGTTAATTGTATGATATTATTTAAACTCGATGAGATCGAATTTAAAGTTAATAAACTTAGAATATGTGAGCATACCTTTTTTTCTTTATTGTGTTTTCGCAACTAATGGGACATCGGGTAGCCCAAATTAACATTGTTATGGCCCGCGCCTGTGGCACGTCTTAAGTTATTTGGCTTCCAGCATTGCACTGTGGAGTGAAGAAAACCACAGAAAAACCTTCTCTCTGGAAGCAATCCGTGAAATTTGAACTCACGGCCTTCAAGCTGATAGCATGAAGGCACATAATTTATAGGCTCATATTTTATAATGAGCAATACAATATACAACAATGTCGAAGACAATATACACGAAAATTGCTCCCAATCATAATAAGCCTTACCGAGCAAAAAAATATCAATTTTGATTAGTGACAACATAGTGACACTTGGATATTGTACGTGGTTCAGCAGGACATTAATTATATATTATTTAACGAGCACATAATTAAAGTCACTCGTATGTTTATACACTCGCCTACGGCTTGTATAAATTGTATGCTCGCTATTTAAATCCGTATGTATGAGTTAAGTGCGACGTTTTATCTACTACTCATAAATTCCGTTTTATATCAAATATTATAATAGTATATTATTATACAAGTTTTATAAGACGTCAAATTGGCGCACGAGTTGTTTAACGGAACGAGTGCGCCAATACGTCTTATAAAACGAGTGTAATATACTATTTTTTCTACTTTGCGTCATTAATTTTATATAAATTTAGAAATTGTGGTTACTATATCGCGCTAAATTATAATCTAGGGTATTTTGCGGGTGGCCACGTGGCAGCACTGTAGTAACTGTCAACTTCGTTAAGGATGAGCTCGATGAGATAAAATCATGACAAAATCTAATTGTGAATAATTTTACTCTACTTTAGCCTACAAGTTTGAATAAATATTCAGCGAGGTCGCAACGATGATCATAATGGAGCTTGGGGCAACACATTTAACCCTACTGTGATAAATACATGAAACTTAACCTAAAAAGTTAACTTAAAATAGTGGTTTCATAAGTATAATAATCAGAATAGAAGTATTTGGCGGTGACTGATTGGTTACTTCGAGGAACAAGAACTTACTAAGTAATTGTTATAACGCTTAACGTTTAATAGCGGTGTCTACCTAATTCCGCTACGTAGCCGTTGCGGCTTATATATTTACAAGCACAAAGTAGTTTCGGCAAAGTAGTTTATTAGAATAAATTATACTTAGTAAAATTACATGTGATGGAGGTAATACAAATACGTTGCACACAACCAGAACTAAGACGAAATCGAAAGCGACGGACAAAAACGAATACGAATTGAACCCAGCATCCAAGCGTCCAAAATATTACCGAAAACTTATACGTTACATAAACTAAGAAATCCTCTACACTTTAAATGTACTATAGCTTCGTACGTGTATGCTGATAAACCATTTATTGCGCATATACAATCTCGCAGCAGTAATTAAAATCGTTGATATCTACGATGTAGGTTTGATCTTCACGTAATACCTTATTAAAGTAAATGTGGTCCTTGAATTATATCTGAAAAGGGGATTTGATGTCTAGTTGAAAAGAATGATAACGATCACTTACCAGAGTCGTAAAACATCACCGAAAACGTCATGCTGGCGTATTTTGATGAACACAGCAAAACTATGAAAGCCCCAATCCTTTGGCCATACTATAGCAGGCTACACCCATGTTTAAATATGTATAGAATATTGATATTTCCTAGTTTATGCGATTGCAAGCGATTAAGAAGATGCAGTCGATGCAGTGTGTGGTTATGTTGGGTTATGTATTGTACGCTTGACATATGGCATTTGATATCAATGTGTACCAATCTTAGACAAAAATGTTACTGTTTTCGGTATTACAATGTGTTAATTCTAACACCGAAAACAGTGTTACAATGTGTGCATTGTGAATGCAAAGTAGAAAAATGCATTTGTTAATGCTGGCGATGCTAACTGTCAATCAACTGTCAACCACGTAGCTGTTGACAGTAGCTTTTGAATAATAATGACAGTTTCTTTGAATAGAGCAGTCAATGGGCATGTCCAGCAGACTCACCGGTGACATACCGGTAAGTTACCGGTGGATCAGCGGCGACGATAATCCGAATTTTCAGCCCGGATTCGTTCCTGAAATTCTTCTTCGTGTCACGACCGCTAAGACAGTGGCACAAAGAAGAAGTTCAGGATTACAATCAGCCTGAAATGTATGTCACCGGTGAATCTGCTGGATACGCCGATTATTTAAAATAACTGTCACTATTATTCAAAACTGCTGTTTACCTTATAATCGACGTATATTATACCTACACGTCGATAGGGATTATACACTCATAGACAGGGTCGGCGGGAGGCGTGTGCGAAGTGTGCAGGGCACACAGGCCCCGCAATAAAAGGGCGCTAAAGGCTACATTTTGCAATGCCACTTTAAACCATAAACTGAGTTCAACTATACAAAATCGGCATTAAAAACCCCAGTCCAAGAAATTTTAAAAATAAGTGAGAAATGTATTTATATTAAAAATCAATGATGATGATTAAACAATAATGATTTTCACAAATTCAGGCTTGTACTGACTTTCCCTGTTTTAGTTGCTAAGCCTAGGCGCCCAGTAAGGATTATTTAATCGCCGCGTATACAAATTTGCACCACGTATATGGGCTACATTTTGCAATGCCACTTTAAACCATAAACTGAGTTCAACTATACAAAATCGGCATTAAAAACCCCAGTCCAAGAAATTTTAAAAATAAGTGAGAAATGTATTTATATTAAAAATCAATGATGATGATTAAACAATAATGATTTTCACAAATTCAGGCTTGTACTGACTTTCCCTGTTTTAGTTGCTAAGCCTAGGCGCCCAGTAAGGATTATTTAATCGCCGCGTATACAAATTTGCACCACGTATATGGGCGCAGTTCTTTACTAACCGTGTATTTCTTAACGGCGGATAAAAATTCGCTGCAGGGAAAAAGACAAGTGGCGCCTGGGGTAAGAGCAATAGAAACTTTTCCAAATTTTAAAAATGACGTAAATGAAGCAGGAAAAGTAGAATAGTTAGGGAAATTACTTTAGTTGACAAGGCGATTGCACAGTAAGAAAAATGATAACTACCAGAGAAATTTTAAAAATTAAAGCTGGATGTGTTCCTTACAAATAAATATACAGTATATCTCCACGGATTGAGGTACACAGAGGAAACAATTTTTTTATTGTGATTTTTCAAAAATGCCAAACTCGTTGTGGGTTATTCCGCAGTAACGTGTCACACCCGTCACGCCCGTTTAAGGACTATACATAAGCAATGGGGGGTTTTATTATTATTTTGATGCAACATTATAGCAAAAAGACGTCTAATCTTTTAAAATTATTGCAGATAGATGTTCAAACTGATATTTTATAAAAGACCTTTTTAAAAAGCCGTGACGGTCGTTACCAGCACAGCAATCTCTTGGTTTTGGTAGCCTAAAATTAAAAATTCGCGGAGTGACCCTAGTGTAAAGTTTCTATTCCAGTAAAGTTAATAAATAATTCTAGTTTTTATGTGAAATTTAGGCTAGCTACTAATGTATGGATTGCATCATGTGTAGTAGCTGGAATAAGCATATAAATCAGCCAATAATCTTGTCAACGACATTAATAACAATAATTGGAGTTAAAATCAAAGTACTACCTGACAATATCACACAGATATTTTCCTAATTATATGTAGATATTATGACATCACAATATACCAACTTGGTATTTTTAATTTTAGAAAAATATCAAAATCTATTAAAAAGAAGTTCTAAATAGCTTTTTTGCCAAAATTTTGATGGTAGTTTTTCTAGCACAGCCTTGCTTTTCGAAACAGCAAAACTCCGAAATTAAAACTACGCCATGGAATAAAAACTCATACAAATTTAACGAAGTTTTACATTATTTTGTGACATCTCATGTTGATTAAAGAAACTATTTTTATGATATTGCCTTGTAGTATTTCAAATCTACATGCAAATTATAATATTTTAGATTATATTTTAGAGCCAATTGATACCAAGGTAAGTGTTTTAATCGTGCCACAAAACCGGTGGATTGGCAACTGATTTTTTTCCGAAAGGCGCCAGAATTTCTTTCGCACACATAAGAAAAGTCTCACTCGCCGGGCCTGCTCATAAGAAAACATTCAAACAAAAGTTTTTTGACGTTAAACAAGCTATCGTTCGAATATATTTTTAATATACAGGCTGTTCATTTTATCATGGAAATCTCCTAAACTTTTTTTCAAATGGAACACCTTGTATATTTTTACATTTTATAATTCTAAGACTAATTCTGAACATTTTTTATTGGAGTAATTTTTTTATAAATTTCATCAGTTTTTAGTTATAAGCAATTAATCAAAAAAATTTACAAACTAACAAACTTACAAAAAATTCTTAGAATTAAAAAATAAAAATGTCCAGGACGTTTGATGAGAAAAGGGAAAAGTTTTCCATACTTCCATAATAAAATAAACACCCTCTATATTAAAAATATATTTAAGCGAGAGCTTGTTTTAAAAAATGTTTTTTACGGTTGGAGAATTCTGTAGGTGTTCCGGTAATTTTGACTGTTTTAATTAATTGCTTATAACTTTAGGAAATTTCCTTAATAAAATGAACAGCCTGTATATTAAAAATATATTTGAACGATAGCTTGTTTAAAGTTAAAAGTCCATTCTTTGAATGTTTTTTTTTAATTTTTTACGGTTGGAGAGTTATGTAGGTATTCTTGTAATTTTGACTACTTTTAATTAAATGCTTAAGACTCAGAAATGATGCATTTTAAAAAGAAATTATTTTAATACAAAATGTTTAGAATTAGTCCTAAATTTACAAAATGTAAAAATATATAGGGTGTTACATTTGAAAAAAGAATTTACGAAATTTCTATAATAAAATGAACAGCCTGTATATTAAAAATATATTTGAACGATGGATTGTTTAAAGTGAAAAAACTTTTCTTTGAAGTTTTTTTTTGAAATTTCTTACCGTTGCAAAATTATTTAGGTGTTATTGTAATTTTGGCTAACCCTGTATGTGAATCGTAGATAAAGAACTGTACTCCATGTAGTAACACGAAAAGCAAAAAAAAATGTTTATATCAGCAAATACTTCAGATACCTCTTTACTATTGCTTCAACAACCGATCAGGTCGCATAATTGATTTGAAGGATGCTATTTTGTGGGATCAAATCTGGAATTCTTTCGGTTAAAAAACTATACTATCACTTTAAGCATATTTGTGCTATGAGTTTCGTAGCTTTGAAGTTCAACGTTCGAGCTTTTTTACGCCTACTTACATAATTCTATCAGGTCACGTTATTGTATTGGATGATATTGAAATAGTGCCATTTTGTGCCATTTCTTTTTTTTTTAAATGTGGTGTGGATGCTGGGAAGTGGAACACATGTGATAAATCATTAAACTGGTATTGTCTTAGAGTCAAACGCATGACCTTCCAGTCCTCGAAAATTCGAGGTAGATAATATGAAATGAACCAGCATAGAAAAAAAAATAATAAAATCGAAATTTTCATTTTTGTAACAAATGTAACGCTATGGAGCATTTTAGCGTATTAGAATTTCAGTGTTATTATTACAGATTTTCTTCTGCTCAACAATCAAAAATTTGCTTAGTCCGCCAAGACATAACTAATGACTAAAACAAAACAACTTTTTCACAGTCTTAAAATATCCGTTTGAGTGGGCACTGGGCATTCCCCACTAGATAAAGTTCACTGGTATCACCCCATATCAATTTAACAAATTGAGACTGATCACGTCTGGCTACGCCGTATCCCTTTGGGATTGCTTCTGGTAAGGGGGATGATATATACTCCCGTTAGATAGGAGAAGAAGTCCTCGAATTCCCAAAGAACTCATTTGCTAAGTTCGGAATTAGAACGCATATTCTCTCGGTGATTAATTGATCATAGAGCGCAAACATTAATAACAATTAAGACAATAAGAACAATTAAGAAGCATTATTTAGTTCGTTTCTGCGCGTGTTTTGTTCAATTAAAGTATTTTCGGACGAATCACTAAAGACCAGAGACCGAAAATGTGACAAACAAATTTCCTGTGACATTTAAGAACCTTTATTTTCACATCTGATGTAAGATTTTCAAAATTCAAAATGGCAGAGTTAATATGGTGATCCAAAGTCTAAAAACTGTCGGATTTCCATGAAACTTGTTTCCTCTGATATTTGAGGCTTCCTGATTCTAAATCTGATGACTGATTTTCAGAATTCACACTGGCAAATTCAATATGACACGGCGGCCCAAAATGTAAAACTAGGATCCTCATGAAACTTCTTTCTTATGGTATTTTAAGCTGCATGATTCCAAATCTCATGTCAGATTTTGTAATTTGCAAAACGCAGGTTTAATGTGGCCGCACAAAGTCTAAGAATATATAGAATCACATGAAACCAATTAACTGTGATATTTGAGGATCTTTAATTTCTGATAGATTACAGTTTAAGAAAACTATTTGTTATTACTTTTCAAAAAAATATGCTTTATTTCTATTAAAAACCAAAATTAAAATTGAATTTTATTCACGTCCTATCACGTGATTGAAAACGCTCTGTAATTGGCTCAGTCTCCAGTGACGTAATTCGTTAGTACGCTTAGAGCGCGTTCAGTTTGTCAAGGTAGGGTATGGGGAGAGCAATGCTCAGATAACCTGGGTCGGCTGTCTCTCTCTCTCTTGTATGCAGATAAACACCGTATGACGTTAGTCCGCCTATTATGCAGCGCGTCACTCTCACCGTACCCTACTCGATTATCCGAACGCGCTCTTATGCTTCTCCCGTTTGAATTTAATAGCACTAAAGTGTTGCTGTCAGATCAGATAATACCTGGTTCGAAAATACGATAGATAACTTATTCTAGTCAGTTTTACTTATGTCGAAGTAATCTTCACAACAAAAAAACACTTGTATTGGCCGCTATTTATTTCATTTGTATTTCTACGAGCCAACCACTTTCTCCGCAGTTTCAAATCTTGCGGAACAGCTACAAATAGTTTATCCGGAGTTTTTATTGACGTATTTCTGCATTGTGGATTTTTACACCATTTATAACCCATTTTTATGTAGAAATTGTGAAAACAACACATCATACAACACAATTACCAAACGGCGACGATGCCGATGCTGACAGACCATATGGGCCGATTTGACATCTAGTATCGTGTGACGTCACACAACAGAGAGTATCGTTTTGGCGGGACTTTTTGTGATTCAATTTTTAACGCTGACTTTTATGAAATATTGAGGAAATAATTACGAAAAATAATGCATTTACAATGTAGAGTGAAGGAATAAACACACTAAGATTGTTTTCCCATAATTGTCAAATACCCTATTATAGGAGAGGTCAAATGCACATGACTTTTGTGGCAACGACTGTTTAAAAGATCTCAACTAACATTCTGAACCAACATGTATTCAAATTTATTTTGAATGGTGACAGGAACTTGTAATTTCTTTGCGATGAACAGATATTATTATAATTATTATTATGTTGACACACAGTTGTAATTTTATAGGTCATGCTGTATATGCAAAATAGTATATTATTATACAAGTTTTATAAGACTCGTTCCATTTGGGCACTCCTCGCTACGCTCGTCGTGCCCAAAACAACTCGTGCGCCAATACGTTTTATAAAACGAGTGTAATATACTATTTTTTCTACTTTGCGTCATTAATTTTATATAAGTTTAGAAATTGTGGTTACTATATCGCGCTAAATTAGAATCTAGGGTATTTTGCGGGTACCACGTGGCAGCACTGTAGTAACTGTCAACCACTGTCAACTTCGTTAAGGATGAGATTGAGAATTGAGATCGATGAGATAAAATCATGACAAAATCTAATTGTGAATAATTTTACTCTACTTTAGCCTACAAGTTTGAATAAATATTCAGTGAGGTCGCAACGATGATCATAATGGAGCTTGGGGCAACAGTTTTAACCCTACTGTGATAAATACATGAAACTTAACCTAAAAAGTTAATAACTTTAAAATAGTGGTTTCATAAGTATAATAATCAGAATAGAAGTGTTTGGCGGTGACTGATTAGTTACTGCGAAGAACAAGAACTTACTAAAGAATTGTTATAACGCTTAACGTTTAATAGCGGTGTCTACCTAATTCCGCTACGTAGCTGTTGCGACTTATATATTTACAAGCACTTATAATTGAAGCCCAATTCTAATTTCGGCAAAGTAGTTTATTAGAATAAATTATACTTAGTAAAATTACATGTGATGGAGGTAATACAAATACGTTGCACACAACCAGAACTAAGACGAAGTCGAAAGCGACGGACAAAAACGAATATGAATTGAACCGAGCATCCAAGCGTCTAAAATATTACCGAAAACTTATACGTTACATAAACTAAGAAATCTTCTACACTTTAAATGTACTATAGCTTCGTACGTGTATGCTGATAAACCATTTATTGCGCATATACAATCTCGCAGCAGTAATTAAAATCGTTCGTATCTACGATGTAGGTTTGATCTTCGCATAATACCTTATTAAAGTAAATGTGGTCCTTGAATTATATCTGAAAAGGGGATTTGATGTTCAGTTGAAAAGAATGATAACGATCACTTACTAGAGTCGTAAAACATCACCGTAAACGTCATGATGGCGTATTTTGATGCACACAGCAAAACTAAGAAACCCCCAATCCTTTGGCCATACTATAGTAGGCTACACCCATGTTTAAATATGTATAGAATATTGATATCTCGCAGTTGATGTGATTGCAAGCGATTAAGAAGATGCAGTGTGTGGTTATGTTGGGTTATATATTGTACGTTTGACATATGGCATTTGATATCACTGTGTACCAATCAGACAAAAATGTTACTGTTTTCGGTATTACAATGTGTTAATTGTAACCGAAAACAGTGTTACAATGTGTGCATTGTGAATGCAAAGTAGAAAAATAATTTTAATGCATGCTCACACACGTTGATATCATGAAAACAGGAGTACTAAAATAGCTTGATCAGCAGAGGTACAATCATGCCATTTTATTGGGTCACTCTGTATATTGAGCAAATTTGTTTTAATAATGTGACGTGGTGCAATTTTCAGGTTTCCTGATTCGGCATACACCATGCGTATACCGAAAATTTGATTCTTCATCAAAGTTTCTGGATTGTGTTAATCTTCTATAACATTTTTCAAATGATCGACGTCTCTAAATGGTCGTAGCGGGTTCACATTTTCTTCTAAAGTGCCTCAGATCCATTGGTGTTAGGTCGGGCGACCTCACAGGTCACGGGTTAGTATCATCGTATCCAATGGTTAGGAAAAACTTCCTCCAACCCTAATCTGACTACTGTCTACTAGTGCTGTTGTTTGAATGGATGTGCCATCTTTTTGGAAAAACATGTAGCTTGGAACGTTTATGGTTTATATTACAGTAGGCTCTCCTACAACGCGGTTTATTATTACGCGTTTTATGAAAACGCGTTATAGGAATTTTAGGATCGCAAATTTTGACGCCTGCGCGTTGTACGAGAATCGCGTTATATGGAGATGTAGTCGCAAAATTTCTAGCGCGTTTGTAGTATTTCGCGTTGTAGGAACCGCGTTATAGGAGAGTGTACTGTATCTTATTTATTACCTTATTACCGAAATACCTTTGAGGGTTTAATGTTTCGTGAAAAAATACGGTAATATGGTCATTTAATATTCCGCAACCAACATTGATTTTAGAAGAATGCTAGTATGGACTTCAAATTCTAAACTTTGGGTTTTCTTGCACCCACCATCGGCATATTTGGTGAAGGAAGTGAAGGAAGCTATGGCCAGATTGTCGTCAAACAATTTCAATGCTTTCTTATGTATTCAGACGCATATTTTGATCAATGTTGTGGGTTGACTGAAGTCAAACTGGCATTTATGGTGTCTTGCTAATATTTCTAAACATCACTTTCAAAACACAACACTTTGCGTAACACATTGCTTATTACAATATTACTTTTAATGTCTTTTGGCCATATTTTCAGTCCCCATGCCCATAGATAGATAGATAGATAGATAGATAGATAGATAGTACATTTATTCATTGCAATTAAAATTACAAGAAACGTCAATTTAACAAATGGTATGGTAGTTTAATAGATAATGGTATAATTTGATAACAATTTTCATGTATATGACACTATAGACAAGTCGACACCCTCAAGTTTAACAAAACATTAACATTTAACAAAACATTAACACTAACAATTAGGACAAAAACTGTAGTGACAAAAATGCCTCGGTGTTATAAATTGTATTGTTCTGCAAAATTTGTTTGAGTGTCCTATCGAACTGTGTTACTGGCATATTCGTGTATCTCATTTGGCAATTTGTTATATAGTTTGGCCCCCCAATATTGATGTCCTTTTGTGGCATTCAAACGATGGTAGGGTACTACTATATCATTCTTACCCCTTGTGTTGTAGTTGTGCATGTCTTTGTTTAGTTTAAATTTATGTTTATTCGCATGAACATATTTTACAGTTGTGAAAATGAACATGCTACATAAGGTACGTATGTTGTGTTCCCTGATAGTGCATATGCCCGAAATAAATTCAAACACTAAACACCAAAACCTGTATAAATTAGTGTGATATATATACAACCGCTGAAGCAAGTTGCGGTAATTGATTTGGTGGTTGGCTCCACTGTCGGTTCTAGGACGGTTGGAGGAGCCGATACAAGGGTCGGGCCACATCAAAGGCGGCCAGGGATAGCAGTAGGGGTACTTAGGGCGATGGATAAATCAAGAAGTCCGTGAGCCCCGACCGAGATGTTTGCCAAACTCTGAATTAACGCTCGTCAGGCTCGGCCCTGCACTCTAGTTGGCCAAGATAAACGTCAGTAAACAAGCGAAGTGATCCTTCAACTTGTTGGCGACTTCCCCGCCCCTGTCTCATGCAACTAACACGAAATTCCCCACTCACTTCGGTCGTCTTATCCTGGACTCGATTAACGTTTAGGAAACTATGATGATACCCCATGCATTTTCAAAGTTGACGGACATGTATACTGATTAACACCTACAGTATTTTTAGATATTTAACACATCTTAGATGTACTTAATAGGGTTTTTTTTTTATAAATGTTTTTTTACTAGTTGCTCTTTTATATGTATATCACAATCCTTAAAAAATGGCAGTCTTATCACCTCATTAACGCGTGCTTTTTTGCTAACGTAACCTTTTGCTTCATTTGCGAAAATTTGGTATACATTATATACAACCTATTTTTTAAGCTTGATGTGATAGAAATCTGTCCGGATTTGTATTCAACCTCCTGAAAACTGTAATTCACAAAATCCATGTTTCTGAAAGTAATCATTACTGCAGTTGACTTTTACTCGATATAACACAACAACAACCATGAGGTGGAGGCATATTTATAGAAGCAGACAAAAATAAGCGCAGCTTCATCATTTTTTTCGCTTCTAAATTTTTTTTTGTAGACTCATTTTGAAAGAAGTCGATATGTAGAGATAACTACGTCCTTTCTGCTTTTCAGAAAACTGGAATGATGATATGATGATGAGCACAGTGAAATTAGACGAAAAATTGACAATTACTCAATACAACTCAATACAGTTGCCCTTTTGGGATCCTACGCGGAAACTGTTGGGTTTCAATAATGAACAGACCATCTCAATCGTGCACGTTTGCGGTTTCATGCATTTTTCCGCAAAATGGTCACGATTTTGCTATTTCAGCTTCTATACACAATCAATCGTTATATTCTGCACAACACAAGATATTCCACTTTTTCGTAAATACAGTAGTTCTCAAACTGTAAGCGCCCCAATATTGAGGTATATTATATTATATTATATAGTGTTGAAAAAGAAAACAATTTTAATGTTTCTTTTTAAATATCAATGTTATTGCTTTTAGATAGGTTTAGAAAAACTACCAATTTTGGTAGATATATTATTTTTCGTCCCACAGTTTTGGCACTAAAGAACAGAATAAAAAAGATTAGTCTAAATTAGGGCACAAAAATTTCAAAATTTTGTTTTCTATATATCAAGGATTTAAAAGAAAAGTTTTTAATGTATTATTTGGTTCTCATTCTCGTTCAAGTATTAACAGTAATGTCCTTCTTTCGAATAACCTTTTCTTTTTTTAAATTCCTTACGTAGTATAGTGGTGGTAGTCTATTATATTCCGTGTTCTGTTTATCATTTATTGTATGTTGGCCAGACTGAAAATTATTTAAAATCTAGAATTTTGATGCATAAATCAGATATAGAAGCTAGTAAATTAAGGTGTCTTTTAGCTCAACTTGCTTTGGAGAAAACGCATTAATTAGATTTCGAAAATTTTCAAAATTTTGGGACCTAATTTTAAAAATTAACGTGATTATTTTTTGACGTTTCTTAAAACCAATGAAATGCTTCTTTATTTGTCACAAGGGTAAGTTTCAACCAATTATGTCATTATTATAGTGGGAATAAATCTCTTGTGATTATTCTCGGGAATAATCACTGTAGCTTTTATTTGCCTAGCAACTGTCAGATACTTGTAAAAATAATTACTTAATTGTGTCAACGCGAAATGGGTGAAAGTCATCGGTTTAGTACCTTTTCTAATGCAGAAATTACAAAAAAGATTTTAGAAACTACTTCGAAAAATACTCTAATAAGTAATCAGTCTATATGGAGACAATTTAAGACCTTCACCAAAGAAAGAAATTATATTCTGGATCAATCTACTACAACAGCTACTCTGGCATTGATTTTAAAAGATTGGGCTTATAACATGAAAAGAAAAGACGGAAATGATTATAAAGAAGCAGTAATAAAGACAATGTGGAATAAAACGGCAAAATTAGTTCAAGAACTTTACTTTAATAAGTATAACAGGTCCTTTGATCCTTTCCATGATATAGAATTCAGAAATGCTCGGAATGCAAGAGATGCAAAAAGAAAAATTTTACAAAAACATCCTGAAAAGCACAAACAAAGTTCTGTGGCACTTTCTAATACAGAATTGTTGCAAATTTTTAACTATTGGGACGAAGATACACCTTGTGGATTGCAAAGAAAGTTTTTTCACGTTGCATCGTATGAACTAGCTTGGAGGGGAGGAGAAGCTACGAAATGTTTAGTTAATTATTTTAAAAAAGAAACCGACATAAAAAGATTAAATACTGGCCGCATTGAATACAATCCCATCTTTACAAAAACTGCACAGGGTGGAGCACAAAGGTGCGCTAATAGTAAATGGTTGACTCCAAACATAAATAACCCAGATATTTGCCCTGTTCGTCTTTTTGAAAAACTAATGAGTAAACGTGAAGAAAATATTAAAACCGAACGCTTGTTTCTTACTCCAAATCCGGCTTGGCAAACTCATGGTTTTTGGTATAAAAACGTTCCTGTGGGAATAAATTCCATTTCAAAATGGATGAAAGAATCCGCAGAAAAAGTAGGTCTAGACACAGTTACTAAAAAAATAACTAACTATTCTGCCAGATCAAGTGCAGTAAGTAACCTTTCAAAAGCTGGTGTAGGAGAACAAGAACTAATCAAGGTCACTGGTCATAATTCTGCAAGTTCGATTAAACCATACTTGACAATTGAACCAAGAACATCATTCAAATATAATAAATAATCGTAGAGAAAATACGCAGGAGGAAACACTTAATATAACAAGCAATTCCAAATCCTCAATAAATAGTGAGTCTCGAAATATTTTTAATAATTGCGTTTTTCATTGTACTAATTTTAATTGTTAATTCTTTTAATATATTCACAATGTGTCAACGATATTTTCATATATTGTAAGTAATAATTAATTAAATTAAATTTTTCAATAATTTTATGATAGTTTTATTGATCTTTTTACTTTATCATACGCAGTATGTAAAGTATTGTAATCATGCCAAAAAAATTTTTTGAGATTTTAGCGGAAATATGTCTTTTTGGGTCCCCTGAACATTTTTGACCAAGGTACAAAAAAATGTCTGTGTGTGTGTGTGTGTGTGTGTGTGTGTGTGTGTGTGTGTATGTGTGTGTGTGTGTACTCGTTTTTGTGGAGACGATTCCGGAGAAACTACTAATGGTATCGGGACGAAACTTCATATTTAGAAGTTTTATAACCAAACTTAGAGCTGAAAAGCTTTCTGTTGAAAAGGGTCCAAAGGAGCTGGTGGTTTACTCATAGCATTTTTCGAAGATTTTGCAAATGAGCGGCTATTTGTGTAATGTCGTCAAAATAGTTAAATAATAAATTCAAGGAGAGGAAATTTTCCATAATTTATGTATATGACATTTTTTGGTAGAATTTATAGTTTAGCCGCTTGAGCAAATTCTATTTCATCGAGATCGGGCGTACTGCTTTAAAACTAGTAGCCAGGATATGTCAGATTATTTGGACTCTAATGACAGTAGCTAGTGTCAAACGCTAATGTCTTGAAAATGCTACTGTCAATATAGGCTGCGTTCGGATATTGAACACCGTTACACTTTTTACACCCAATAACACGTAGGTGTCATTTTTTACGGTGTACCCGCTGTCAACGGAGTACAATATCCGAACGCAGCTTTAATCGAGATATTTGTCTCGTTCTACTAGTTTTATTTTAATGCAGACATAGCCGATCTCGATCAAATAGAATCTCATGCAGCTAAACTATTAATTTTATATATAGTATGATAAAGTCATGTGCCTGGCCACATCAGATTATTTATTGTAAAAATGTGTGAATCAAAAAATAATCTAGTCAAATATAACTCGAGAGTTCCATAAATTAGAAAATAATTTGACAGATTTTGTTCAAACTTGTTGCCATTTGGCAATAGTCACGAGAGCCCGCAGGGCTCGAGTGGCAACAAGTTTTCAAACAATCTGTCAAATTATTTTTAATTTATTCTCACTCTCTTGTTATATTATTACTGATATTTTTTTTGGTATTGTTTTTATAAAAGATTAAATACTTGTAATTTTAAAACAGATGTAGAAAATTTAAGTATTATTCATAAAAATCTTCATAATTTGTCATAATTTGTTTCTCGGATTTTGCGTTTTTAGTTTCTTTAACGTTGTAAAGTTTTTGATTAACAGTTCCTAATTTAAAGTTTATTTATTTTTTAAGCAAGTATTTATAATATTGTAAATTTATAATTATATATTATAAGTACTATTTGTAAATTTTCTGAAGAAACTTGTGATAGAAGCATAATATTAAAAATTTTTAAAAACTTATAGTGTTTATACCCCCCACATTTAATGTGGTGAGGGTATATTGAGTTTAACACAACATTTGTAACACCCATAAGGAAGCGTGGCAGATATAGACTTACATATATGGATTTGATCAGAATTGAAAACTGAATCGATTTAGCTATGTCCGTCTGTCTGTCCGTCTGTGTACACGATAACTGCCGTAATTTTGAAGTAATTGATCTGAAACTTGGTATACAAGCTTATCTATTAAAAAGTAAGGACAAGTTCGTGAATGGGCAAAATCGGTTCAGTTGTTTTTTTTTACGGTAGGGGGTATTTTTAACTTCAGCACGACTGACGATAATTTTCTTATTAATTTTTAATCATTAAACTCTCATGAGTTTATGAATATTGTTATGCCAGCAGGCGCCATCATGCGGAAGCCCAGAAAACAATTTATGTTCCGTGTCCATTAGTTACCGCCAACAATAAATCGCAGAGGAACAGATACAATTCTCCTGATATATTAAATCGGTTTCATCAGTTTCCGAAATAGGACCAGAAACGTAAAAATAACAATAAAAATGACATGTCGCATTCTTGGTAATTGGTTTCAAAAAGATTTCATTCCAAGAAATTTTAAAAACGTAGACGTTTAATCTTTCTTTAATGGACTGTAATTTTCTTTAATATTTTTTAATATTTTCTGTCATATTACTTTTTGCGCTAGTTTTGTACGCCTTTGCCAAGGTTTGGAGTTTGACTAACTTTATATAAATTGTATATTAGTGCAGTGTTGTATAAATATGCTAAGTTCCTGTAAGAATAGCGAATTTACTGTATTGATCAAACGAAGGCTTGTCAAAAAGCCATTTTATGCTACAGGACACAATATTAAACCTACACACTAAAACTTTGTCATAATTTCAAAGTTGTCCCATTATAATGATTTTCCTTTTCAATTACTTTATCCGTCCAATAATAAGGTAGTAGACATTCTGATTCAAATTGTAATTTTGAGTAATTCTTGATGCAAGAATAACGATAAGTGTCGTAAATTGTAGCACTGGGGTTCACCTGCTTCATCCTCACGTATCAATTCAAATCAAACAGTAACCCATCGTTTCCGCACATTTTGTTCTTTGATTCACGTCATTGCCTCTTTTAATATAGACACAGATCGAATGTATCTGTTAGCTGTTCTATGTTCGACCACCAATATTATTTACGAAGTTCAGTCAAAACTCTCGTAATGTGAAAAAAATATGTATGTTGTGTTGTGTACTAAGGAGTGTGTGTAGCAGAGTAAAGCGTCACTTTGTCCTAGTTAACAAATTTCGACAAATATCTATTTTCTAGACACCAAACAATTAAAAACATTGGACAGACGAATATACTACACCCAAATCGCGCATTTCACGGAAGTACCCAGTACTCCAATACCCAGACCACTCGTAAACCCAAAGAAAACAGCCATAACCTACATTTACTTCGCCCTACTCGGCAGACCGTGTGCGCGAGCGTATCGCAAAATGTACAATTATAGTCGGTAGTTTGTTTTTCAATGAATACGTCCCGCGAGAGGTCACCAAAGCGAAGTTAGCCGCGTAAATCCACAAATGCTTCGGTACACTATAAATTAGCGGGGAATTACCCATGGTTCGCGCTATCCCAAACGGGGCACGGAGAAACTTCATTATTCACGATTAGCTGGCTGCATCCTGGTCGCGTTTAATTGCTGTATGTTTTGCGCGCGAAAACGACAGCCTGAACTATGGTTTAATATTCCCTATCTGGAACAGGGACCGTATCGTGTCCCTAGCTGCTAACGATGATGATCGCTACCACTAAGGAATTCCACACAAGTCATTGCTTACTGGTTAGGTTGTTAGAACCATGATCTACGGTCCTCACTACTTTTTGATTACTATCGTCTTTTGGTGGAATATGTGACATTTATCTTCGACTCAAAAAAATCACGTACTATCGTGACCATATACTATGTCCCCTCTTTTGACGTCGATTCTCTCGCAAACCTAGGGGCGAAAAAATTTGAAAAAATTCTGATGCTGTCCTTGATTAATACTCTACCATTCATAAAAACTAGAAAGCTGTATATGTTGGCGTTTTCCCGATTTTTCCAAATTAAGAAGAATTACTTACCGCTGTTTTTGGCCCGTAAATTTCATTCGTTTAACTTTAGCAATTAATTACTCCGGAAATAATCCATAGATTTCAACGAATTAAAAAGAAAAATCACGCGCGGAATGTCAGCTTTCAATGTGCATTTTTGTATAATGATTGGGTTAGTGGTTGACCTACAAAAAGCTATATTATGTAATGCCAGTAATTCCGTTATTAGAAGAGCTAGAATAATGAAATATAGACTACCCAATAATTCATAGGTTTAAAGTTTATTACATAATCATCTTGCATTTTCTATACAAAAGATCGTGCTGAAACGCCGCACATAGTGGCAGAGCACCTGAAAAGCTGGCAGAAAATAAAAAAATAAAGTTGTAATTTGCCCTAAAATAATACTTTCTATAAATAACTAAATAAATGATACATCGTTTCCACACTTCAATATTTATCTAGTGCGCATGCGCGGGCGACAGCATCGCCAGACATTTGTTTAAAATTTTACGTTTCGCACCACCCGTTTAAGTCCAAACAAATAGTTAGGTTAATGTATTGTTTGTGAAGTATTTTCGGCAAAAAAACACTATAAATGGGATGGTATCGTTACCTCCAGGTCTGTATTTTCCATATATGTTTGCATCTACATAAAATATTTCACATCTAGGCATTAAAACAATACTGAATATATCAGTGTCATTTTATATAAATTTGCTTTCTGTTTAGAGTTAAAGTTATGTTATTAGTGGTTGTTAGTTATGGCTTTGCTATTTTTACGTTCATTAGATTTTCTACAACAAAGCCCACTTGATCTCAGTTGCAGTTTTTTGCATTTTTTTGAAATATTGATATTTTATGGTGTTGATAGCACATAGCTACTATGAGCCGATGGGCTAAAAATGTGACTTGTGTAACAGACGCTTTAATGATACTTCTAACAAGTTTTTGGAGTCTCTGATTCAAAATTTGTGGTCATATTTTATAAATTCAAAATGGCTGATCCAATATGGCGGCAAAAAAATAAAAATGCTGGATTTGCATGAAAATTAGCACCAGTGATATTTAAGGGTCTCTTGTTTAAGATCTGATGTCAGATTTAAAAAATTCAAAATGGCGGAACCAACTTGGCGACAAATTCAAACTTGGATTCGCATGAAACTTATTTCCTGTAATATTTCAAGCTTCCTGATCCAAATCTGATATATGATATTTTAATCTCAAGATGGCGGTCCAATATGGCCACCACTAATGTGAAAATGCCGAAGTGGCTTGAAAATTCTTTCCTGTGATATCTGAAGGGATCTGATTTCGAATCTGATGAAATTTCTGGAGAGATTTGTATAATGGAAATGGTGAATTCAATATGGCAACCAAACATGTAAAGAAAGTGTCTTTTGTACCCATTTTTGGTCTGTTGGCTCATAGTGACTTACTTAAATCTTTGTTAGTATCTAATAGTAACTGTCCCTTTGTAGAAGGTGATCATGACTGGGTTATTACACAAAGTACGTTATATAAAATTATGACGAATTCCGGACATAGACGGATAGAACAACAAATATCTTTTCTACAGAGTCATCTAGCAGAAGCGACAGAATGCCCGAAAGAAAAACTAAAAATGCTGATTCATAAAATAGTTGTCCTTACGTCACAATTTAAAATAGGGTGGATGAAATCTAACAGAATGCGAAAAAAATTTTTAAAAAATAATAGAGAGTAGTTGAAAAGGTCAATAATTATACCACGATTTAACTAATTAATGTTAACAACAAATAAGAAGAAGAGAGGGGTCCAACGTTATTATTTGAGAAATCTGCGGCACGTAGAAAACGTCAAAAAAGTCAGGTACTAAGGTTGGACGTGTCCACGAGGAAATAGTTTTTGCAGCTGAAATGAGACTTCGATCCTCAGGAAAGGTTGAGGCTGCAAAGCTGATAAAAGACATTTCATCTTCTCCTAACCGTGCAGGGAAATATAGTGCTGCCTATGAAGAAGGTGTACAGGATGAAAAGCCTATCAGTGCAGAACGAGCATGACTGTGTTTATAAAATAAAAATAAAACTTATCTAAAACTCATTATATTAAAAGTTATGTGTTACAGAAAATACCTATGCAACAAATAAAAAATGTTTAATGTGACACGTGATGTCAATATTATTTAATTGATATGATTCATAAAAACCAATAGTAGGTAAAAAATAATATTAATTATGTAACGGATGGAATTATTACTAGATAGGTACCATATTTCCATCGAGACGTCACCGACTAAAATGAAAAAATCAAGATATGGGGCTGTTACTTCATATTTGTTTATAACACATATTTCTAGACAATCTTTCCAAGTAAAAACTGAGTAATAATTAAGATACATGTACATGTGCATGTGCACTTGAGTAAAATGCATATTTTCTGGAATACCCGGTATAATTTACACAAATTTACAAATTTTATGGTTTAGATATTCGTTTTAGAAGAAGCCCAAACTTTTATAAACTATAATATTTTCCAGTAAATCAATAATAAGGAAGTTACCAGTTTTTCATACATTCTGGGACACTCTGTATGCTTGTTTTTCAGTGTCTTTGTGATAAAGAGAATGTAAATTAGTTAGTGTACCTTAATAATAATAATTTAAAGAGTTCCTTCTCCAAATTCATAAGCACTGAATTGATGCCACATTTGATAGTCTTAGTCTTAGTCGTCACTATGTGCGCCGCGTGAATTCCGACGCTCTATGGTCTTTGGTGTGATGCGGGGAAGGGAGTCGTTAGCGGTGCTGTCGACAGTGAGAGAACGGCGGACAGCTGATTACCAATACACAAAAAGAACGATAACTTGTCAAGGTAGTAATTTTAACTAACAGAATTAAATTCTTAATTTTTTAATTCAGAATTTTGATTATAATATGTGACCCGCTACGAGAGAAATGCCCTAACTGCCATCTCTCGTATCGATAGTATTGACTCCTGTGTTTGACGTCTTATAACTCTAAAACTACTGAACAGAAAAAATTTAAATAAAGTGTCTCATACTCCTCAATCATTTCTACATTTGTTGTATGACTAGCAAATTTTTTTGCGTCTCGGTGTAAAAATGAGCGCGAGAGAAGTGAAAAAATGTACCCGATTTTTGCATTTCTAAATTAACGGTAGTCTTTCCAATTTTTTTCTCCTAAACCGCTTACCACAAAAATTACAATGTTTGTTCAGATTGCATTCAGAGTCTCTGCTATCGATTGGCGTTTTTGTTTTCTTCAGTTTTTGTACAATAAGGTTGTAAACAAGATTTTGATGGAAGCGGATAGATCAGTAAAGAATGTTAACAGGACAATGCATGCATATAATCCTTATTTACTGCGTCACATGTCTCTTGAATTTAATAGCATTCTGACCATTTGTTAATTTTTAAGACCGAAATAAACATTAACAATATTTTGCACAGATCGGTCAGAGCGGTCAGTGACTCCGTCTGAGTCCGTTTTTGTGTTTATTTATTAGTAATATTTAAATACAGGCAAAAACAATATAACATAAATACAACTCTTGATATATTACATATATTACAAACGGCAGCTCTGAGCGTATAAAATTGATAGGTAGTTTATATTGTGTCCGTAAACACTGTTCTCTTAGTATAGGTAAAACCACGAGAGCTGAAAGTGAGTCATCGCCTAAAAACTTAAGAACAGACGCATGAAAGAGCATTCTGTTTCTTTCTAACGCACGGGAATGGTATGTAACGTATCAGCAAAATAACAGCTGGAATCGATGACTCACTCTCAGCTCTTGTGGTTTTACCTATAACTATTGCACCGTGCGATCCCCCACTACCGGCAGCGTCGCTGTCGATCCCTTCCTCCGCACCACCCCAAAGACCGAAGAGCGCCGGGTCAATTGCGGCGATCATGAGATGCTTCAACACGGTCTTTTGTAGGGAAAATGCAAGATAAACAATGATTCTGTAATAAAGTTTACACATATGATTTATTAGGTAGCCTATGATCGATACTTCATCATCCTAGCTCTTCTAATAACGGAATTGCTGGTATTGCATAATATAGCTTTTTGTGAGTCAACCACTAATCCGATCATTTTACAAAAATGCACATTAAAAGCTACCATTCCGCAGGTGATTTTACTTTTTAATTCGTTGAAATCTATGGGTTATTTCCGGAATAATTAATTGCTAAATTAAACGAATGAAATTTATGGGGCAAAAACAGCGCCAATTCTTCTCAATTTTGGAAAAATCGTGTAAACGCCAACATATACAGCTCTATAATTTTTATGAGTTGTAGCATATTAATCAAGGACAGCATCAGAATTTTTTTGCCCCTACATTGGCGAAAAATCGACGTTAAAAGAGGGAACATAATATATGGCCACGAGAGTTTGTATCCATTAGAATATCATCCTCATCACAATAAACACCACTGATTATTTGTTCACTTTTCTCGCTCCAAAAGGTTAATTATCAGTACTCTTGATGGCTTTGGGGCGCTAGGTTTGCAATAAAACTCTTACCTTTTAAGCTGACGTTTCGGCTATATTTTATATATATATAGCCGAAACGTCAGCTTAAAAGGTAAGGGTTTTATTGCAAACCTAGCTCCCCAAAGCCATCAAGAGTACTGATAACCACTGATTATGATGGCAGTTCTGTTTTCTGGTGAGAGTTATGCGTTTTATCCCAATCACAGACAACTACTGCTAGTTCATAGAGAATTCTGGCTTCCGAGGAATAGTATTGTTACTATTTCTGGATCCTCGGATTATCAAACGGATTAGTTCATTCATCCTACAATGCAATATACTATCATGTATTGTATCCTATACACTACTGAAGGGAAACTTGTTTACACAATCTAGATTGGCAGCAGTTACAAATCAATACTGCTTCGGATTACTATCATAACGAGTCGCCTGTCTACTATATGCTTTGTCTATGCCTACTGCAATGTGAATAGGTTATGGTTGCGTTTTTGACGTTTACAGCCGGTAGCAAATGGCGAATCGAATCAAACAGCTACTGGAATGTTGAGGCGTGTTCACAAAACTCTCTCGCGTTTTGGAAAATTTTGAAGTTAAAACGCCCGAGAAGCCGTTTTGCGTCGATTTCGAAAACTCACGCAACGTAAAATTGTTCGTATAGTGTCTTCTCGGTACGAAAAGTCTTCTCAAAATTTTCCATAAGCAATTAAAAAGACACTTTTTTGGACGTGAACTGGTGAGCCAAAATCGTCGAAATCAGTTTACATTAATATAGACAAGCAAATTTACCACAAACCTAACCTTCTTAACCTAAAATATTGTAAGAGACAGCTATAAGTTTCTTTTTCTGTTCCTTATAGTGATAATTGTTTATAAAATTGGAGTGGAGAGATTAGTCCAGCTAACATAATATAGTTAATTCAATTTATTACCTTAACTTCACTATTAATCTATCGTTGTAATAGTTACAATTTATTTGTACCAGCATTGCTCATATTAGTAAACAAGCGTTTGTTTAACAACAACTAAAACAAGATAAACTTCAAACATGAGAAAAATGTGGGACACCTGTATAAATAAAATTAGATAGATAGATAGATAGATAGACTTTATTGTGAAAAACCAATAAGGTGTACATAATTACTAACAAACTACCTAATACATAAACCTTAAACTCAGCATCCGCAATATTTACATTTACATTTAAATTTAAAATCCGGTTGAATATCAATACGCTTGAAGCAGCCTAGAGCAACAATGGCAAGGTGGTACTAACTTGAGCTATAGCCGCTCGTCAAAATACTCTTGGAGCGAGTAAAATACTCTGCCCAAAAGTAGCTCACGCAGACCCTTCCTGAATGGAACAACACTGTTTAGCTCCTTCAGGTGATTTGGCAGGTTGTTAAATATTTTAACCCCAGTAAATAATAGGGAGTGATGGAACTTCGCAGACCTGGGCAAAGGTAACCGCAAATCACCGGCAGCGCGCGTTGGGTGCAAAACCAGAGGACGAAAAAACCCGACACGAATCTTAAAAACCATGACACATACCTCAAAAATAAATACATTAAAAACTGACAAAATCTGCAATTTTTCAAATTTTGGTCTACAGCTATCTCTCTGTCCAGCCCCAACAATAGATCTAATTGTTCGCTTCTGAAGCTTAAATACCAAATCCATCTCCCCAGCCGAACAAAAGCCCCAAAACATTATACCATATCGCATCAAGCTTCCGAAATACGCATGGTACACAGTGGCAGCAGAAGCTTCACCCAGCTCCCGCGCAACTGCACGAACCGCGTAGTGGGCTCTGCCTAATCGTGTAAGTAGCTGACCCACATGGGAAGACCATCTAAGAGAATGATCCAGATTCACGCCCAAGAATCTAGTGCTATCCAGAAAACTCAGTTGATCGTCACCAAACGGCAATTAGCAAAGAAATAAGAATTGTTAAAAAAAAACAGAGCAAAACAATAAATTATTGATAAGCAGGATAAATATGGTTTGGTTTACCTCAATCGGGAGATTAAACATGAATACATACGTCCGTGCGAATTTTTTAAACGTCAACCCCGTATTTTTTGCATGGTCACATGCAAGTTTTGTATCTTACATCAGAACATTTTTGAGAAACAGTTGAAAATAAGAAATATGGTTGCTTTTTGTTTCTATATGGAAATCAAATACGCGTTTTTGATAGATGTATTTGTGCTGAATACGAATTCGAGCGTATTAAGTTAGGTTACCTCTCTTTTGTCAATTCATTTATGGAAGCGCCCGAACATCATTTAATGAATCGCTGCGAAACATTTACAGGGATACAAGAGCATTTTGTGAACAATCTACCAGGATTTATTTTTTTTTCAGTTCCGAAAATCACGTTTTTACGCGAAAAGAGTGCAGCAAAGCTGGGCACAAAAGCGTTAATCCGGTAATCGTTAATTAACGAAGTTAAATTTTTCGTTAACGAATTAACTTTTAAGTTAAGTTTCAACACCATTAACAGACTGGCTAACTTCCGCTACATTCATCATCCGTTAATTCAAGTCCGTTAAATCGGAAATCGGAAATATCATCAATAAATATTTCAAATGGTTGTATAGGCATTATGTGCAAGTTCAGACTTGGCTTTGTTTACATGGGCGACGTACTACTTTGTGTGACGTGGCGAGTTGTTTTGTTTTTAGAGTCCAAAGTGATTTTTGTTTTACTCTATGAAAGATTTTAGAATTACCAAGTTACATTGAATTAGAATCGATTGGATCAGTTCTAAATATGTAAGTGTGTGCGTTTATAGCAACAATCTAGGAATTTCTGTCTAAAACGAAAATTTGGTGACACCACTGTGTATAGACGCGAAACATAACCTATTCCGGATTTCGTTGTTTGTTATTGTTTGCTGTGATTTAAAAACTGTATGTGGAAGAAAAGCGTAATCAATAATTTAATAGCAAAGCATGGAGGTTATGTTTGCTACCAACCCGAAGTGCTATTGTTGTCAAAAAAATGAAAATCACTGATGTTCAAGCCTTGCACAGATGTAAATGGTGTACAAATTGTCATAAAATTGCAAGCGATTTTTCAAAACTGCATTGTTGAAAGTGCAGGTTTGAACTGCATGGATGTGAAAGTAGCTTAGTTGATCTTTTCATCTTTGTATCGTGCAATGTAGTTCTTTTAGTTACCACAGTACCTAGTTTGAAAAGTTTCTAAGGCAATGTTTACATATGCAACCGCATGAAAGGTCCGCAGTTATTTGGGTTGCATACTCACTGGTAGATCGGCACTCAACATAACCTATATTTTTTTATATAAAAAGTTAACGATTAACGGTTAACGTTAACTTCCGTTACATTTGTAACAAATTAACGGAATATCGATTAACGAAGTTAACTTTTTCGTTAACGGATTAATGATTAACGAAGTTAACCTTCTGATGAACTTTGCCCAGCTTTGGAGTCCAGTATTTCACATCAATCGGTATTTTCCAATTTCTAATAGTATTTTATTGACCTAGGCACAATCTCCATATGCCGCGCTTTTGGTACAGCCTGTATTGTGCTCAATGACATATTTTTGTTTATTTTGTAATGTCCTACTTTAGTTCTATATTTATTTGAAAAGTACTCTTTATTTATTTAGAAGTGCAGGAAGCCTTAAGCATTGTGATCGTTCACAATAAATGCACAACCATTGCCAAAATTAAGTATAATTTTTTTTGGAGTTAAGTATTACAGTTTTTAATAGTTTTCTCGAAAATTTAAGGTTCTAAAAAGTTTCCGCTACCAATAAGCCAATTAAAATATCAATAAATAAAATAAAAATCTAAATCATTAACAAAAATAGTGTGTTTCCATTTTAAAACAATGTCATAAGTAGTGTAACAACTGAAGGTCGGAAATTATTCACAGAAATATGTATAATGGTAATTAAAAATATACGTGCTAGATTTTTTCCCGTTTCTATACACTGATGGGCACAACTAAAGTAACGCTTAAACAAATTTCGCGTCAACAAGGCCCATTTTCGAAAATAATTATAGTGACCTACAAAGGAAATATACCTCTAGGCTTTTGGCACTGTTAAAAACCTATGGAAATTTACATAGATTTTACCTATTATATGATGGTAAATTTTCATGAAAAAGCTGTAAATATCAATATTTCATATTTTGTTTGTAAATATCAATAAAATGATGTAAAAATACACAAAAAACTCCTAAAAATACATCTCCGCAAGTAAAATAACATATTTTCCATTTGTTTTGTTAATTTACACGAATAAGAACTACTAATATACATATTTTGTTGCTAAAATTAAATTTTATTTCTGCGTTCAGTAGTTTTCGACAATAAAATGTATACACACACAACTTTATTGTAGAAAATACATATTGTGATGCAAAATTACACGATACGTTAAATAATATACTTAATAAGTGGAATAACACATATATAATTAATATCAAGTACATGTTTTAAGTGTAATACACAACAGTATTGTAAAAACACACATAGAGTAACACAAAATTACACAAAACGTGAATTAATAAACTCAAAGAGTAAAATAATAAATGTTTAATGTAAATCTAATACATTTTTGATGTTATTATTTTAAATAAAGTGTGTATTGTTTTACACAAAGTGTGTACTTTGCGTTCGGAAAGTGCATATTTGCCCATTGGCGCCATTCTGCCGCGTTCTCGCCCAAGCACTAGTCGCTCAGCATTAGTTCGCTTTCACCCTTCGAAATTCACGGTAGTTGGTGTGGTGTTCCTATATTGTTAAGGTTAATAAGGTAAGTAGGTATATTATCATCGCACTACGATTCATTAACATAGATTAACAAGCTGTCTTAAGGTCGATGTCGTTGGTCAGTGGTAAAATAAAATTACATGTGATGGCATTGATGATCCTGATGCCACTTTGTTGCAGGATGAGGAATAGAACTTCTGAAGATACGCAGAATCTGCCGGTAATACTCCGCGTTGTAAAATCAGGTAATGATAATAACACTCTATATATGTATAATGTATATACATACATATATTTTTATTTTTTTAGGTTTTTTAAGCTGCTGTTGGAGAGTAAACCGATCAATGACAGCACGTACGATAGATAGCTCCACTTTTGCGTTTGGGGTTGCTTCTTCAATATATTTTATAGCATATTTGCAAGATCAAAAACAAAAAAAAATGCTACACGATGGAGTTTGTACAGCAATATTATGGAAATATCCACCTGATGCCGGATCAAAAATTCCCTACCAAGAAAAGCGTCTCCAAGGCTCGTATGTTAAGACTTGTTCGTAGGCTGCACGATGTTGTTTAAATAAGTAGGTATAGCGTAAAATTAGTGGTTTTTACAAAATGAGTCAATATCTTCAGATTATTTATTTCTTCTTAGTTTTTAAACTAAACAATGTCGCGAAAGCAAATTCTTTCTTCCATAAATAATTTTTTGTATGTTGATTTTAGTTTCATATAAGTAAGTAAGTTTTAAGTCTATTTTGCTTTGTCGTGTTTTTCGTTAACTGTCTTAACTTGAGTATAACCCCCCATTTTTTCAGAAATTAAAAATGACACAAACCTGAATCAGTGTAATCAGTCCTTATAATCAGTGACTAGAATATTATTGTATTGGAGAGTTTTGATAAAAAAAACCAAGATTCCAAAATTTGAGATTAGTTGTCTCACTTCTATTTCCGCAGAAAGAGGGGGGTACAGGTTTGCTAACTCACTCTGTATAATTAAAATTATTGTAAGTATATCATATTTACGTTAGAATGTATTTTTATTTTAAACAATACAGATTTTCTAAAGTTAATGTTGTTTAATAGTGTCCTTATTATTGGAAGTGACGGTACATGTTGATTGAAAAGAATAATAAAAGTAGGTAAGTTGGTACATTTTAAGTGGTATTTTAAGTTATAATACAAACATATTTTTGCAGTAATTAATTAATTAAATAATTAATTAATTGATGATACCTACGTATTTGCACAATGGATTGGGTGCAGTTGCTATTAGTATGCAAATAAATACTAATAGCGAAAGCACCAAATTCATTGTGTAAATACAATGGTGTCATTTATGTAAAAATATATTCTTACGTTACATAATATTGCATGTATTTTAATACACGCAATCATGGAAAGTGGTTTACATATATTTATGTATGAAACACATTTATATGTAATAATACTTCTGACATGTAAACTGATTTACACATACATATGTAGGTTACATAGTTATCTGTATTAATACTTCTGCCGTGTAAATACAAATACATATTTTTATGTATGTTACGCATCGATTTGTATTGATACTTATAATTATGGAAAGTGGTTTCACATTGTTTATGTACAATGCACCTAAACGTGTAGAATATACATATTCTCTTGTAATGAATTACATTTTTTTGTGGCTACAAATAACCAGTTAGATATCGTGTAAATTCTGCTAACAGTGTGGTACGCGTTAAATGAAAAATCAAAAAACGAGAAATTATTGTTGAAAAGTACAAAGTTTCACTCTAACTGATTTGGTCACTCTATAGACATTTTTATTAAATAATGTGTACATATTACATAAAAGTTTAAAACAAAACTACGTCATTTACTATTTACTTAGTGTGAAGTTAATTTAAAAAGGTCTTTTATGTAAAATCTTGTATTTACATTGAGAAGTATGCAAACTGACAACTCTTCATTCAATGCTACCAATTATGTATTCCATCGCCGTGCGGCGTATTTTTATCCCACTTCCAATCAATTTCATTAAAATTTACCAGTATATTTGCCAGATTTAATTGGGTATAAAATGCAAATGCTCGTTTGATCCATAGATAGATATCATATTCATCCATCAAAACTAGCTTTCGAGTTTTTCAGGGGCCCGCCGCCTACGCCGCCGGCTGAAATTTCCATTTCCAATTTTCCAACAGATCTGCCAACTGTTATATAACGCCTGCCATAAAATCCCAATAATACCTATCCTCCAACACGAAACCTACATCGCTCCGCATACACACGTCCACTTCCAATACCGGCATGAAAAAAACCATTGTAAATGCGGAAACGCGGTACGAAAATACGAAATATGAATTTTATTTGCATATGTGGATATCGAGTCGATCGGCTCGTAAAAATTTAATTTTACTGCCGGTGGAAAATATTTGAAAAAAATGGGGATTACATGACCAGAATTTGACCTGGCTTATGTTTAATTGAGAAAAAAAACGAAAACTTTAACTAGGAAATAATTTTCTAGAACAATATTACAATTCAAACCCAAACTACAACTCTATCGATAAACTAAAAGACGAATGAAAAACACAGTGAAAAAGTACTTTGAAACTCCTACCTTACAAGCAGATACTTAAACCTGTGTGGACCTATGCAACATTCCGGTGCAACCGGAAGTAACCAGAATATTTTAATTAAGACAGGCCGCCGTGAAAGACTTTGATGTATACAAAACTTTTTTTGTATTCGACAATACATAGTAAAAAAAAATTACATCAATATGCATGGTTACAAATACGCCAGCCATTTTGATGTGATTCATGTTTTAAACAAGCAATGCGTTTGTAAAATTACAGTTTCGATTGACAATTACATAACGTCTTGTAATTTGCCTTTAATTTTGATGTGGTCGATTACATGAATAATGGTGTGATTTTCATATTTTTCATGTAAATCTATGGTAGATCTTTTTTGTTTATTGGTATGATGTAGGTATATAATTACGTGAATTACATGAATAATGGTGTGATGTTCATATTTTTCATGTAAATCTATGGTAGATCTTTTTTGTTTATTGGTATGATGTAGGTATATAATAACACTTACCCTATTATGTAAATAATCCGTACAATTTATTAAAATTATTTTAAAAATAATTGCCCTATATTTATGTATACAGGTGTCTCAACAGTGCGATCACGGAAGATTGTGCCTCTATTAATGAAGATATTTTACAACTGATTTCACTCATATATACAGAACGCAGAGGTGCACATTTTAAAATTATTAGCCTGTATACAGGGTGTTCCATAAGGGAGTACCAACCCAAACTTATGTTTGGGTTTTTTAAGGAACAACCTATATTTCGGCACAATTTTGAATTCCTCGCAAAATATTACGCCAATGAAAAATAACATTACCTACCCTAAACTTTATACTTTTTGATTTATTGGCATTTTTATGGAAAAACAACAGTCTAAGAAAAATTGTATATCTCAATACCTGTTTATAATTTTATTGTGTACGCTTAGATTATGAATAAGTAAGAAGCGTTCTATTAGCGTGATTACCTACCATATCCAAATTGTGTACAGGGTGGTCATGCTGTGCAACAAAATATAGCAAACAATTTTTCCTAAGAAAGTTAATTTTTTTTTAATGGAACACAATGTATGTAATTAATTTTTTGAATTCTACGCATCGCTCTGCATTAAAAAGTACTAGCACCCACCAGTGCTAAAGTAAACAATTGCGGAGATAATTAGTCTTCTTTATAAAGAAATCGATTTTTCTATCAATTAGTGCTTCTACACCTACATTAACCATTAAACCAGCTACATATTTGCCTAAATTACTGTTTTCTCGCATGATTTCATATTTTTTTTTAATAAATCAAAACATTTAATCACATCTGCAATTTAATATTTTAATTTGAAATAAAATTTTACTTATACCCTATTGGCCATGAAAAATTGTGCTAAAGAAGTTATTAAGGTATAAAGCTGAGAACCCACACCATGTCGTCAAGAACCCACACCATGTCAATTAGTTCCCACTGAGAAAAGTTCGCCATATTTTCAAAAATTAGCAAATCTAACCTAACAATATCACCACCACTGACAGATATTATTCTGACATTAATCATAGGGATGAAACATCCACCAACTGTCAAGTTGACAAGCCAGAATTACATGATGACAAACTTAGGTATACGACTTTTTTTGGCGCGGATTGTACGTAAGAATAAATATAGAATATATTTTGAAAAGAAAACATTAAACATTTAACACACAGTTTTAACATAAATAAACAAAAAGCAGTCTATAGCATCATAAAAGTGTATAGCAGTATAAATATGTTATGAGATTAAAATCCTAGGTGTATGCGATTTAGATCATATCTTCAACAGTCAACCATAAATAAAAGATTTATTCTACATTATTGAGTTTCAGAGAGGGGGTTAAACAATAGATTTAATGCAATACATTTTTATTTGTGTAGCATAATCCCCATTTCCGAAACGGAGCGAAAACATAACTGAGACTTAAAGTTAAGCTATAAAACTACATATTATTTTGACATAGACAACAATTGAAGAGGTGGAATGCAAAAGGGTTAAGAGTGCTCTTTTTCTTTGTATCCAAAATAGCTCAATGTGATGCAGGATTTACACTTTCACCCCTTTCCATTCGTTTAAATTTATAAACGTAGGTACACATAGGTACACAAACCTTCAGGAAACACATGTAATTAAAAAGTTTAGACTGAACGGTTTACACTGACGTCACATCCAAAAATATGTTTATACTTCACCAATTTCAAAGGCCCAAGGTGTAAGGTTTTTTAATTCTTTTGATATATCATCCATATCGTCTTTCTAAAAACCAATAATTTTATTAGACTAACAAAAAGCATATTTCTAGTTTCCAGTTTTAATGTTTACCTTCACTCTTATACGCAATTTTCTAACATTCTCTTTAAAATCTTTTGCTGTAATCAATATACTTTTCCTTGTAATCTTCAGAATGAAATACAAAACCACGTATATCACTATGAATTTGCAAATGTTTTCTTAATTTAGCAGAGTGGCTAAACTGCAGCTCAACGGCATGTTTGATGGAAAAAACGTACAGTTACCTCATGGTATAAACGGAAAAAAACACTCACAAAGTGTGTCTATATACCCCATAGCAATCAAATAACACACCACTTTTGCTTCAGACGCTTAAGCAACAATCCAACACAACATCGACTGTGCGATCGCCATCGCAAACACTTGTTTGGTTGCGATTTTACATATCCGATTGTAACAATACATACAACATTGTAAAATGACTGCAGTAATACACAACACATGTATTTTCACATTATGTTTGATGTAATTCATCAGTTACATGAATAACAGTATTGTTTTTGCATCTATAGTGATGGAAAACTACATTTATTTTTTACAGTGTACATACGGGTAGGTATATTTCACTCAACGAATTTACTAAATCTTTATTCGACCGGTTTATCACGAACAAATGCACAATAAACAAATAAATAATTTCGTTTAATATTTCAATTAGGTTTTGCGTACGCGTTAGCGTAAACATTATTACAATTAATTTCGATATTATGGAAAATCAACAAAAGCGCTTCGCCGCGTCGCGTCGCGTCAATTGTTTGTGCGGAATTTCAATTGTTTCGAACGGGACGGGGTTTTAAAAAACAAACGAAAGCGAGCAGCACGCATTACTGATCAATTGTTGAACGGCAAAATTCGAATTGCGCATCCAGCCGCTGCATTAATCAATTGTGCAAATTAATTTGCGTTTTGTTTTACTGTTCCAACAATTTACTACTCCGAATGTATTTAATACTAAACAAAGTCAGTCAACCGTGGATGGGTTTTTTAATTTATATTTTTTTCTGTACTTACATCTTCAGGGTAAGCCTTAACATTTGATATTCTTGAAAAGTACGTATCTTGGACAAGATAGTTAAGATATTTAAACTAATCTAAAAGATTTGAATCTGAATTCTATAAACCAGGTACTTGACTATAATAGGCTATCCACTGATGTCCTATATTTAATGTGTCCTAAACAAGAAGCACTGACAAGTGACAATTCACTCAATTGCCTCTGCTTTTGACATTTCACTGAACTAGTTCCTGTTTAGTTCTCTTTAGTCTTCTCGCTAGATTCTGGTTGTCCAGTAGCTGCAGGGCCTCTACGTTGACATGATGGCTTAGGCGAGATTCATGTTTAGTGGCGAATCTGTTTATCTCTTGGATGACTTGTGGGACACCAAGATCACGGTGCAGGTCACTATTCCGTATGTACCATGAAGCGTTAACCATATTCCTTAGTACTTTATTTTGGAAAATCTGGATTATTTGTATATTGGAACTTTTTGCGCAGCCCCAAAGCTGGATGCCGTAAAACAAAATCGGTTTTAGTACTTGGTTGTAAACTTGTAGTTTGTTCTGTACTGACAACTGAGAGTTTCTTCCCAGAAACCAGTACACTTCTCTGTATTTGAGGCCAAGCTCTACTCTTTTCTTCTTAACGCGTTCTTTCCACTTTAGCTTTGTATCCAGAGTCATACCCAAATACGTTGCAGTGTTCGCATATGGAACTATGGCGTCGTTAATCTTGACATGAGGTATGTCCTCGATTCTTTTGTTTGTCAATGTTGAATCAATGTGGACATATTTTAGTTTGTTGAGCTTGGTCTTTCATGTTTTGTTGCATTGCTGTATCTTATTACCAGCTTGTTGAAGGTTCCTAGTAGATTCTCCAACAGTTGATCCCGCTCCCATCATCTGCGAAACTTTTACATTTACCAGGTATGGTAGGTTACTTATAGTACAATACGTAGAAAATTGTCCAAATGCGTATTCGTGCTTTCACTTATTAGGTGTATCAATTTCTTCATGCCAAACCTTATTGAATGCTTGTGTCACATCAAAAAATATTGTTGATCAAATAACTGTTCTAATGCTTTCTCTATTATATCTATTATTCTATATTTCACCAAAACCTAATTAGTGACTTTGAATTTTCTTCTGAGTTTCTTTCCCCCAATTATTGGTTTCATTCCCTTTAGAAGCTGCTTTTAAAGGTTCATAATCTTCACGTATGGTATGAAAACCGTGTAAACGAATGTTATTAATGTTGAAGGTTGCAAATATTGTAGTCGATATTAGCAGTTATACAGTGCTGGTCTCAGACCGTATTGCATGAATCAGTCATAAGAAAATACTCACAGAAAAATCTTGAGTCCTATAACACTGATCACACACATTTTGTTACCACTGATTTGTGCAAATTGGTCCAGAATCAGCACTGTTTGCCTGCTGATCTTTGCATTACAACCATGGACCATTTTCAAATGTATTTTTAGGTGGGATATTGTAGAACGTTGAAATTTAGATATTTTTCGTATTAATCGTGCACATCTTGTATAATGGATAGTAGAGTAGAATAATAGAAACTTTGAACTATAAAGAATAATTCAGTTTTTACCTTATGAAGACATAAATCAAGTTACAAACTAAGTCTATAAGCTTTACAACTTTAGCTGCATTTTGCAACTTATATAATCAATAGGAGAAACCAATTTTGCTTTAACAGTCACAACAAAGTACAGAACTCGTATATACATAAACATTTTATTTTCCGGTGAATAAAAGTTCATGGTTATTCTCTAAGCCCTTAAAAACAGCGGTCGGGTCTAACGCGTTTTGTCCGCTTTTTACGATTGCAAATGTGATTTGTATAATGTGCAAAGTTTGAATTTGAAGTTGAAGTTTGACCCAATTTCAGTCGAAAGAATCATCCGCGACCGAAGTGGAAGTGGTAATATTGGACTGATGGAAGAACAAACTTTCAATTCCCCCTATCGATCGCAATCTATCTAAAAATTGAACTGCTTGTCCTTATTTTTTGATGGTTTCAATTCACCACTTGGCAATTTTATTTTTCGACGAAGTTTACTTTTCGTATTAAATACGTGAGTACCCGGCACTTAAAATTGATTGATTATTTGCAGTATCTTGGAGTAAGTATAAAATAAACACACCAGCCAATTCCCAAATTATTTTAGTTTCCTATATTTTCCTTTATTCTAAACTGGAAAAACTAACACTTCACTTACAGTGCTCTACTTTTTACACATTCACTGAACTAGTTCGTAGGGCTTAACGTTAATGTAGACAGATTTCAGTTTATTGAGCTTGGTCCATATTTGATTGCTCGCTTCCTAGTATAGATTCTTCTACAGTGCGAAAGTGGCGATTGTCACTATTGTCTTCTAGCCGTGGTCATTTATAAGTCATTTATAAATAGTATTTAGAGGGTTGGTCCCAAAACACTACCCTGGGGCACGCCTATTTCTTCTTCTCTTAGAAGCGAGAATTCATCTATCTGATATGTAGTCTTTAGAAAATAAATTGCTCCCGTGCGTCTACATTTGTAATTGCAAACGTTTCGCGAAACTTGTTGCTCGCTTCTTCAGAGCTAACTTCATTCTGAAGACCTACTAAAGAACTCCACCTTATATAGCTAGTTTTACATCTCACTCTTTTTTTCAACTGACCGCGTTAGGATTGATTTCCAGATGTTTGTAAATTTCCATGGCTTCTCTAATAATCATCGTCATCGAAGTCCATTCTGTGCCCCGACTCATGGCAGCGTTCAGCAATAGTGGGCTGTTGAATCTTGCCTAGCCGGGGGTCTCTACTGTGTGCTTTGGCTCAACATTCCACGCTTCGTCCTGTCTGTCCTACATAGCATGTTCCGCACTCACATGTTATCTTGTATACCCCTTCGTTCTTCAGGAGTGGTGTGATACCCTTTGGGTTGGGCAAAAGTTCCTTTACCTTAGCTGGTACTCTATACCTTAGCGTGATACCAGATTTCTTCAGTAATCTACCGATTCTCTCTGATACCCCACTTACGTATTGTAACCAAACAAGCCCTTTTGACTCTTGCGGTTCCTGTGGAACTTGCGGTTTCAGTGGCACCCCGTATGTCAGACTTGGTTTATCCATTCTAACGTAAGGCCCACTCCAAGTGACTCCGTTCGTCGTCCAAGGTGCTAGAGTCGCATACCTTCTCTACTCTGTTGAACAGAGTGTTAATAACACTTCTTTTCTGATAGGAATGGTGGTGTGATTTGGCGTTCAAGTACCGATCGGTATGTGTCTTCTGATGGTAGACTGTTTGTCCAACCCTACCCGTTGGCGTTCTGTATACCAGCACATCCAAGAATTGCAGCTGATTATCCTCTTCTATTTCCACTGTGCATTTGATGGTAGGACTAACATTGTTTAGGTGGTTAAGGAACTCGGTAAGTTTGTCTCTACCATGTGGCCAAACCACAAACGTATCGTCGATATATCTACCCCATTGCTTGGGTTTGTAAGGATTTTACCTAATGGCTTCTTCTTCAAACAATTCCATGAAGAAATTGGCGATTCCCGGTGAAAGAAGTGATACCATAGCTGCACAAGCTACCTTCTCATAAATTACTCCCGCTCATTTGAAGTACGTGGTCGAGAGACAGTTCCTACTCTACAAGATCCGGCACATCCTCAGGTAGACCTAGGGGGCTATTGTTGTGCAAAGGCCTTCGACCGCCGTCTTAATCGGAACACAGATGAAGAGTTATGTTACATCAAAACTTACGAGAATATCCTGAGAGTCACTAACAACTTCCTGCAGAATCTGAATAAAATGTTCAGAGTGCTTAACAAATGCTACATAGAAATGTAGTTTGTCCTATAGACGGTTGGATAATTTTTGACTAGTATTTTGCCAACAAATAGGTTAGGAAACCTATTTCACTGACGATTTGTCACACTAATACGCTATCTTTATGAATCATCTCCTAACCGTAGATCCTAGGTGCTCTGGGGGCTTGAACAAAAAGTTTATTTGTTCTTGTTCGGGAATCGATGATGATTTAACCAATTCCTTCACTCGTCTTCCAACTTATCTGTTGGATCTTTGGCGATTTTACGGTACGTGTTTGGGTCCAATATATCTTCCTGTTGTGGTCATCCTTGTTCAATATCACCGTTGCATTCCCTTTATCCGCAGGTAGTACTGTGAAATATTTGTGATCCTTGATGGTCTTCAGAGAGTACTTCTCTTCTTTGGTTCGGCGTTCGTTTGCAAAACAGCTGATCAAACGTAGCGCATGTGTCTGGGCGTTACAGTATCAACAAACCCGCTATTATAATAGTAAAATCACGACATCGTTGTAATTTTACGAATTTAAGGTATATTTCCATTGTATTTTTACTAAAAGATCATTGTAATTGAAATAAAGCAGCAATATCGCTGTAATAGTACACAGACTTGTAAAAATAATTGGAATTACTTGCAATTTTCATACTTACCACATTTCTATTGTAATTTTCACAATGATTTATGTGTAATTTTACAGCCATTTTTCTCAGTGTAGGACCGACAATTCACCGGTGGAGACTTGGTAATTAGACGTATTTATAGGTACTTTGTCCACGGTTGTAGATTTGGTCACAATCTTCTTAGCATCTAACTTAACAGAATTCTTCTTGTGAGATTCAGTTGCATTGTCATCCAATCATCGGCTGACAAACTATTTGCTAATTTGAGATGAGTTTTTAGCAATTTATTCAGTTGTTCAAACAGCTCTGACATCATTGGTAGCGGTGATATGGCGCGATATGATGCCTTCTGCTACTTTCCAGACACCATATTTATCATATACAACACACTGCCTGGGAGAACAAAGCTATACTCACAACGGAACAGTATATCTGCGAGTTCCACAAGGGATAGTGTTGACACCTGTTTTGTTCCTTATCTGGGAAGAAGACAGAAACATCGCAGAACCAACAACTAACCTACAAATGAGGTCATCACTCCAACAAAAAAGAATGGGCGAATTAACGCGAAAAAACATCAACAATGATTCAATAAATTGTCTCCATTGATTATCTTTTAAAGCAAAACATAACACTCAATTTCCTTTAAACCCATCGATTCGAAAAAAAACATATTCAAAGTTGTTCAATATCCGTCAGCACATCTAGATAAAAAAAAATTTCTCTCCTCGAATATACATCAATCACCTCGGCGAGTAAATAGGCATCATCGATGTTTTCCCTGGTGTGTGTCATTTTCACGATTCTGTCGGCTGTATTAAAAGTGTCGGAAAGCAAGCAAGGTAAGCTTTGCGTTCGTCAATGTAACAGAGAGGGGAGGACTAAAAATTCGAGCTACTCGAGATTGAGTTTTTTTTTTATTTTACCCGAGAGCGTTGGGTGGAAATCAAGTGGCAGATAGACAAGAAGTTTTATTAAAAAGTTCTGGGGTGAGGCACGTTGCGTCGGATGCCGAGAGACCTCTGGTGGTGTTTTCATTAAGCTTCGGCGCCGGTTTATCTGTTGCGATGGGTAAAGTTTGCCCGAAAGAAAGTTTTATGCTGAAGTTTTACCGAGCAATTCAAAAATCTTTATAAAATTCGCTATACGTATATATGCTCAGATTGCTCAGTCTACATCCCGAAAAAACAGGCAAATCGTATCAGTTTCGCTATAAATAAAAGAAAATTGGAAATATTATTGTGATATCAATTATTATAGTATAGTATTACAACATACAATAATCAATAATACCACAAAGCTTTTTGAACATTTATTAATTATAAAAAGTTTTGTATGTGCTAGAAAGACCATAGTCAAAATTTTGATTTAACAATTGCCTGCAAAACAAGAACTTGCTCAAAGTTGATCACGACTAAATTATCCGTTTTTCACAATTAAGTTTGAAATGTCACAAGGGGTAGTTTAAGTAAATACTTTCTCTTTTAATATTTTAAGTTCACAAAATTATTAACAACAAAAAATTGACCGCTTGATAATGCGGTACTGTTAACTAGGTCACTATAATAATTTTCCCCTTATTTTTTAACTAATTTTATCTATGTTCGTTCTCCGGGTTAGCTTGTGAACTTATTTTTTCTTTCTAATAGAAAAAAAAATTCACGTATGGAATAAGTTTTCAAATAGCTTGAATCGCTCATTTCGCACAAAATTCTACTACAAAGTAGTCTTTCTTGCATTAAAATACCTGTTTTTGATACAAGAATACCGTCAACATTTTTACAAAATGAGTATTCTAAATCGGATTCTAGAAAAGGTTTACGTACTTTTTATTTTGTCCAATCTCATAAAAAAACGAAGTGTTTGTGAACCCCAAAGTCAAATGAATTAAAAATAGTTTAAATGTATGCCAGTTATTTTGATTGAAAAAAAACTAATAGCCCTTGACAAATTTAAAAATTTCTTGTTTTCCTGTCACTCTGTAGGATAAATTCGTTGGCTTTGGACTGTAAAGCATCCAAAACTCTTTATAACGAATATTTCCATCAACGAAATGTAATTTCGGTCCATTATTCGTATACTTAGGTCCACTTAGGTTTATTAAGTTATATCATAAATTAGCCTACCACAATTATTAGCTTAATACAAAACATTATCCATTAACTTGTTAGTGTAGATGTAAAGTACAATATTTGAAACTGATTGATTAACCTTGCCAATAATTAAATAAATCGAAAACAAAACAAGTCACAACGGTTCTGTGTACTTTTGTTCGGAAAATGTGGATCTTAAAACTGAAAAAATTGTGAACTGCACACAGAAAAGTGATTATTTGGAACGAGAAAACATAATTTCTTGAATTTATTTACTAGATTCAAATGCATAGATATTTACTTCGATGTAGAAAGTTAGGTATATACAAGAAATGCCACATACTCAATATAAGTAAAATAATTTCTCAGATAAATGCTGTCAACAAATAAATTCTTTCTTTATAAGAACCAATATTGTATTGAAAGAAGTAGTTGAATTTTTCGTCCCAAAAATGTTAATTTCTCCAACGAAGTAATAGTAAATCCATCCAAGTGCGTAGTTACTAGATACACGAAAATAGAAGACATTTAATATAAGTAAGTATTGTTTACTGAATAAAAACCCACCAATTATTTAACTGAAGTGATTCTCACTTCTTTCAAATAATCCCTTTCTCTGGAATAAATATGCGCACCGTGATTTTGTCAAGGCTCGCGCGCGCGCCCGCGCGCGGCCTAACCTACGAAAACAACAACGAAGTACCCGTGGGGGATGTGCCTTGTGAATAGTGTACAATAAACATTTCAACACGGAATAGTTTGATGTAACGCACGCAACAGTTTAGAACGAGAAAGTAAATATAACATACTTATCTTGTTAATTATCAATAGGAAACGTATTTGTGCCAAATCTTTAAAATTCTTACATTAAGAAGCTAAAAATATTTACCGGGAATAAAAATATACACTTCATTGAAGACTGTTTACTTACTTCACCAGAGTAACCACTTTCTTAAATCTAGTAATTATTCCAAGAAATAAAATTTCTTGGTTGAAGTCAATAATCACTCGCGTATATACGAACCTACCAACTACTTCAGCCAAGTAATTCTCTCTTCGTTCGAGACATCACTTTTCTGTGTGTGAGCTTCGATTTTGAGGAATTCGAGCCAAAAGTCCAAAACAAAATACTGCAAAATACTCATTATTTTCTTAGAAAATTAAACACATTTCGATATTTCTGACTTTGCATTCAGATTGTACAGAAAAAAAAGCATAACAGAATCGGTTTTAACTTGATCTTAACTTTTTTCTTCTGTTGGCTAGGTTGGTAGTATTTAGTATTTTGCATTCTTGAAAAATTAAATACGTAGAGATCTGTGAACTGATCTGAAATTTAAACTCAAAAGTTTATCGATTTTCTTTTATTAAGATAATAATCGTGGCATATTGTAAAAATTATTATTTTTCAGTTTATATATAATTCTGAACTAATATATGCTATATACCTGAGGGCCAGAAAAAAAAAAACGGTACAAAAAAGTGTGAAGATTGAAACCATGTCATATTCGCAACAACAGAACGTTACAATCCAATGTTATGTTGCTTTATGTATGGCTATGCAGCATTTTTAATAATATATGGTCAGTTTAATGTGAAATGCAAGGTGTATTGAAATCAATAGATAATGTCTAATGACATTTATTTCTGTCCAAAAGGACTGTAGAGATTTTATAGCATCGTATACAAGTCATTTGTTTTCTTATACAGGGATGAAATTTTTAAACAATGTTTTTATTGGTTACTAAAAAAAATTAGCGGCACGTGAAATCTAATTGTGTACTTGAGTTATCTTTAAAGATTGTGGAGAAACCACTGGTCTTGTTATGGGCTGCATGTTTGCTTTTAATATTTTAAGTGGTCTTTTCGTCAGTTTCAATTACGATGTACCACACTTGTTGTTTGCTGTAACTGTTTACACTTGCTGTAAATTTTCAAAGTATGTTGCTTGTTCTTGTTCTTTTGTTTGTTTTTGCAAAGACTGAATCGGAGCTGGAATTAACGTTTTTTGAGTACCTAAACATAAAAATTTGCAAAAAATCTACAGCTCAATGAGTGTAGTACAATATGTAAAATAGAATCCTTCAAAAATTTAAATAAGAACATCGCACCCAGAAGAAAACTAGAAGTTGGCTATAGTTTCTCCACCATTTTTAAAGAAAATTCGTGGCTATGCAATGCTTTCGTTGCAAACGTCCAACTGAAACAGCTTTTTTTGAGTAAAAACAGGAAAATAACGATGTTTCAAGATTTCATCGTATATACTAAAAAAAACACTCTGTATACGATGCTATAAAATCTGTACTGTTCATTTTCACCAAATAAAAACAATTGTCATTACCTAGTAATTTTGATGAACTTTCATTTCACATTGAATTGGCCCGATATTATTAGAAATCTTGCATTGCCATACATTCCTGTTTTTTCAAAGAAATGCTTGAATTTACTTAATATCTTTAAAAATATGAGTAATTGAAAATTTGTACCGTTTTTTGCCCTCAATTTATATTATATAATAATGTAAAAATATTTATTGTTTATGTATAAGGCAAATCAAAATAATCATCAACATCACATATTTCATTTGTCATCCATTTTGGCGTCTGATAATATTGAATACAACAAGCTCTGTTATCTATGGCGGTTATTTTCTTATTACTCTTTGTATTCAAAGTCACATGGACTTTATGTAATAGTATCTCCATATTTTAATAATTGTTTTATTTTTGTGGATCGTTTAAATGATATCATAAAAGTTGTACCTACTGTCTTCAAGATCAGATATTGATTTGGTCACGAATTTTTTGCCCATGGCAGTTCGTAAAAAAAAATTTGAAATTTTGATGTGTTGTGTTGAAACATTATTAATATTAAATAAAAAATCAGTTTGAATAGAGTAATTCGTCATTTTAAGGTTCAAATTAATAGATAAACAATTGAAAGACGACAATAGTCCAATCAATTGTTATCGAAAGAATAACTCAAAACAAAACATGCGGAAAACAATATTCAAAATCGAAAATTCTATAATCCTATTCGTGGATAGTAGCAGCCTGCAGAAGAAATTCCTTATAACACATTTCTAATTAATAGAAAACCATTTGAAAGCAACAATATTAGTTTGAAAACATTCAATTATCGAAAAAGATTGTTCAAAACATAGAATACAGAGATTTTACAAAATCGAAAAATGTATGCATTGTACGTAAAATTGACATATGCACAGTTCGTTCATCAAATTCAGGGATAGAACTAAAAAAGTTTCGTTATGAATTCCACAAGATTACAAATTTAATTAACAGTTTGGTTATGTTTTATCTAATATCATAAAATGACAATAGCATTTTGTCTACTTACGCTATTGAAATTAGTAGAAAAGTACAAACGAAATAACCTACGTTAACTAATTCTGTTTTCTCTTTTTCAGGTAAGAATTACAACGCCTCTATACTTCGTCTTCGCACGAATAAACGTTTAGTAAATACGTAAGTAGATTTTAAATTCTGTAGGTCACTATTCTAATAAATCTAAATCATAACTGTATTTATTTTAAGACGTATTTTAAACATAATAACAACGTCCTAAAATTTGTTGTTGTTAAAAACCACTGACATAATACACCATCCATCATCTTATTTATTGTTCTCATAGCTTTGAAAACAAACCCTTTGTATATTATAATCCCTCAAAACCATATATTTTCTGATTCACTAATTTAATCATTATTTTGAAATGCATACTAAAAACAAAAAAACTGTTTGTTCTGAGATTCCAATGGAAAATATAAGACGTCAATTACGAGGGTTGCCCTACCCCATACAAAAGGATGACGGCAATAACATAAAGCACAGAATATTTACCGTCTAGCTCGAGGACAATATCGAGAAAGATGATTCAAACTCATATAAACGTAGCGAGGCACAAGTTATTATTTATCTTCCCCTTATCTTTTATTTCCTGCATTACAGTCTGATCATAAATCTTTAGATGAGGAGGACTTTATTGATCCCAATATCGAATGGAATGAATAGAAATTTGCAAGTAACGTTAAACTGGCTGTCCTGGAATTCGTAGAATTTTAGACAAAAAAATGTGTTTCATATAATTTATTGGGATTTAAGTAAGGGATCATGTTTTATTAGATTGCGAAATACGTGTTTATTGGCTGAAGTTTGTTTATACTGCAATAAAAGCTTATGTTTTGGTATTAGTTATTATAAACAACGTTTATTTATTTATTGTTTCAAGTTTCTGCTTTCATGTACGTTGGAAAACAATAAGTTAAAATACCTAAACAAAGCAGTCACATTAAACAAATAAAACGAATAAATTCCAACTTAGGTAATTATTCTATACACCCTGGCTGGGCATCACAAATAACAATAATGTTTGAAATCTAGAAAAAATGTCTATTCATCATATTCATATTCGTAGCCTAGTTCCTGTATGTTAGGCAAAGACAAATCGTAGTGTAAATAAAATATGAACAAATTCTCAAAAAGTCGGTAGAAAGCTTGACATCATTCATATACAATGTGTCCAGGAAAGTCCGCATCATATGTAATTTTTTTTTATTATCAATTTCTCAGAAAATTTTATTCTTTATAAAAGTTGGCGGCTTGTATGAAACCAAAACGGCAATGGTCAAATATGTAAATTTCGGTGCCATATACCGAGCGATTCAGAATATATGAATTTGTGATAAGAGTAAAGTACCTTTATTTTCATTATTATCGATAAACATTATTTTGAAATGTTGTTTAGAAGTTAAAATTATATTCAAATATGAAATCACAACCACCTTTCTTAAACTTTTTTTTTTGTTTTTTTTTAATTTTTACTTTTATGACATATTATGACTCAATGCCAGTGATCCTAAAACGTCCATTTTAATCTATTTTTTAGAAATTTTAATAAAATTTTTACATTTTTTAATATTTTGGCATGATAACTAATGTTTATTTAGAACTAGCGCAGAATTACTCATTTTCTTGATGCAAAGTTGATATTTCACCCTGTAGATAATAATAGATCACACAATAATTAATACAGGAACGTTGCTTACCTTTAATTCAATTAATATTAATGACTTTGGATATGTTTATAATAGTAGTTATCCATCTACAGCAAGCGATTATCTCGATGTTGGTGATATTTTTAATGAAAGACACCCGGACAACTAAATTGCCCATTCAACCATTTCTAGGATAATCAAAAAATTCAAGCCGGCTGGGTATGTTGAAAATCTCTTTAGGAAACGCCACAAAAAATATCTTGACGAAAATAAGGAAGCAAGTTTACCAGTGTTGCAAACGGTAATCGAGTATAGAACGACTTCGTCTCGACAAATTGCTTCTCACACCCAATGCAGTAAATCAACAGCACATAACATAAAAACACAAAACTGAACAAATATCACCTTTATAAACCAAAATAACAACTAAACTATAAGCAAGAAAGAGACTATGGCATCTGGTATGATTTCATTATTATCGATAAACTTTATTTGGAGATGTTGTTTAGAAGTAAAATTTATATTGAAATTTGGAGTCACACGCACGTATCTTGAAATTCTTTTTTGTCTGTTTTTTTTTTCAAACTCTTGTGATAAATAGTAGTAAATCCCAGTGGTTGGTACTAAAAGCTTCCTTATAATCTATTTTATTGTTTGATTAAATTATTTATATTTTTTGTGATTTTCGTATGATAAGTAATGTTTATATAGAATTATCGCAACATTACCTATACATTATCTCCCGTTCCTCCCGTTCTATGCATAAATACATTCTTCGAGAAAAATCATAGGTAGCATTATTTAGAAAATTCCGTGGAATGGTTTAGAAGCAATGTTGTCTAACTTCCTCTAAGTCTAAATGGTCATTGTTTGTGTACTTTCTTCTTGACGTAACAAAAATAAATCTGAGGTGTAAAGTCGGGGAATCTAGGTGGCCAGTATCTCGATTCCGAATTTTTCTGCCTATCCAGCGGTGGTCTAATTTCAGGTTTAAAAATTCTTTTCAGAATCATATATTTTGTGGTTTTTTTTAAATAGATATTCAACAGACCCAGTCTACTTGAATTTTCTGATTATCCTAGAAATGGTTGACTGGGAAATTTGGTTGTCCGGGTCTTTCATTGAAAATATCACCAACATCGAGATAATTGCTTGCTGTAGATGGATAAGTGCTATTATTAACATATCCAAAGTCATTAATATTAATTGAATTAAAGGTAAGTCATGCTCCTGTATCAGTTATTGTATGATTTATTATTATCTACAGGGTGATATATCAACTTCGCATCAAGAAAATGAGTAATTTTGCGCTAGTTCTAAACAATCATTAGTTATCATACCAAAATAATAAAAATTGTAAAAAACGCATTCAAATTTCTAAAAAATAGATTATAATGGATCTTTTAGGATCACTGGCATTGACTAATATATGTCATAAAAGTAAAAATTTAAAGAAAGAAACAAAAAGAAAAATTAGATAGGTGGCTGTGACTTCATATTTGAATATAATTTTTACGTCTAAACAACATTTCCAAATAAAGTTTATCGATAATAATGAAAATAAAGGTACTTTACTCTTATCACAAATTCATATATTCTAAATCGCTCGGTATCTGGCAGCAAAATTTACATATTTGACTGTTGCCGTTTTGGTTTTATACAAGCCGCCAACTTTTATAAAGAATAAAATTTTCTGACATATGGATAATAAAAAAAAATGTCCATATGATGCGGAGTTTCCTGTATAATGTGCAAGTTTTCAAAACCTATAAAATATTTGTTGAAAAGAAATGTACCTACCCCAAAAAATAATAATGTACAAATAATGTAAAAAAATAATGTAATACATACAATCGATTCCACCTTTTTATTATCAAAGACTTCTCGCAAACTCTGATATAAAACTCGAATAAATCGAAAAGCAGTCGTCTGCCAAAAGCAAACAGCTCCCATATCAATCAAAATTAAGGCCAAAACTCACTGAATAAATCAGAGGGCGCGCTGGACTGTCGATATTTGGCGTTTTAGGGTGATTTATGAGCCTTAATTCATACACCGAATCGCCCCGAACCATCCCCGTTTATATATTTTTAATTGCGCCCCTAAATCATAACCGAGGGTTAAAATTCTATTTGCATCGCTGTATTGTGTCGTCAAGTTCCGGCAGAATGCGTATATCATCCTTCTCTCGCATTTATTTTTTGCGTGGTGGTGAAATTCATGAGGGATGAAATGGACGATTTTAGGATGGACGGGGGTACGAGGAATTGAAGATAGGGGTCGCTGCATCGCTCTAATGCATTTCGGCACGCGTTCTGAATTTTTAATGCAGCACAAAGTTTTCGTCTGCAAAGTTTTGCGATGGATGAGTTTTTTTTTTGCGTGAGGGGTGGGGTAATTAGTGGTTGTAATTTTAGAGCATGTCTCTGATATAACTTGAGTTTTAAATTGCCAAGAGAAATTATTATTTTTAGTCTAAATAATCTGATGTGGCCAGGCACATGACTTTATCATACTATATATAAAATTAATAGTTTAGCTGCATGAGATTCTATTTGATCGAGATCGGCTATGTCTGCATTAAAATAAAACTAGTAGAACGAGACAAATATCTCGATTAAAGCTGCGTTCGGATATTGTACTCCGTTGACAGCGGGTACACCGTAAAAAATGACACCTACGTGTTATTGGGTGTAAAAAGTGTAACGGTGTTCAATATCCGAACGCAGCCTATATTGACAGTAGCATTTTCAAGACATTAGCGTTTGACACTAGCTACTGTCATTAGAGTCCAAATAATCTGACATATCCTGGCTACTAGTTTTAAAGCAGTACGCCCGATCTCGATGAAATAGAATTTGCTCAAGCGGCTAAACTATAAATTCTACCAAAAAATGTCATATACATAAATTATGGAAAATTTCCTCTCCTTGAATTTATTATTTAACTATTTTGACGACATTACACAAATAGCCGCTCATTTGCAAAATCTTCGAAAAATGCTATGAGTAAACCACCAGCTCCTTTGGACCCTTTTCAACAGAAAGCTTTTCAGCTCTAAGTTTGGTTATAAAACTTCTAAATATGAAGTTTCGTCCCGATACCATTAGTAGTTTCTCCGGAATCGTCTCCACAAAAACGGGTACACACACACACACATACACACACACACACACACACACACACACACACACACACAGACATTTTTTTGTACCTTGGTCAAAAATGTTCAGGGGACCCAAAAAGACATATTTCCGCTAAAATCTCAAAAAATTTTTTTGGCATGATTACAATACTTTACATACTGCGTATGATAAAGTAAAAATGTGATTAGTAAACCAACCCACCCACAGCACTACATAATATATAAATATTGTATGGCTATTTATAGATAGTGTTTTAACTTTTAATAAATGTAAATTAAATAAATAAATTAATTAAACGTTAATGGTTGCAAATTAATAATTAATAATTTTATGGTTAATGGTAATTCAATTAATAATTATTAATATAATATTAATTAAATATGTTTTATTTATTATACTGTGTGCTCTTAGAGAACGTTTTGCACATACGCGCAGTGCTATATTGTAAATAATAATTAATATTCTGTATTCATTGACAGTACTTTAAGTACTTTATGTATATGGTTACTTTTATTGTAGAAAAGCGGGACAGTAGCGGGGCGGGGTAGGCAGTAGGATTCTTATAAACACAAAACTTATTGTTAGGATGTTTTTTTAGTTTGGTTGGTTACACAGATTTTTGTATTTTAAGCAACATCACACATACTCCTTTAAATTGTTGTGCTTGTGATCAAAACATATTTATTTGAACAACACATACTTCTTTGAATATTCGACATTATTTGCATTATTAGTGATTAATTGCTTTGCCATATTTATTTTAAATAAAAAAGTATTGTTTAATACAAGACGAAGCTTATTTCATTATCATTTATTATAGGGATTAAAATTGTATATATTAACTCTTCCCTTTAACATAAATGCTTCAAATGTATGCCGTTTGCACGAAATAAATATTCTAAATAAATTTTTATATTTTTTAAAAACATTTTTATTAACTGATAAATATAGTAAGAAAGACTAAGAAAGGTGAATTATATAATAAATAAATCTTAAGAGGCTGGTTCAGCCTAACTTCAGGTCTGTTCCGGTGGGCCCCTATTGGTCCAATTATTCAAACTGTTTAGTGCTCGTGTGGGTTTATTATTGAATAACGATAGCATCTTATGAGATTATAACAATCTAAATTAACTCTTCTTGGTCGGACTTGCTCGATATTTATTATACCCATGCCCAATTTTAAACAATTGCTGCTCAAAATAGACGTATAATTAGATGTCGTGATTTCAGGAATAACAATGTAATTATGTTTTCTGTGTCAAGTCCATCGTAGTTTCACTTTACGTCAATGTAATATTTGTGAAAATTCCAATAAATAAAACGAAATAAAGCTACACTTTTAAAAAATCGGCGTCGTATTTTCCCAATTTTTCCATCCATGTTCGAGGCCATTTCGAGGCTGGACAGTGTGGCCATCTACGATGTTGTCGAGAACTAGACGTCATTAGACGAAGATAGTAATGGGTCTATCTCTATCTACCATATACCACAAAAAAAGCTGTAACTCCCTAAAATTCACACATTTTATTTACTGGGACAGATTTCGAGAGTTCTAACCTACAAATCCGATATAATCTGAAAATGTAGAAAACTTGGGGACACTGCACAAAGAAGTATTCTAATCGAAATTAGGAGATTACATAAAAGTTCTACTATTATATCAGACATCAATCAGGTTTGTGCCTAAAGAAGTATACTATTGTTTTTTAAAATTTCCTTTTCAATTGTTAGGTTAGTTAGCAGAATATACATATAAACAGTGCTGTTTTATCCATTCTACTACCAGAGAATTCAAGCTCCAAGTATGGTATGATGCAGATAGCTCATTACGGGTTTTGTAATTGGATTCAAATCACATTACGAGGAATCAAAATCCTTACGTACTATTTTGTTGATCGAAGAGGATTTCTAGACAAGAGATGTGATTACTAATTTTCATAATTTCCATGAACTGACAATAAAATTATCGAGGTATGCTGAAGATTACCGATTTTTTATCAAATTTTTTGGTAATATTACTGGAAGACGTCTATAACATTATTATATGAGAAATGTATAATGGGACATAGTCGACTTGTCAACCACTGACTCCAGATGTTTTTCTTCTCTAGTGCAAAGTGTATGGAGAATTACGTTTAACACAACAAACCGCAGATAGTATTGCAATTAGCCCCGAAGAACCCGTATGCGTGTGGTCTCATGATAGCGAGGATCAACATTTTTGTGATTCTGATATTATAATATATTAATAAAGCTATATAATATTATAAAGCTTATGTTGTCTAATTGTCTTTTATAAATAATATATGAATTACAAATTGGTAAATAAAGAATAACTTATTAACTGTTTTGTTTTTCTTATACGTCATCAGATCCCTGCGCTGTGGATGTACATACGTATGTAATATCGACCCATGCAACAAAGACTATAGTAACTACATTTAGTTTGTTAGTTACGATAGTCTTCGTTGCATGGGTCGATATGTATTTGTTTTTCAGTAGCTAGGCATAAGTGTATTATGGGCTGAGAAATGAGTGCATAATCTATCGTACCAAGAGTAAGTAGTCCATGACCAAAGTTATTGGTACGGGGTTTGCTTTCTAGGAGGTATAAATGTATATGGGCGCATAATCTCAATACACTTTCAAATATTCCACATATTCACAGTACGTGTGCGTGTGTTCATAGTACGTGGTTTTTGCATATATCACTTCATAAACTGTAGACAAATGTTGAAGTTATTTATCATATAAATATATGATAAATATCTCACATTCTCCACATAGGTTATGTCACGGTTATGTCAACAATTTATCACAGTAATTTTTAGAGCTACCGTGTTATGTTGGTAACCGTTGTAAAATCACTAGACAGCCTGCTTACGTGTGCAAAAATAAATTGAAACAGCGTTAAATACGTTAGATCATATAATGTTGACCGCACGTCGGCAAAGTCTATCTTGTTCCAAAGTAGCTTTAGCGAAAACGTCGACATCCCCACGCAAAGACCAATTCTCGACTGATTTCTCTAAACTTATCAAAAACAACCAAGCCTCTGTCGATCAGCTGTTGGACCCGCCACTTAAGGTAAAAAATAACGAACATATGTTCTAATCTAACGAGTCTGTACAGCAGAACAAGATATGCCAAGGTTATTTTAAAAAGTGTACCTGTTTTAAGAAAAAAATACACTGACCGGCACAATTAAAGGAACACTTATTTTGCTAAACTTTTGTAATATTAACCGATTTTCATTATTTTTTAATGGATTTTAAAGAAATTCATTGAATTTCTTAGAGATAGCACAAAACGGACCACAATGATGTTTTTGATCTACTTTCGATACACGCTGTGAAATACCTGCGGAGCATAAGCAAATTTGAAAGTCTTTGTTAAAAAGACATCAATATTCTCAACATTTTGTTTTTAGTTCATTCCAATATCTGAATTTTGTCGAAGATAAACAATTTCAAAATTCAAATAAAACTTAGCAATTTAAATTTGTCGTTATACCTTGCAGCAAATGTTACTTGATTATGACTGAAATACAAAATCTTGCTTTAAACTGTGTATATTCTACAAAAATTCTGATATTGAGATGAATTAGAAAACAAAAATTAGAGAGTACCTAGTTGCCAACCTGTGAGAGAACAAGTTCCTTAATTATCCCACAGGATGTCTCAAACTTAGCCCAAAAACACTATTTTTGATCTCCCAGAGTAAATAATCAGCTGGAACACCTTATTTTCTTTAATTATTTATCAAATGAAAATAATAAAAATGGTTAAAATTGTTAAAATAGTGTTAGTTGTTAACAAAAATGAATATTGATTTATATTTAGTATGGTATGTAAGTTACCTAAAATGAGTAATTCATATTTTTCTTTGTAAAAAATACAATTGTGAAACAACCCCAAAATGTTGTTTAATAATTAAAAAAAAGTTTACTGGCTTTTAACGCATGATTTGAAAAAGAGTGTTTGAACCATGGTTTGAACGAAATAGCATATAGTTCAACTTTCGTAGTAATTCTCTAAAAATTGTGTAAAAAAATAAAATTTTCTAAAAAGCGGGACATTTTTAAAACTCCGCGGGACGGGGGATAAAATGTGAAAAAGCGGGACTGTCCCGCCAAAAGCGTCCCGCTGGTTGCATACGTATCTATGACTATATAATCCCTACCATGATACACACCGATGATTATGATGACAGTAGCTTTGTATAATAATGACAGTTCGTTCGAATAATGACTTCATTATTCGAACGAACTGTCAGGATTATACGAACGTACTGTCAGTCTATCAAAACGTAGATGACAGTTTTTGACATTTCGCCTCGCCACCATTGACAAATAAATTTAAAATATTTGATATAAAATGGAATTTATGAGTCGTAGATGAAACGTCATATTCGACTCACACACAACAGATATAAATCGCTCGCATGTTTACACGCTCGCTTACTGCTCGCGTATAAACTTCATGATCGCGATTTATATCCTTAATTATGTGCTAGTCAAATAATATACTATTAACTATACTTTTATTATATGTGAGTGGTAGATTAAATGTTTTTTTGTTACATTGAAGTAAATAGTTACAGAGATATTAATTTTCTAAAAAAAATAGCAACGAGGAAGCTACATTTTGCAGATATTATCTTACAACTTTGTCTCTTTTTAACATTTTCATATGCCTTTTCTTTTACTTGAGTTTTTGTAATGGAACGCCTGCATAATATTTGTTGGCTGCTATGACTTTTACATTTTCTCATTTTGTATTAAGCATATCTTACACCGATTATAATTTTTATATTTAAATATTAAAAAGAAATTAAATTAGTAGGAATAAATTTAAAAATTTAAACGTAGTGGTTATTATTTATTTATTGACTTTTAATCAAACAAAATTTTATTGAATTAAACAGTGCTACGGAGGAAAGATCGGCGCAAAAAAATACGCGTTTTTGTATGCGTATATTGAAATGGACGTGACCTAACCTTACTGTACGATGTTTATTATAGTCCTATGATATTATAGCCTTTCTCTCTCGGAACTCTTATAATAGGGATTCGACTATAGATATCTCCAGTACGTTCTTACAAAGTCATAATAATTTTAAAAAATTTCTAGCGTTTTGTTTTTTAAATTTATCACAATATGTGAATATACACAATTTCAAGTCACTTAGCAATAGCAGTACAGCCAGAAACATTAGTAAAACTGAATTTTGCCATACAGGGTGAATATCCAGATGAAATATTCAACTATCAGATGAAATATTTTGTTTTTCGAAATATAATGGTCTGTGATAAGCTTGGTGTTTCTTACAAAATCCCGAAAAAATAATAAAAATCGGTTAAAAATTAGTCAGGCTTTTCTTGTGGCGATCAGTACTGAAGTTAGAAATCTCTTTGCAGACGTTCAGTTGTTCTTATAAGTGACAGGAGCTACCAGCAAGTAATACCTTAATAAACTTAAATTTTAATGACAAAAAGCAAATTTCATAACACAATAAATAACTGTAACTTGAACATATCGAAATATAAATTTATCAACCTCATTAATTTGCTACGTATTGATTTCGTGTTCAGCTCTACTGACAACAATGTTGCAAAGTCCTCACATGATGTCTGATGAATACAAGGTTGCATCTCGCTTGTCCACAGTAGGTACTCTAATCAACAGAAACTACTCCAACTTTATTTTGCCTTTCTTCTTTTATACTTTAGATTACAAAATAACCTCCAACTTTTCCCTCACATCTAAACCAAACTAAACCTCCACCGTCTCACTCCCCATTTTATATATCATCAGCGATCCGCGAAACGATCGTCTCCACCTTCTAATAAGCCAAATTAATTAACGCATCAATCCACTGGCAAGTTAACGTCACATCTTAGGTCGACGCGACGGGGCGGCTGATATGCTACGAGAAATTACTAGAGACTTCCACCTTCATTGCACCGGCAAAAACAGTTGACTTGCAGCTTGTACATTAAGCGAGCTGTCACCTGTATAAAATATATTCACTAACTTCGCAGCTCTCTCAGCGCGACGCGACGTGCCCGACACAAAAAGGGAGAAATAGTAGTAAGGGGGTCGGCTTAGCTTGGCTCTGTGCGAGTCACGCCCGACAAGCTGTAATTATAGCACTCTGCGAGATGAACAGGCGAAATTTACTATGATTTTAGAGGAACGAGACAAACGGCGACGTGCTAAGGACGACCAAAAATAAGATTAATTGTCGAGAAGTGGGAATGCTTCACCAGCATTTAAATTAAAGGAAATGTATGAATTAAATATAAGAGATGGGGGTTGTGTTTTTAGGGATTAAGTAGTACTTCTTGTACACTTCCAACTAAGACTAATTTTGCACCGAATATTTTTGTTTGTTTGCATCACAAATTAGATGTTAAATCTTCAAATATTTCGGTGTGAAAGTCATATAAAATATTATTTATACCATACTCTTGTAGAATACGTTTAGTTTTTGAAAGGGCACCAATTCAAAATGTTATATAATCAAAAAACTAGCCTGAATTCACTATGTTGGGCTTCAGAAATAGTGCATTTAGTCTCGTTCTTGAGAAAATCAGTGCAAAGAAAAACTTGACTTAATTTCTGCCTTTAGATTAAGATTCTACGGCAGAAAGCATTGTATCTTTGACAAATAAAGAATGTAATTGGAACTCTGATAAATTTTTTGATATCTAAATTCAAAAGTTTATTGTTTATTAGATTTATTAAGTTTAAAAATACTTAATAAGTGTAGACTACAAATTTTTGTACTTCGTTGAAAGTAGAATTTTTTATACAAAGTTAATAAATTTATTTTTCTTAACTTTGACAACCGATAGCAACCCCGAATATTTTTTTAATTAGAAAACGAAAATAGAGCAAATGTCATTCTGATATAAAATTTTGAAGAGGAAAAAATATTGTAAATAGTTATTTATATACCAAGGGCATTAAACGGATGTTTGTGCCCCGAGGGTGAACAGTCTCGGGCCTATCGGCCCTCGCGCTTTTTAAGTCGCCCGAGGTTATAATAATCATGTAATGCCCGTGGTACATACAAAATTTTATGTCCTACAATGGTTTTTGTTCCTTCTAATATTAATAAATATTTTGACGTTATCAAGTGACATGCGTATCAACAGAGTTGAATAACAATACAAAAAAATTTCATTTTTTAATCATGGTCATAACTTCTCTATTTGTCATCCAATCAAAAAAGCTTTTTGACATTATAAAGGCACTTTATTGTCTACAATTTGATTAGGTCAGTTTAAAATTTTTTTCGCCGATGAATTCGTCAGAAACAAACGAAACTTTTGTTTTCCTTATGGATAATTCCATATTGGTTTTATACATGTTTGGATTCATTATTTCTTTCTGAGTAATTTGGTATGCCACATGCCATGTTTTTACAACAATAAGATAATAGAATTGACTGGAAATTGTACACTTCGAGAATTGCTAAAAATCGCATGGTGCCATGGAAGACATTGTGTGAAACAATGTGATATCTACCTATCTGTACCCATCGTTGAACAAAATTGGTGAAAACCCAGAATTTTATATAAAGAGATCGTATGATCCGATGAATCATATTTTGCGGTATTTTTAACTGAAAGAAGACGCACTACTGGGTACTGGGCCCGTGAAAATCAGCACCTTTTTGTACCGCTTAGCTTTTGTGGCTAACCGATTAATCGGACAAATTTTTTATAACAAAAATTTAACTTAGGACAGGTATCGGCAATATTACTCTCTGAGGACGTGGAAGAAAGAATTGACGATATACGGTTGGCCTTACGGTAAGGTATGTGGTTCCAACAAGACGGAACACCTGCAAATAATGCTCGAATTGTGAGGAACTATTTAGATATAAGACATAAACGGCGAGTAACTGCTACCTATTCAGAAATATTGTGACCACCAAGATTGCTGGATCTTACCCCTTGTGATTTTTATCTGTGGAGTGACTTAAAAAATAAGATGTATGGTGTTTATAATTTTAGAAACGTTGGGGAGTTACGTAACACCGTCATCGCCGCTTTCAATTCAATTGACAGAAAACCCTCGGTAAGGTCACCGTATTACGGAATGCTGTGAAAAATGCCTCTACGAAAATGGCGAGATTTTTGAAAACATTATTTAGTTTGTTAAAATGTTGTTACTTTTTTATGTTGTGTAGTTAGTACAAATAAATACATTTCAAAATTTTACTGTAACTTGACTATGGGCACATAAATACTGTATCACTCAAATGTGTTTTTCATGGCACCATGCCATTTTCAGATATTAAAAAAAACTTCAATTTTGTCGGCTTATTGTGTTCTAAGTATGGCATGTGGCATGCCAAATTACTCAGAAAAAAACTCTGTATCCAAGACGTATTTTCTTTCGATTTCGTCGATTTTCGGCTCCGCTGTCGATATTTTTTCTTTCGCGCCGAACGTAGGAGCATAGTCACGCGTCTACCGAGCTCGGCGTCCACAGGCCTATTAGGCTTGCCCACTTTACTAGTTATAACTATTTTTGCACTCTAATACACACCAATATGTGATGATATGTTTAAATTAACCGAAAATTTAACAAACTTCCTTAAGTACTTCCTTACTTAAGTATTTCCTTAAGCACACAATTGACTATGTAAATAGTACGAGTATGAAGTTTTTTAGCTATTTCTTATAATATTTCTTATATTTAATAGTTTTAAACTTGACATTTGAACAGTCAAAAAGGCAGATAACTCGAAAATTCAGCAAAAAAATACTCTTTTATTGGTACGTACATTTTGTATGTGGGAAAATACGACAAATATGTTATTCAAATATGTGCAAATTATTAATTGAGGGCTGTTGGTCAGAGTTATAGAGTTAGAAAGGATTTCAGCAGTCTTAAAAATGGCAAGATGAAGGCCATCCCCTGAAGGACGTATTTTTTCATGAAACCGCCCCAGATTTCGACCGGCCTTGTTGTTTCGGCATGTCTCGAAAATGTGCATTTCTGCACAGAGTTCATTAAATATTACTGAATAAGTGTTGATTGATTAGTGTTTATACTTAGCGTAGTACAGCATTTGCAGGGATTTAGATATCTTAATAATTGCACACAGAAAAGTGATTATTTGGAACGAGAAAACATAATTTCTTGAATTTATTTACTAGATTCAAATGCATATTTACTTGGATGTAGAAAGTTAGGTATATACAAAAAATGCCACATACTCAATATAAGTAAAATAATTTCTCAGATAAATGCTGTCAACAAATAAACTCTCTCTTTATAAGAACCAATATTGTATTGAAAGAAGTAATTGAATTTTTCATCCCAAAAATGTTAATTTCTCCAACGAAGTAATAGTAAATCCATCCAAGTGCGTAGTTACTTGATCCAAGAAAATATAAGACATTTAATATAAGTAAGTATTGTTTACTGAATAAAAACCCACCAATTATTTGACTTAAGTGATTCTCACTTCTTTCAAGTAATCCCTTTCTGGAATACCACGCGCCCGCACATGGTACTGCGCCATAGAGGCCGGCAAAGGAGGCTAACCTAGTACAAAAACAATAACGAAGTAAATACCCGTAGGGGATGTGCCTTGTGATTTATTGGGGATGTGTATTGTGATTTATAGTGTACAATAAATGTTTCAACACGGAATAGTTTGATGTAACTCACGCAAAAGTTTAGAACGAGTAAGTAAATATAACATACCTATCTTGTTTATTAGCAATAGAAAACGTATTTGTGCCAAATCTTTAAAATTCTTACATGAAGTAGCTAAAAATATTTACCGGGAATAAAAATATACACTTCACTGAAGACTGTTTACTTACTTCACCAGAGTAACCACTTTCTTAAATCTAGTAATTATTCCAAGAAATAAAATTTCTTGGTTGATGTCAATAACCTCTCGCGTATATACGAACCTACCAACTACTTCAGCCAAGTAATTCTCTCTTCGTTCGAGAGATCACTTTTCTGTGTGTGTAAATTATCCCTTACTGATGTCATAGTTTCTATTTCAATTTATTTGTTTCATAATTTAGCATCAATCCAATATTGCCCATTCAAACTAGAAAAAACGGCAAACTTTGGTTTTAACTAGATGCTATTGCTTTTCTTATTATGAAATATGATGCTCTGTTTTGAATCACTGGTAACAAAAAGGTTTATCCAGTACATAAATAGGTTGTTGCTGTTACGTGCTTTTGACGGTTCTATACGTATATATAGAAATTTGTTGTAGAAAATTAAAAGATCTAGTAATTTCCTTATAACGCTCATTGCCGTTTGATCAACAGAAATCAAGATGTTGTTACAAAACCCAATTTGGTCATCTTTGCGAAGGTGTATACAAAAATTCACCTTCACATATATGGTTGTTACCTGTGTTGTTAAAATGTAGTGACAATACATTGAGATAACCGCTTTTTTACATCACTATAATAATTATTAAATATTATAATTATATCATTGCATAGTGATACGTTCATTTCCTATTTATATATTAATGTATAATATCTCTCTATCGCACATAATAAAATTACACTCTAATCTTTATTATGCCTTTATGCAACTTCTAATTTAAATAATTCCATGACGCGTCTAATGAGGAAAGCTGTAAAAAGTTTTAAATTAATTAGCCTTATCTGTACGGATCATGCGATCTTGCATGACCTGGCCCTATTATAAATAATACCGTTGCGCATCGTCCAAAGTTTTAAGGTCCTAAATACACAATTTCACGGATGGCCGACTCGGCAATTCCTTTCGAGAGGGCGCGCCGATAGCCCGTACGTTTTATAACGCGAATTAAGTGCGCATTTTTATGTAAATCGACCCCTCGGGGGCGCGGAGTAGGAACAGGGATTTTTCATTAGATTTAAAATGGGAAAGGGACGGGTAGGAATTTATTAGCCAGATACTTCTGATAGTTTATGCTATGGGGTGAAATAGAGGTGGCGTAATTTGCAAACAGGAGTTTGTTTTATGCTAAACGACTTATAAAAATGTTTTCCTACGTTGCTGTTGTAACAAGAATAGTCGATGAGATTGAAATGATTATACTGCTAACAAAATTATAGGGGATGAAATAGGGGGGGGGAAATTCATTTCTTTACATTGATGTTTGACGCCTTCAAGATCCCTAAACGTTGTTCTGAGGATATGATATTGATTGGAACTTTTGAGAGATTGTTTATAACAAGACAAAGCGGGATTTTTTTTTGTTTTTAGTTGTTTCGTTTATAGTTACTTTCCATGACGACATTAATACATTTATACCTTTGAAACAGTTGAAACTTTGTTCCATTATAATAAATTAGTTGATCTTTGTTACTGTTATCATTCTAATGTTTATTGGCCTTGATTTATTGAATAGTTTTTGTTACTTTCCACTAGAGTTGCCAGATTAAACTGTTCGAAATATATACAACCACTAGTAAAAATATATAAGATTAAGAAAAAATATATGAGATTTGATTGTGCGTTTTTTTTTTGTTGTGACATCCGATAGTGCAAGTGGTTTTAAATCAATATAATATAACTTTCAAGATAGGTAAGAAATGATAGTGACAATGGTTACTCCACAACTACTCCACACACAAAAATTTATGATCAAAAAGACAATGATTTGTTACCTTTTTTCTAATTAGCGGATTGCAGATTATTCTCTCATTTATAGTTTATACCAAGATTATGGAAGAGATTCTAAAAATGTGCCAATCTAGCAAATAATGACATTTTTTAGATAATAATTTATGATGTGACCCCTCAGCTACTTAGACTCAGTACGTTGTGTGCTTTTTCAGAAACGTCATTTATTAAAATTGGTAACCTACTTGCTTCTACTACACACAGAAAAGTGATTATTTGGAACGAGAAACATAATTTCTTGAATTTATTTACTAGATTCAAATGCATATTTACTTGGATGTAGAAAGTTAGGTATATACAAGAAATGCCACATACTCAATATAAGTAACATAATTTCTCAGATAAATGCTGTCAACAAATAAATTCTTTCTTTATAAGAACCAATATCGTATTGAAAGAAGTAATAGAATTTTTCGTCCCAAAAATGTTAATTTCTCCAACGAAGTAATAGTAAATCCATCCAAGTGCGTAGTTACTTGATCCAAGAAAATATAAGACATTTAATATGAGTAAGTATTGTTTACTGAATAAAAACCCACCAATTATTTAACTGAAGTGATTCTCACTTCTTTCAAGTAATCCCTTTCTCTGGAATAAATATGCGCACCGTGATTTTGTCAAGGCTCGCGCGCCCGCGCGTGGTGCTAGCACGTGCTGGCGCCACGGAACTTAACCTAGTACGAAAACAACGAAGTACCCGTAGGCGATGTGCCTTGTGATTTATTGGGGATGTGTAATTGTGATTTATAGTGTACAATAAGCGTTTCAACACGGAATAGTTTGATGTAACGCACGCAACAATTTAGAACGAGTAAGTAAATATAACATACATAATATCTTGTTAATTAGCAATAGAAAACGTATTTGTGCCAAATCTTTAAAATTCTTACATTAAGTAGCTAAAAATATTTACCGGGAATAAAAATATACACTTCATTGAAGACTGTTTACTTACGTCACCAGAGTAACCACTTTCTTAAATCTACTAATTATTCCAAGAAATAAAATTTCTTGGTTGAAGTCAATAATTTCTCGCGTATATACGAACCTACCAACTACTTCAGCGAAGTAATTCTCTCTTCGTTCGAGAGATCACTTTTCTGTGTGTAGAAAACTTAATTGTATTAAATATATAAAATACTAACTGAATACCTACTTATTAAATACTTATTATTTTATCAAATATATGCGACTGGCAACCCTAGACATAGCCAAAAATAATGTCGTTGAATTCAGTGGTATCATTTGAAAGGGCGCTCCATAAGGACCTCAAAAATACTTTCCGTTGGTTTTATGTCTAAAATCTCCTGAATTAAATTTTCCCAAAAACGCTTCTGAAAAACCCTTCCCACGCTCCATTTCCAAAACTACTACAAGTAAAATTTTGAAGAAAAATAATGAGGAGTATATGAAATCTTGCAAAGAAAAATTTTTAAACACTATTACGATGCTACCAATAGCTAATCCTTTAGTTTTCGATAAATTAATAATAATACTAGATAGCAACCAAAATTAATGGCAAACGACTTAATTTGTGGGCAGGAAGGACATAAGAAGCGTGATAAGGAAGTCATATTTTTTTACTACGCTTATATTAACTTCACTTGTTTATTTGTTACGTTCAATCGATATTTTACATACCTACTTGCCAATCGAGTTGCGTGTGGACATTTCCGGTGACAAAGCATGAATCAATAAAAAAATTAAAATTCAAATTTTTACAAAATTTAGGTCAAATTTTCAAAATTTAGCAATATTTTCGTAATTTGGAAAATTTGTCCAATCGAAGTGAAATTTTGCACGTGGACAGATTTCCTGGAGCAATGCATTTACATGAAACAGTAAAAAAAATTGGAAAATGTTAAGAAAATTTCAAAATTTGTCAAATCTAGTTGAAATATTGCATGTCGACAGATTTTCAGTGACAATTGATATAATCAATAACAAAAATTGGAAAACTACACATTTTTGGAAAAATTCTCAAAACAAATCACAAATCCATAAACTTCAGGATTTTTCAAAGTTTGGAAAATTTGTCAAATTGAGTTGAAACTTTGCATGTGGACGCATGATGATGCACAAATCATTATGCAGTACCAAATTTGTAAAGTTGGTGCATTGGTACCAACTTGGGAAATAGCATAGAGACTGTAAGTCGTGTGACGTTTCGTAGAAAATTGCTTTTGAAGCGAAATAAATTATTTCTAAAACTTTATTAAATAGAGTTGAAGAAAACCGTAAGATAACGATGACGAAAAAGTAGGTCCGATGGCATTGCATGAATCAATAAAAACAAATGGAAATTTTTTGAAAAATTTCGCGAAATTTTTGGATTATTTTTATAAAGCGTTTTTTTTTTTAATATACATGGTGTTCCTAAATATAATGTAAATACGAAAAGGGGTAATCCTTTGGCTTATTTAATGACTAAAAATTCATATAAACATAGGTCCGCAAACGCTTCGTTGTCGAAGTAGTTTTTCCTTTAATGTCTTGTATCCTAGTTTTAATTTTTAACAGTTGGTGGCGAATAAAATGTCAAAATAAATACTAAGAAAAGGTTATCTAAATCAAGCCAAGGCTTACTAGACCAATTATTTAAAAAAATTTCATCTAGCGAAACACAGAAAAGCTTTTATTTTTTTTTCTCGACAACGGTGGTAAATACGAAAAAACTACAAAAAGCTTAAAATTCTTTAGAACAAAACAAAAAATGCATTTTGTATTTTAGAATCCACTAGCGGCGCACCGAAAAAAGTTCATGGGGAGTAAAGGGGGCATGACCCCTGAAAAAATATCTCCCTGTAGATTCTTAAAACCATTTGGTATGCCCAATGATGTAACTCCTACAGCGTAACTCATATTCCAAATTAGAGCTAAATATCTCAAAAACTACAAGAACTATAAAGAAAAAACTAAAAGAATCTTGAAATTTCAACACCCTGTAGAGCCAAAGAATTGCCCCTTTTCGTATTTACATGATATTTAGGTACACCCTGTATATTTTTACATAAACTTATTGCTCATCATTTTTGCTATCATTTTTTTTTAAATATAGAGTGTTAAAATGTCACTTAAAAAATTAGCTTTACCACAATTCTTTCTACAACGGTAGACTTAGATAACTAATTTTTTTTAAACAGCCACTCACTGCCAATTCGCATATTCACACATAATTGCAATCTTATCATAACTGATAAGATGTTAACACACAGAGTCGTAAAAACAGGAGATGCGCAATGGTTATCATCCCATAAATTCATCATGATATTTCGATGGACCAGTTCATATGCTATAAAAGGAACTACTAACCATAAACGCAAAATAACGACTTTCTGTTTAAGTAAATTAATTTGAAGTTTCTCGAGCGCCTCTGACGTCATACGTACTTCCGCCATATTTGCTGGAAGAAGTCCACATGATATCCAAATGATATTCGCTCCTTTGTTGATGTTAAATTATGTAATTTTTGGGACATAGTGGAGCAATAAAGTTGATAGAAAGAAGGCATAGTAACTTATAGGACGTAAACTTAAAACGTAGATTATTCTCAGCAATTTTGCTTGTGAAAACGATGTTCTCAAACAAAAATGTCAATCCTTCTTTACTGAAATACATAATTGTTAAGTTTTGAGTAAGAATTCCAATTGATAAGCATTCTAATATACAGCACACTCCCCTACCTATTATTTATCCTCTAAAACCATAAAAAGCCACCCAATTTTCCAATGTCGAACATCTAATCTAAATAATTCCTCGCGTCGACTCGGGCCTGTAAGATTTGTTCGGAATCTTGTAAGAATAACTGTCGAAGTGGCGTGTCGTATCTTGCTTCGAAAATCCCTGCTTACCCTTCGTATCCCCGGGATTCTATTTACGGGCCAGACCCCCTAGGTATAAAGGTATTATGGGATCGAACCCGTCGAGGATATTGTAAGGAGGCGTTAAATATGTCCGCATACCGCCCGCGTATCCGCGCCATAATTGCACATTCAACCCTATAGTGGGGGTTCACTCATAATAACGTCAAGCAGCTCTACGATAGGCTATCACATATTTTCCGTATATGATCGTGTCGTTGGTGTATACAGTATACTAAGAAGAACGCAGCAGAAAATGGAGACAAAGCTGATAATTTGTATAAAATAACCATCCGGAATTTTCTTCTCAGCGAAAATTGACATCAACACTGATTGGACCTGAATTATAGGTTGATAATAATAATTTAGGGTATTTATTAAGTAGCTATATAAGCAATTTGGGCATTTCCTGCGTTTATAAGTCTTGGTTGTGTCTTAAGTTGACGGCAACGGCAACACCATGTTGAATATACCAGTTCTCGTCCGATCACTGAAGTTAAGCAACATCGGGCGCGGTCAGTACTTGGATGGGTGACCGCTTGGGAACACCGCGTGCCGCTGCCATCCTTTTTTAATGTTTATCACGAATTTCGTCGTTTATAAGTCTTGGTTGTGTCTTAAGTTGACGGCAACGGCCACACCATGTTGAATATACCAGTTCTCGTCCGATCACTGAAGTTAAGCAACATCGGGCGCGGTCAGTACTTGGATGGGTGACCGCTTGGGAACACCGCGTGCCGTTGCCATCCTTTTTTAATGTTTATCGCGAATTCCGGCGTTTATAAGTCTTGGTTGTGTCTTAAGTTGACGGCAACGGCCACACCATGTTGAATGTACCAGTTCTCGTCCGATCACTGAAGTTAACCAACATCGGGCGCGGTCAGTACTTGGATGGGTGACCGCTTGGGAACACCGCGTGCCGTTGCCATCCTTTTTTGATTGTTTATCGCGTATTTCGGCGTTTATAAGTCTTGGTTGTGTCTTTAATTGACGGCAACGCCCACACCATGTTGAATATACCCGTTCTCGTCCGATCAGTGAACTTAAGCAAGTTCGGGCGCTATTTGAAGGCGTTATAGAGCGTCATATTTTATGGACAAAAAAGCAATGAACATGTAGGCATGCACTAACTTGACTTTGTGAAGGTCAAAGTGTGTTTTATATCTACCATTATTTTTGAGCAATTTGTTTAGAACCAGTTTAACAGTTTTCAAATTTACTGCAATAAAGGGCAAACTAGCCTGTCTTTTTTTAATTCGACAGAAAATCAACTTTCTTGTATTAATTACAACCCCTGTATCTTGCGCTATGTGAATTTTTGATACTTTCAATATAAGTTCAGAATACCCAACATAAGTGATCGCACGAGCCTGCGTATTCGGATAAAAAGAGACAAAGAGCCGGCAGATTAGTAGAACCTGAAGCAAAGGAATGCGCAGGAGTTCGCTATTCGCTTGAAGAGAACCCACTAAAGACATTTCTGTACGTAGTAATTTCTTTGTCAGGTAGAAATTCAACGAGCGACGTCTGAAATGCCGAACGGCGCTGCTGAGGCGCCCTGCAGGTTGTCGGACACGTTTCGGCGTGCCCCGGGATTATTGGATTTACCGTTTTCTCGCGGTCCAGCCAACTCATTTCCTGGGGCTTTTCCAATTATCCGGCCGGCTTGTCGGGCGAACGGATAGCCCTTTCCATCCCGACTATCCCTTAAACACACACACACACACACACACACACACACACACACACACACACACACACACACACGCAGACACTCGTGCACAGATAGGGCCACATGCCCAAAACAAATAGATAGATTATTTTTCGAGAGAAATATTTGTTCCTTGGCTGGAAAATCGACAACAGCGTTCGTTATGCTGGGGTCCGAAAGTATTTCTGTAAAAAGTTTTCCTGAGGACTATGTTTTTAAATTTGTTTCTTTCAGCACTAAACTTCCGACGTTTTTATGGACTCTTTTTTAATTTACTAATCTTGCCGGTTAAATGTTGAGATTTTGGACTTGTAAATTGATGGTTTAGGAAATGCACAAACCGAAAAAATCTACAGACATAAAAGCAAGCATAAAAAGACCAAAAATAAACACGATAAATATCAACAATAGAATTATTGCTATAATTCGTTCAAGTGAGGACGGTTCATGAGAAACAAGAATTTGTACGCTAAGATCGATATGAAGAGTACAAATGAGGGTAAAACATTTTGAATTTTTTTAATTTTATGGTTTTTAAACTTTAAACTTCTAATGCCAATAATTTTTTCAAAGCTCTAGCTGTAATAGTTTCGGAAATAGATAATGGAAATATCATTATTGCTCAACATTTAGAAAATCTGCCTTAAACTTTATGCCAGAAGAGCCAATGTCCGTCTGTCCGTTTTTTGTGATGAACCGTTATGTTAGGATAGACAAGTCATTGATAAAAGGTACCGCTGACGCATCTGGTCTAACACATTCGTACGGTGTTGTGTGCGTGTTGTAAAAGACCTATTAGTAAAATTAAGTAAAATTAGGAAAAGGAAGGGATATAAACCAAACAGTTCTCCTTTTGGGATTCGACGCAGAAAGTGTTGGGTCTCATATTCTATGGCGTCCGACAATTTTATTACAACTTGGCACCCCTAAAAGCCACCACCTAACGTTCACGGATTTTGTGAATGGAACATACAATTATGTTTTGGATAGAAATTGACTCGAAAGAGCAATACGGCCTCAAAAATGTTCTATCATGTAAGGTTTTCGATAAATGTTTAAGTGTATAAAGGGCGAATTTGGTAATTTGAAAATGTATGACAGGGTTAACCCATTGTTCTAGAAACTTTTAAAAGACCACATAGTAAACCAAAAATGCAAACACCTAGATCCTAAATCTTTGTCATATCCAATCTCGTACTTGAGTTATCTTTAAAGATGGTGGAGAAACTATGACTAACTTTTATATAACTTTTACAACGTTTTCTTATGGGCGCCATGTTTGATTTTGAAATTTTTGAAGGTTTTTCTTACCTGTTCATATTCTACTACACTTATTGGACTGTAGATTTTTTGCAAATTTTTATGTTTTTGTTTTTGCAGTCCTTTGGAACTAAAATCAACATCGCTTTTTATTAAACTAAAATTTTGGCAGTTTGCTTTCACTTGTCTGACGGTCAGGTCTTTGTTGTTCGTTTTCACGTAAAAAATACATCTGCAAATGAAAAATATCGAAAAAAGGAGCAACACAATGCATTCAGGGTTCACGCTGATGTTGGAAATGCTCTTCATTTAAACATGACACAAAATAAAAATAAGACTTGGTTTGAAATGATGTGAATGATATGCAAAAGCAAACAAAAGAACAAGAACAAGTAACATTCGTCTAAAATTTACAGCTAAACAGTAGGTGTAACACACCATCATTATTGAAACTGACGAAAAGACCACCTAAAATGTTGAAATCAAACATGCCGCCCGTAAGAAGACTTTAGGGACCAAGTATAGTGCCACAAAAACGCAATCCGTAACGTGCCGTACCGCATGCTGTTCCGGACGACGAAATTAATATTTATAGTGCCGCAATGATCTCAAACAAATTGAGTGCCATCTAGCGGAGAAGTATATACACAACGGCACATAACCTCACATGTCAGTGTCATTGTTGATTGTATTAATCAGTGGTAGATCGTGGTAGATATAATAAATTATGGACGCAGGGCTTGTTGCAGCAACAATTCATTCTGAAGTCGTTCGCGTTCTGTGTTCTCGTTGCCACAAACTATCATAATGCTATCCGTTAACCTACAACTTACGCGAAACTGCTACTCACTTGTCGGTACATGTACAGATGGCGCCATACGCGCATATACGCCGGACAACGTAAGACGTTACACGCAGGAGATGAAATTCGTTGCGGTCGAGAACGAACTTTACAGTTTACGGAGCGGCACTATAATCGCGGAGTGGAGATTATGTACATTGATCTTTCTACGCTACGTTATTATGGTGCGGTCATGTCACTATACTTGGTCCTTAATGGTTTCTACGCAATCTTTAAAGATAACTCAAGTAGATACGCCATTAGATTTCTCGTACCGTTGCAATGTTTTTGTTACGAACGTCCAATTCCGCTGGTTTTCTAGTAAAAGCGATCGAAAACATTGTTTAAAAAATTCACCATGTGTAAGAAAAAAAATCACCCTGTATGCGATGCGTTCAAATCTCTCCTGTCCTTTTTGACCAATACAAGACAATATTCATACCTAGTGATTTTAATACACGTTTAATTTCACATTAAATTGACCCGATATTATCAGAAATGTTGAATAGCCAAACATAAACCAACATAACTTTGGATTGAAACGTTCTGCGAATATGGAATGGTTACAACCTTCACACTACAAGCAGTTCGTTTTTTAAAGAAATATTTGAATTGACTAAATATTATTGGGAATACGAGTGATTAAAAATGTGTACCTTCTTTGTTTGTCCACAGAGTATATTTATATATTATGGATATTTTTAATATATTATTTTTCTCGTAAATTTCTTTTAGGGCACAAAATTTACCAACAACACTTAAACTATTTTACCTACGACCGTATGTATAAATGTCCCTTACGTCACGGACTGCTTCACTCGGATATCGCTTATAAGAAGCATGTGCTTTTGTGTTTTTAACGCACGACATAATGTCATCACAACGCAAATGTAGATCCATATTTTCCTATTTGATTATAATTTGAAATTTCCCTCTTGTCACAGTTCCCATGCAGATCCCCACAGTTGAAAGAGATGTCTCGCGAATAACTAGCAATAGATAAAATACATTTTTGTTGAACTGTCAAATATACTAACCTAACCTGATACATCTACTTCTGTCGCAATATTTCTTCTTTATTTAAAGTGAGTGATTGGATCTGTAATTGTCGGTCGTAGGTAAAATTATGTCCAAAACTCGGGCTGTAACGCTAATTACGTGCTTGTGAATAATAATCAAACTCGTATGTTAACTTTCCACTCGTACGTAAAATCCTAGTTACAATATGCTCTTGTAACGTAATATACTATTACCTATTTTGGTGTTCCGTTGGGACAACAAAAAATTATCAAATTGTCACATGCTGTTAGAATTAAAAAAAATCTGATATGGCCAGGCACATGACTTTATCATACTATATATAAAATTAATAGTTTAGCTGCTTGAGATTCTATTTGATCGAGATCGGCCATGTCTGCATTAAAATAAAATTAGTAGAACTAGACAGATATGTCGATTAAAGCTGCTTTCGGATATTGGACTCCGTTGACACCGGGTACACCGTCCAAATGACACTTACGTGTTATTGGGTGTAAAAAGTGTAATACAATATCCGAACGCAACTTATATTGACAGAAGTTATTGTCAAAACATTAGCGTTTGACACTACCTACTGTCATTAGAATCAAAAAGTCTGACAAATCCTGGCTACTAGTTTTAATGCAGTACGATCGATCTCGATGAAATAGAATTTGCTCATGCAGCTAAACTATTGATTGTACCAAAAAATGGCATGGTCATAAATTATTCCGAATTTCCACTTCTTTAATTTATTATTTAACTATTTCGACGAAATTCCAGAAATGGCGGCTTATTTGCAAAATCTTTCAAAAATGCTAAGACTAAACCTCCAGTTCCTTTGGACCCTTTTCAACAGAAGACTTGTCAGCTCTAAGTATGGTTATGAAACTTCTAAATATGAAGTTTCGTCCCGATACCTTTAGTAGTTTCTCCGGAATCGTCGCCACAAAAACGGGTACACACACACACATCCACACACACACACACACACACACACACACATACACTCACACACACACACACACACACAGACATTTTTACTTTATCATACGCAGTATGTAAAGTATTGTAATCGTGCCAAAGAAAATTTTTGAGATTTTAGCGGAAATATGTCTTTTTGGGCCCCTGAACATTTTTGACCAAGGTACAGAAAAATGTCTGTGCCTGTGTGTGTGTGTATGTGTGTGTGTATGTGTGTGTGTGTGTATGTGTGTGTGTATGTGTGTGTATATGTGTGTGTGTGTATGTGTGTGTGTGTGTGTGTGTGTGTGTGTGTGTGTGTGTGTGTGTGTACCTGTTTTTGTGGCGACGATTCCGGAGAAACTACTACAGGTATCGGGACGAAACTTCATATTTAGAAGTTTCATAACCAAACTTAGAGCTGAAAAGCTTTCTGTTGAAAAGGGTCCAAAGGAACTGGTGGTTTACTCTTAGCATTTTCCGAAGATTTTGTAAATGAGCCGCTATTTGTGTAATGTCGTCAAAATAGTTAAATAATAAATTAAAGGAGAGGAAGTTTTCTATAATTTATGCATATGACATTTTTTGGTAGAATTTATAGTTTACCTGCATGAGCAAATTCTATTTCATCAAGATCGGTCGTACTGCATCAAAACTAGTAGCCAGGATATGTCAGATTTTTTTATTCTAATGACAGTAGCTAGTGTCAAACGCTAATGTTTTGAAAATACTACTGTGAATATAGGCTGCGTTCGGATATTGAACACCATCACTTTTTACACCCAATAACACGTGTCATTTGGACGGTGTACCCGGTGTCAACGGACTACAACATCCGAACGCAGCTTTAATCGAGATAACTGTCTAGTTCTACTAGTTTTATTTTAATGCAGACATAGCCGATCTCGATCAAATAGAATCTCATGCAGCTAAACTATTAATTTTATATATAGTATGATAAAGTCATGTGCCTGGCCACATCAGATTTTTTTGTACCTTGGTCAAAAATGTTCAGGGGACCCAAAAAGACATATTTCCGCTAAAATCTAAAAAAAATTTTTTGGCACGATTACTTTATACTTTACATACTGCGTATGATAAAGTAAAAATGCAGGATATAACGGAATTACCTAAACTGTGTCTTTTGGTCTAACTTTAAGACACCCGGTCGAGTAATGGAAGGCATTGGTTGGATTCTCAAGTACTATAAAGTATCGTCCATTCTCATCATTCTGTTCTTTGATTAAGTATCCGAATCGCATGAATAACCTTTAGAATTATAGGTATGTGGCTTATTATTTGGGCTACAGGGAAAACCATTTCAAACCAGTTTTTTGATAGCACAGACATTGCAAAGGTTTACTTGAAACTGTGTTTCTCCTACAAAAATGTAGATATTGGGATGAAAAAATTTTTTGAACAGTCTACTTGCAACCCTGACCAAGGTTATTATTTACTGGTTAGCATGCCTCAAACTTACACAACAAAATACAATTTCGATTCTCGTAGTATTGTGGTAGTTCAAAACTTACCAAACATCAAAACAATAATTACCTGGAAAATACATCTAAGTACATATTTACGTTTATTTTTGTGTTCTCACGAAAATCTCACAAAAAAGACTCACAGCGATCTATCTAAAAGAGTAGTCTACTGGTGCACTAGTTTGTGGTAAAGAAATATTGTATTTCGTATTACTCATGAATAGTCTTTTAAAATGAAAAGAAAATATCAATTGAAGAGTTTCAACAGCTTAAATTCCCTATTTTCTAATTATGTAGTTGAAATTTTGATCCCATCTTAAGAAAATCCTTTGTTCTTGTGGTCTTCTCGTCGCAAATATAAAAAACATACTCATGCCATCTTGACCAGTCGATATTTTGCAAATCAACGTCAACTCTACATGTATTTCCACTCCCCAGCTATACCCCCTTAAATTGAATACTCCCTAAACCTGTCTTATTAGAATCGCAACATCCCCGAAGAAATATAGATGTATCCGAAAACACAGACGTCGAGCGCATATAAAAACGCCAACGGAGAACCCTAGCTACCGAATACGAGATATAAATACGGATCGAATACACGCGGACGTAAAAAGTTTACAACGGAAGCCCTAGCACTCGGTATGGGGCCTGTAGGGCCCCGATACGCAAATAAAACTGCGAACAAATGGACCGTGCTCGGGGTGATTTACCGATCTGGTCAGGTCAGACTGTAAAACATGCAGACAATACAACGTCGACGACAACAGCAATGTTTCCACCGAAAATTCCCTGCAACTTTTCAGAGGGTTGCTACTCGAGCTTACCCGAGCTCAACCCTCTAGAAAACCGTGTTGGAGTCAAATGGAACCCTTGTGGGAGGCGTGTGTGTGTGTGAGTGGGTTGTGTATGTGAGGAGTTTCTTTGTTCTGTTTGTAATCTTAGATTAATGCGTCAGAGTGGAGTTTATCTGTGGTAAATGTTAAATTGGTTTTTAAATAGGAATGTTGTTTTGTCAAATTTAATTAAAATCGTCCCAAACAAAAGTAACAGTAAAACAGTGAGCTGTAAAAGTAAAAAGAAATGATTACGCTTAAGGCTCCGTTCTAAAATCATCGCAACTCCGAAACGAAATATTTCGTTGCGATGTTTTTTTGTAGTCACCAGTTATAGGCGGTGTTTAAAGCTCCTGACGTTTGAGATATCCGTATATTTGCACATTTTTCTCGATATTTTTCTAATGTAAAAGATCGATGAAAAACATTAGAAGAAGATGTATTTTCCATTCTAAAATTGATGTATGGAAATTAAATTTGCTATAAAAATATGCATTTTGATCATTAAAAATCGACGTGTGTTTAAACTACTTGAAATTTTATTGAATTTATTCTATTTTTTCTTCAGTGCCACATGGAGCTTAGAATCTATAATACTATCTTTAATTTATTCATATTGAAACGCAATCAAAAAAATTGTTTACTACATTACATACTACAGTTATGTACTTGTCAGAAATACAATAATAATTAATCAAAGCCTGACTATCCTGACCAACAATGAATTAAGCCAAACAATTAAAAAATGTTTGTGGTATCGAAAGATTGTGTCTAGTTTTTAAGATAATCAGTGATAAAAAAAAAAGGACAAAAATACCTTTTCTTCTCAAAAACTAGACACAATTCAGTATTTCTGCAGAATTTCTGCAGAAATACTTTTTGATTTTTGTTTTTTGTTGGCCAGGATAGTCACTTAGATTAGATTATTTAATCTTTTACGAAGGAAGTTACATGGAAATATGTCAAGTACTTTTGAATCTAGACACAAAAGTTAATTGATCATTTTTAAGTTAACTGTCGTATGTAAATTTATTGTTATAAAATATATGTACAAAACTAATTTCCTTATTTAATTTCTCTAATGTAATTAAATTAATCCTGTTGTTTTTAACCCACTTGTGACATGATAAATTTGTATTAATCTAATTAATAAAATTTCACACGAATCAAGTATACACACACTGAGCGCGCAAAGTATGGAAACTTAAAAAATCCCTAAGACAGTTAGTTATTTTAAAAATCCACGAACACACTTATAAGGTCATCAACAGTTTTTTTTTAAATGGCAATCCCATTTTTTTCTTACTGATTTGGTAGACTATTTAATTGTCTAAACGGAATCGGAAATATTTTATGGGATACAGGAAAATTTTTGAAAAAAAAACAATTCAAAATTGACAAATCTTGATAATTTTAAGGAAAATAGCTTTTGTCAATTAAATATAAAATTGCGCTTTGGGTAGATTTAATTGCTCTGAAAACGAATCTGGGTTCTAAAATTTCCTATCGCTCAAGGTTTTCGAAAAAGTGTAAAAAACGCTATTTTGTTAATTTTTACCAACTTATGTCGTGTGGGTGCTATTGTCCTAGAAACCTGAAAATGGTTTCATATTAAACCTTAATCTGTGCCATTCTACTTGAAATCCCAAAAATTTGTTCCCAAATATTTTTGAAGCATTTACAGCGATTCATTAACTGGGGTGCAGCCGGCTCCATAAAAGAAACATCAATAAACTGACGTGATATGCAACATTTGATCTCAGATTCGCAATCAGCAAAATAAATTAATCGAAAACGTCTACTTTGCATAAACAAACAAAAGTTATCAATATTACTCTAATTTTCAACTGTCTCTTTCTTGAAATTTTTCATATCTATCAACATAACTACAAACAATATGGGGTTGCCATTAAAAAAAGTGTGGATGACGTCATAAGTCGAAAATAATTGAATCGGCGAGTTCGAAAACAGTACAACTCCAAAATTGGCCATTTTTAACTGAAATAGTCAAAATATTCACTATGATTTATTCTATCGAATAGACCTAAAGAGGATACTTGGGCGAAATAAACAAGTCCAGAACCGTGCTTTTTTGCTCCCTCATGCAACGCGTTTCTTCTCAGTATCTACTGATATATCAGTCGTAAACATTCGCCAACTTCGTAATTCGCATAAAAATCGTTGTTGAGGTACGCCGAAGTAATCAATATGAATATCAATATCAAAAAGATAGATAATATTAAAAAAGTCCTCAAGTATGTAACTGGTGAAAATTGAGAATTTTACCACCACGTGACTTCCGGACCGACTACCTCAGTAGAAGAAGATATTTAATACTATTATGTATATAATCATCAAACTATATCATAGTCTATCATATCGCCATATACAGGGTTAGTCAAAATTACCGGAACACCTAAATAAACTTCCAACCGTAAACACTTTCAAAAAAATTTTCAATTAAAAGTTTGTTTGCTTTAAACAATCTATCGTTTAAATATATTTTTAATATACAGGATGTTCATTTTATTCTGGATATCTGGTAACTTTTCCTTTTTCATATAACATGTTGTATAAGTTTACATTTTTTAATTCTAAGATTAATTCTAAGAATCTTTTGTATGATTGTATTTTATAAAATGCATTATTTTTGAGCAATTAATCAAAAAATGGACGAAATTACCAAAATATCTAAATAATTCTCAAACTGAAAAAACAATCAAAAATGTTTTCTGGGTTTTAACAAACTATTGTTTATTCTGGAAATTCGGTAACTGATAGCACACCTTGTATATTTATACATTTTTAATTCTAGGATTAATTCTTTTGTAGAAATCATTTTTCTAATACAATACTATCATTTGTTAACTATCTATTAACTAAGCTATTAATCAAAACTCCTGGACTTCAAGTTAAGAATATTTTCCCACATACATACACATTTCTTTTAATTTGGCAGCTTGAATATTTATTGAATTCTATTTCATAGTTTAGTTATTTTTTCTTGATTTTTTTAGTTTTTATCAGTTAATGATCGATTAATTGCTCATAACTCAAAGATGATGCATTGTATAAAAAATGCTTCTTACAAAAACTCTTAGAATTAAAAAATGTAAAGGTGTTCAATTAGAAAAAAAAAGTTTACCAAATTTCCTGAATAAAATGAACACCTGTATATTGAAAATATATTTAGACGATAGCTTGTTTAAAACCAAAAACTTTTGTTTGAATTTTTCTTTGAAATTCTTTACGGTTGAAGAATTACTAAGGTGTTACGGTAATTTTGACTAACCATGTACAGGGTGGGCCAAATTCGATGTTACTATAGGAGATCTCGGCAACTATAAGAGATATCGAAAAATGAGTAAGGTTGTTGTGTCGTCTTTTTTTGAGAAAAACTCAATGGTGAAACCCAGAATTAGCTTCGTCTTTTGCTTTCGAGTTATAACACAAAACTCGATTTTTAGCTATTTTGATACTTGTCGCTATCTTTGTTGTTTATTAAATCGGACGAATGATATTTGCACGTTCTTCAGGCACTTTTTCGATTAGAATTCAGTGGAATTCACAGATTTTAAATATCTCTAACAGTTTTGTAGATATAACATAAAGTTGTGTTTTTTTTATAGAAACCATAGCTGGTTATGACTGAAATAAATAGAGCATTTTTTCTCTTTTCAACGATATATAACATGCTGGTCCAAAATATTCAAAAAGTTACGTTTTATTGAATAACATGAAATTAGTATATATCAGAGGCATTATGATTATTGTCTTCGAGATTTCTTTGAGTAGGCGTATGTCACTAGTAGTTTGACGCTACTAATTAGTGACTTAAGTATTGAATTTGCATTCCTTTGAATATTTATTTCAATTAAAAGTTACGAAATGCCGTATGAATCATATGAAAAATACGCAATGATCGAATGCTTTATTTAAAGTAATAACAATGCTGAAATTGCATCCAAAACATACTTCAATCATTATCCAGAAAGAACCACAACCTCACAAATCTATTTTTGAGAGATTAAAAGAAAATCTTGGCATTTAGTATGCCAAGACGCAAACATTACCATATTTACAATGATGACGAAGCTGCCACCAACATAGTTGCAGCCGCAGTTGCAAATCCCTCAACTTCAAGTCGTGAAATAGAAACTGAATCTTCAGCATACCAATCCATACCACAATGTTCGGCTTTTGGCATATTAATCAACCCGTAATTGATGGGATGGTCTTTTAATCCCAAAAACAAGTTTGTGCGGTCGTGCACTACCTGGATAACGATTGAATTGTTTCGGATGTTATATCACAATTATTGTTATTACTTCGAATAAAGCATTCGATTATTGCGCATTTTTCATACTATTCAAACGGCATTCCGTAATTTTCAATTAAAATAAAAGAATGAAATTTTACTAATTTCACTGATCAGTAGTGTCAAACTACTAGTGACATACGCCTACTCGGAGAAATCTTGAAGACAATAGTTATAATTTCTCTGATATATACTAATTTCATGTTATTCAATAAAACATTACTTTTGGAATATTTTGGACCGGCATGTTGTATATCGTTGAAAAGGGAAAAAAGGCTCTATTTATTTCAGTCATAGCCAGCTATGGTTTCCATTTAAAAAAACACAACTTTATGTTATATCTACAAAACTATTAGAGATATTTAAAATCTGTGAATTCCACTGAATTCTAATCAAAAAAGTACCTGAAGAACGTGCAAATATCATTCGTCTGATTTAACAAACAACAAAGATATCGACAAGTATCAAAATAGCGAAAAATCGAGTTTTCTGTTATAACTCGAAAACAAAAGACGATAGCTTATTTTGGTTTTCACCATTGAGTTTCTCTCAAAAAAAAGACGACACAACAACCTTACTCATTTTTCGATATCTCTTGTAGTTACCGAGATCTCCTATAGTAACATCGAATTTGGCCCACCCTGTACAATCCGCCGTTTTGATTTTTTTTTGAAAATCTGACATGACATTTTTAATTATCAATCTTCAAATATTACGGGAAATAAGTTTCATGCAAATCCAAGATTTTTACATTTTCGGTCGCCATTTCGAATTTTGAAAATTGGACGGTGGATTTGGAGTCTAGGATCTTCAAATATGACAGCAAATAAGCACCCGACATCTTTCTAAATTTTCTTGTCACCATATTGAATCCGCCATTGTGAATTTAAAAAATATGACAACGGATTTGGAATCAGAACGCCAAAAACACTATACATCATAATAAAAATATTATTTAAATGCTTTAAATAATCAAATATTGTTAAAAATTTACTGTTCCAAAACAGTACATGTCCATGATGGTTGTTTTAATCATAGCTATGCTTTTAATGCAAATATAAATAAAATATGTAATACATTTAATTCTCTGTGAACTACTTTATATTTGGTTGCACAAAATAGCTAACTGCTATACTTTTCAGAACTCAATTTTTGGACTTGTACTGTTTTCGAACCAACCGATTCAATTGAAGGTAACTGTATAAAAGGACAAATTGAGAGGAGCTAACATCCATCATGCAAAGTTGCACGAAAATCGATTAAAAAAAGGCGAGCAGTCAGTGCCGAGATTAAACTGACATAACTACACGTAGTTCATTTTACGACGGTGTAATCCGGCTTTGAATACGGTCGACTGTTGACAGAGGATCCGGTCCCGGGTCCTAAAACCGAGTCCGGATTAGCCGGCAGATTTCGCGTCCAATCACGCGTGCGTCTCGGCAATTGTTCCCGAAACGATAAACAGCAGAAGGTCAGACAGACTCTAGAATTCTAGATCGAAGTCGGCGATGTCATCCGATGAATTGCGCTTTAAGCGCCACAATTTCGCACGTCTAAAAACTCGATTTTATTGCGCGGTTGACGAGATAAGTCGGTTGTAAAGGTACTTAAAGGGGATTTAAGTACAGTAAACGGTGATTAAATATTGCCGACTGAACTGGAATACATATATATGACTATTGCGTCAGTGGTTTTTTTTTATCTAAGTAGTTATAATATGTAAATTATTTTTTGGTGTTTTTTGCATTTGAAGGGTACAGGGGGAAACGATAAATATCCAAAAATTGCAGTTTTTAGATAAAATTTTGAATTCATAGCAGAAATTCGTTAGAATCTAGTAAGGTATTGAAATTGCCATTATTTGTTTTGTTTGTCGATACTGTTAGTCATAGATCAGTGAAAACGTTTTCTATTTCATTGTTGGAATGTACAATCTGTTTTGAATGTAGCCTAAAATCATTTAACGATACTGTTAAAAATGTCATACACAGATAAGTCGAACCCGAAAATGACTTTGGAATAATATATGCGATCATTGTTGAAAATATCTCAGTTCTTGCATACAAATTGAGTTATTTTAAACTATTATGCCCATGGGCGCTGGAGATTTGTAAAATTTGCAATTGCAAAATAACTAAACAAATAATCTTAGATGACTCTTAGCTATTATCACCAATATCAGTTTTAATAGATTGTCCGAATCTTGTTTTTGAGATAAAGCTCTTTCATATATGTTTCCGGCTTATATTTATTTCTGAAAATTTTAGAATTTTTTGCAACATTTTAGTGCAAAAAGTAGAGACTACGATAGTCGTGCCGTAATCCTTACAGTTTTTTAATTATAGCCTTATTTGTTTAAAAGGAATTATTTTAAGAAACAAGTTAGATCTTAACTACAAGAAATTTGTTTGAAGTGGACAATGACAAAATTCTATGTAGATTAGTACGATGCACATAATTTTCAAATTCAAAAAGTACTAGCATACTATTGTACAAAAATCTACTGATTTGGAAAAAAGATCATTTTTACATCGTTTGTATTCAAACGACAGGTACAAACACTACGAAAAAGAATTTCAAACAAAGATAGGATTTTTTATGTATTATCATAATAATCATTAGAAAACTTATTTTTTCATTTAACACAATATAGCTTCATATAATCGACATAAAAATGCAATTATCTCCAAAACAGTAGATGCCCACACAATAGTATGCTAGATAATTTATTTCTGTAAGAAAAATTCCAAAAATGGAACCTTGTACAGGTTTATCCAATAAGAAAAAGTTGCGCTTGCAAAGACCCTGCTAAGCAAATGATTACTTTTAGTTATTATGACTAATATCAGTTTTGATCGATTGCCTAAATCTTGTTTTTGAGATAAAGCCCTTTCGGATGTTTCTAGCCTGTTTCTGTATATTTCTGATCATTTTTCTTAATTCTTTCCAAAATTTTAGTACAAAAAGTATTAAGATAGTCGTACCCTATTCCTTACAGTTTTTGAATTTTTGCCTAAAATGAATTATTTTAAGAAACAAATTAGATCTTAACTACAAGAAATTTGTTTGAAGTGGGCAATGACAAACATCTATTTAGTATAGTAGGTTTTATCAATTTCAATGCACAGGACAACTAGTGATATTCCGTTTCAAGAATACCGATTTTCATATAGGAACACTCTGTATATGGTTACATTTTTGGGATGCACATAATTTTCAAATACAAAAAGTAGTAGCATACTATTGTACAAAAAACTACTGATTTCGAAAAAAATCATTTTTACATCGTTTGTATTCAAACGACAGTTTCACAGTTTCATTCAAACACTAGGAAAAAGAATTTCAAACAAAGATAGGATTTTTTATGTATTATCATAATAATCATTAGAAAACTTATGTGTCCATTTAATACAATCATCCAATCATACAATCATATAATCGACATAAAAATGTAATCTCCAAAACAGTAGATGCTCACAGAATAGTATGCTAGATAATTTATTTATGTAAGAAAAATACGTAGATTCCAAAAATGGAACCATGTTCCATTTTTTTTTATCCAATAAGAAAAACTTGCGCTTGCAAAGATCCTGCTAAACAAATGATTACTTTTAGTTATTATGACCAATATCAGTTTTAATAGATTGCCTAAATCTTGTTTTTGAGATAAAGCCCTTTCGGAAATGTTTCTGGCCTATGGTTCTGTATATTTCTGATCACTTTTTTTTAATTCTTTGCAACATTTTAGTACAAAAAGTACTAAGATAGTCGTACCCTATTCCTTACAGCTTTTGAGTTTTTGCCTTATTTGCCTAAAATGAATTATTTTAAGAAACAAATTAGATCTTAACTACTAGAAATTTGTTTTAGGTGGGCTATGACAAAATTCTATTTAGAATAGAAGGGTTTTATCAATTTCAAGACAGGACAACTAGTCAATTTGAATTTCCGTTTCAAGAATACCGATTGTGATACAGGAACACCCTGCTGTATATGATTACATTTTTGGAATGCAGATAATTTTCAAGTACTAGCATAGTATTGTTCAAAATTCTAGTGATTTGGAAAAGAAAATCATTTTTACGTCGATTGTATTCAAATACATACAAACAAATACAAACACTGCGAAAAATAATTTCAACCAAAGGTAAGATTTTGTATGTATAATGACAATAATAATTAGAGAAAACCTATGTTTCCAAACAGTAGATGTCTACACCCGGGGGAAGTTAGCAATAAAAGTTAGCAATAAGTTTGTTTTTCAACCGATTTTAATAAATGATACATCATTTTAAAGCTCATAACGTCCTGATAGCCCATGAGTTTTGCCCGGTCGATCAAATCATAATTAGTGCCCTAAAAATACGAATGAAAGTTGACATTTTCGACTATTTGGTAAAGTTTTAGGCACCATATCTCGGCTATGACTTAACCGATCATAATGAGCAATACATTAATCGAAAGCACAAGGCTTCATGTACTCTATATAGTTTTGCCCGATCGAAATTATAACAATTAGCGCCGTGGGAAATTAACAAAGTTTGAGCGTTCTGGAGCGCTAATAGCAGCTATACCAGGAGCGCCGTTCGATAACAGAGCCAGCAATAAGTACTTTTTCTCATTCGATTTCGAAAATTTATACATCAGTCGATGGCCTAGAGCCTCCTTTATCTGCATGCGTTTTGCCCGATCGAAATTATAACAATTAGTGCCGTAGGAAATGAACAAAGTTTGCGTGTTCTGGGGCGCTAATGACGGCTATACTCGGTGCACCGTTCGGTAAAACAGCCAGCAATAAGTACTTTTTCTCATTCGATTTCGAAAATTTATACATCAGTCGATAGCCTAGAGCCTCCTTTATCTGCATGCGTTTTGCCCGATCGAAATTATAACAATTAGTGCCGTAGGAAATGAACAAAGTTTGCGTGTTCTGGGGCGCTAATGACGGCTATACTCGGTGTACCGTTCGGTAAAACAGCCAGCAATAAGTACTTTTTCTCATTCGATTTCGAAAATTTATACATCAGTCGATAGCCTAGAGCCTCCTTTATCAGCATGCGTTTTGCCCGATCGAAATTATAACAATTAGCGCCGTGGTAAATTATCAAAGTTTGAGCGTTCTGGAGTGCTAATAGCAGCTATACCAGGAGCGCCGTTCGATAAAAGAGCCAGCAATAAGTACTTTTTCCAATCCGATTTCGAAAATTTATATATCAGTCGATAGCCTAGGGCCTCCTTTATCTGCATGCGTTTCGCCCGATCGAAATTATAACAATTAGCGCCGTGGGAAATTAACAGCTTGAGCGTTCTGGAGCGCTAATAGCAGCTATACCAGGAGCGCCGTTCGATAAAAGAGCCAGCAATAAGTACTTTTTCTCATTCGATTTCGAAAATTTATACATCAGTCGATAGCCTAGAGCCTCCTTTATCTGCATGCGTTTTGCCCGATCGAAATTATAACAATTAGCGCCGTGGTAAATTATCAAAGTTTGAGCGTTTTGGAGCGCTAATAGCAGCTATACCAGGAGCGCCGTTCGATAAAAGAGCCAGCAATAAGTACTTTTTCCAATCCGATTTCGAAAATTTATACATCAGTCGATAGCCTAGGGCCTCCTTTATCTGCATGCGTTTTGCCCGATCGAAATTATAACAATTAGCGCCGTAAGAAATGAACAAAGTTTGCGTGTTCTGGGGCGCTAATAGCGGCCCATACTCGGTGCACCGTTTGGTAAAACAGCCAGCAATAAGTACTTTTTCCAATCCGATTTCGAAAATTTATACATCAGTCGATAGCCTAGGGCCTCCTTTATCTGCATGCGTTTTGCCCGATCGAAATTATAACAATTAGCGCCGTAGGAAATGAACAAAGTTTGCGTGTTCTGGGGCGCTAATAGCGGCCTATACTCGGTGCACCGTTCGGTAAAACAGCCAGCAATAAGTACTTTTTCCAATCCGATTTTGAAAATTTATACACCGGTCGATAGCCTAGAGCTTCGTGTGTTAGCTTCAAGTGTTATTGTACACTTGTTTTGGCGCCGTAGTGGGCCTTAGTCGAACGCCGCACAAAGTGATGCCGCCACCGAATGCCGACAAAGACACAAGGGAAGTGCCGACATTGGGGCTTTCGTTTGCTAATATCAAAGGGTGCCGGTAGATCGTTTTTGTCAAGTTCTTGCGGGTAGTTATTGAGTGCAGTCGGAACTTTTGATGTCGTTCTTGGGAATATGTTCGATTGGATTTTGTGTCAGTTTTAGTTCGCAATTGACGCGTCGTGTATCGACAGCATCATGTAATAAAAACTAAATAATAAAATCATCGGGATCATAATTACCGCGGAGAAGTTAGCCATAAAAGATAGCCATAACTTTTTTTTTCGAATTTTGTTATGAAACATATATCAAATGATAGGGGTGTTCAAGTACTATACGCCAGAGTTCTGATCCGAAAATTCATTAAACGGTGTTGTCGGAAATTTGATTTATTTCGTTACGCGTTACCTTATAAGAGCTGTTGTCATCTCAATAAAGAATTGCCCGTAGCTTTTTGCAACAACCCCATAGAGAAACAAGTGATACAAATTCGGAAAGCGCATACAATTTTGCATCCAATAATGGTATTGGGAAGGTGCTACCCCTAATATCACCTACCCCAATACACCTATAATACAAGAAATTGCGCGGCGGTCGACTAAGAAATGGTATTAATGAACATAACTCACGGTAAAATTATTGCATAACTTTCCTAAATACGTCAAATTATAGGCAATTAAATGTACTATTTACCTTTGAAAGCTCGGAGTTTTGCTCGACGGCGAACAACCCTTGAATAACGATCATGTCCGTACGCAACCGTCCCCGCCGGCAATCATATGTCGGGTGGTTGTGGCAGGAAAATGTTTATAACTTTTGTAAATATTGTTGCATAACTTTCTATCATACATCAAATTGTAGGTAATTAAAAGGACTTCACACCCTTCGCCGCTCGGAGTTTTGCTCGACGGCGAACAACCCTTAAATGACGTTAATGTCTGTACGAAACCAATACGACGGGCAATCACATATAAAGTGGCTTCTGCAGAAAAATGTTTATAACTTTAGCAAATATTGTTGCATAACTTTCTATCATATATCAAATTGTAGGTAATTAAAAGGGCTTCTCACCCTTCGCCGCTCGGAGTTTTGCTCGACGGCGAACAACACTTAAATGGCGATAATGTCCGTGCGAAACCGTCAGCGCCGGCAAACATACGTCGGATGGTTGTTACAGGAAAATGTTTATAAGTTGTGCAAATATTGTAGCATAACTTTCTATCATATATCAACTTGTAGGTAATTTAAAGTGCTTCTCATTCTTCCCCGCTTAGAGTTTTACTCCACGGCAAACAACCCTGAAACAGCGATATTGTCCGAACGGAAGCAGTATGAGAGGCAATCACATGCAAGTCACTTCTTGCAGAAAAATGTTTATAATTTTTGCAAATAATATTGCATAATTTTCTATCATATATCAGATTATAGGTCGGAGTTAAGTAAAGGTCCAATAAAAGCAAACGATAGCTAGCGATAAGGAGCTGCCAGTTGCCTTTAATACAGCATATTCAAACTGGGTGCATTACCGTCATCTAAGGGTTGATTGCCAGGGAGTAAAACTCCGAGCGGAAGCATGAGAAGCACTTTTAATTACCTACAGTTTGATTTATGATAGAACGTTATGCAACAATATTTGCAAAAGTTATCAATGATTTTCTGCAGCAGCCACTTGATATATAATTGCCCGTCGTACTGGTTCCGTACGGGCATTATCGCCATTTAAGAGTTGTTCGCCATCTAGCAAAACTCCGAGCGGCGAAGGGTGTGAAGTCCTTTTAATTGCCTACAATTTGATGTATGATAGAAAGTTATGCAACAATATTTGCAAAAGTTATAAACATTTTCCTGCCACAACCACCCGACATATGATTGCCGGCGGGGACGGTTGCGTACGGACATGATCGTTATTCAAGGGTTGTTCGCCGTCGAGCAAAACTCCGAGCTTTCAAAGGTAAATAGTACATTTAATTGCCTATAATTTGACGTACTTAGGAAAGTTATGCAATAATTTTACCGTGAGTTATGTTCATTAATACCACTTCTTAGTGGACCGGCGCGCAATTTCTTGTATTATAGGTGTATTGGGGTAGGTGATATTAGGGGTAGCACCTTCCCAATACCATTATTGGATGCAAAATTGTATGCGCTTTCCGAATTTGTATCACTTGTTTCTCTATGGGGTTGTTGCAAAAAGTTATGGGCAATTCTTTATTGAGATGACAAGAGCTCTTATAAGGTGACGCGTAACGAAATAAATCAAATTTCCGACAACACCGTTTAATGAATTTTCGGAGCAAAACTATGGCGTATAGTACTTGAACACCCCTATCATTTGATATATGTTTCATAACAAAATTCGAAAAAAAAAAGTTTTGGCTATCTTTTATGGCCAACTTCTCCGCGGTATCATAATTTCGATCGCTATTAGCGCTCCAGAGCGCTCAAACTTTGATAATTTACCACGGCGCTAATTGTTATAATTTCGATCGGGCAAAACGCATGCAGATAAAGGAGGCTCTAGGCTATCGACTGATGTATTAATTTTCGAAATCGAATGAGAAAAAGTACTTATTGCTGGCTCTTTTATCGAACGGCACTCCTGGTACGTCCGGTATTAGAGGCCCGTAACGCGCAAACTTTGTTAATTTCCCACGGCGCTAATTGTTATAATTTCGATCGGGCAAAACTCATGCTCATAAAGGAAGTCCTAGGCTATCGACTGGTGTATACATTTTCAAAATCGAATGAGAAAAAGTACTTATTGCTGGCTGTTTTACCGAACGGTACACCGAGTATAGCCGTCATTAGCGCCCCAGAACACGCAAACTTTGTTCATTTCCTACGGCGCTAATTGTTATAATTTCGATCGGGCAAAACGCATGCAGATAAAGGAGGCTCTAGGCCATCGACAGATGTATAAATTTTCGAAATCGAATGAGAAAAAGTACTTATTGCTGGCTCTTTTATCGAACGGCGCTCCTGGTATATGAATAAAATTTAATCGGAAATCACATTAAAAAATGGTCAATAGATTAATAATATTATTTTTGCTGTTTTACTTGGGGTTTTCTTGCTGTTTTTTAGTAAATTAGAACAAAAAACTTTTTCCTGTGTACATTTATTTCACTAAAAAATTCTTTCAAACAAACTGATCTTTACAAGCAAATAATCTGAAGTATTTTGATGTTTCTTTACATTTTAAAGCATACCCTTTTCCATCTGAGTATAACACAAATTTTTGGAACGTGGAAGGACACGCTCGGAATATATATATTTATTATTGTAATGTATCTCAAAACATCCATCAAAACAAACTAAAATTAATCCAAATCTAAATATAAACCCACTCAAAGCATTACCATTTCTGTATAGAAAACGATTGGACAACAGCAGATCGATACATCTAAAAGCAGCTATTAACATCAGCAGCCGTCAACGGGCATCATTTATTTTATTCGAGGCCCATCGACCTTCCATTACTTCCAACATTTACTCCCCACCCACTCCCCATACTTTCACCCCACAACCCCCAAACAACAAAATTGCCATGGAAATCTCAACCTAGCTTATCGCCCACGAGCAATCGAAAATCACGAAATAGTTGGCCGTTGTGGACCCTTTAGGAGTTGCCTTGAATCTCGGGAAGAAGGGGGTGACGAGAATTTGAGACGCAACCCCTCATGGGGATCCACTAATAGATTTCCGGTCGATGGAGAAACGATAGCGGACGCCAAATCTCTGGCCGGGACAAGCTAGGATCGTCAGACGTACGACGTGCCATGGAAAAGTAATAAAACAATTGAATTTCCGGTCGATTTTGCCCGACGTCTTTTTGGTCGCCGCTCATTCGACCGGGTAGGCATCATCCCTACTACCACCGCCTATAACCCCACTGACAAACTCGGATGATCTGTATTTGGATGTACATTTCGATTATTGTGGGGGGGGGGGGGGGGGGACAAGCGAGTTTGACGGCAGTAATATCGGGGAATCTAGGTCATCAGTTCAAATGCTGAAATTGCGATGTAAATTATCGTTTATAATTTGTTTCCTGTGGACGGTGGTACAGTCGTGTTGTACTGTTGGAACGGTCGGGATTGAGCTGCCTTTTCCATCGTACAATTAGGGGGAATGTAGGGCAATTGTTCGTTCATTTGAAGGTCACACTAAACTCGGAATTTACAGGAAAAGCGATTTAGAAGGAAATTTGTGAGACTTTTTCTATTGTTGGAAAATGTTTGCAGTTATGCCAAGTTTTGCAAGTAAAAGCTTGAGTTTTTGTTTAAAAAAAAGATAATTTCAACTGTTATGTTTCAAAACTTTCAATATATTTTCAAATATGTTAACTTCGGTGCCATATACCAAGCGATTCAGATTATATGAATTTGTGATAAGAGTAAAGTACCTGTATTTTCATTATTATCGATAAACTTTATTTGGAAATGTTGTTTAGAAGTAAAAATTATATTCAAATATGAAGTCAGAGCCACCTACCTTGAAAAGAAATATTTTCATTTTTTTTCTTAATTATTACTTTTGTGACAAATATTAGTAAATGCCAGTGATACTAAAAGGTTCTCTTTAACCTATTTTTTGGAAATTTGAGTACATTTTTTATATTTTTTGTTATTTTGGTATGATAACTAATGTTTATTTAGAACTAACGCAAAATTAGGTACTTATTTTCTTGGTGCGAAGTTGATATTTCACCCTGTAGATATTACTATATTATACAATAACTAATTCGGGAGCGTGACTTACCTTTTATTCAGTTAATATTATTGACTGTGGATAGGTTTATAATAGTAGTTATCCATCTATACCGAGCGATTCTCAAGTGGTGGTACGCGCGGTACTACCACTTAAGAAATTTTATTTTCACTGATAATATCTTAATAAACATAACTGAAACCTCAATCAATTGTGTCTTGAATCAATTATTTTATGCAAGAATGTATCTTCTTATGTACAGCAGCACAAAACGCACCAATAACCACCTAAGTATAGGTTCTTGTATAGGCAACCCAATGATACAAAAAAGAAAGAATATGAAACAAACAGTTTATTTTCTTTATGCAACATTGTTTAAATTTTAAAGTAAGCATACACCAGTTATCACAGGTGGATATGAAAAACAAAAGCATTGTCCAGACATTATCCATTTAATCGTACTCACTGCAGTTTACGTTAGTTTATGTGCTTAACTATTAAAACCATGCTTACACTCCAACAAAAAGTTGAAATTCTTTTAATACATGGAAAAAATATACCGCACCGAGATGTTGCTGCTATTTTCAAGACATCCACCAAATTGCCAGGATAATGAGAAAATTCAAACAGACTGGGTCTGTTGAAAATAGCTTCAAGAAACCCCACAAAAATATGTTGCCAAAATAAGGAAACAAGTTTGCCAGTGTTGCAAGAAGTAATCGAGCATAAAACGACTTCTCTTCGACAAATTGCTTCACACAGCCAATGCAGTAAATCAACAGTACATAAAATAATAAAACTAAACAAATATCACCCTTATAAACCAAAATGTATAAGTACACTAAAAGAAAGAGACTTCGACATCAGGTATGACTATACCATCTGGTTGGAGGTGAAAATGAAAGAGTTAGTTTTTTTTTTAATATTCTTTGGACAGAGCGGCAACATTTACGTCAAATGGGACTGTTTCTTCAGAAAATTGCCGGTGGTGGGCACATGAAAACCCGAACTTTATTGTAGAATGCCGAGATCAGTACCATTTTAAGACAAATGTGCTGTGCAGTATTTTGAATAATCAAATATCTGGGCCTTTTTTTCGTCAAAATTAAAATGGGGAATTATATCTTCAGTTCGTTGTCACCTTTTTTGCCGTTAATTCAACGGGCTCTAATTTGGTTCCTGCTTGATGGTGCGCCCATATACACAATAAAAACTCTGTCTAGAACTTTTTAAATCATAAATTTGGCCATCGCTGGATTGGCAAAAATTCGGAATCAAGATCCTGGCCACCTAGATCCCCCGACTTTACCCCGTTAAATTTGTTTTTGTGGGTTTACGTAAAAAATAACGTATACAAACACCGACCATTTAGAGATATAAATCATATAGAGGAAACTATACAACATTTTAAGTAGTAGAAATAAAATAAGTTCATAGATAATAAATTAGCATTATTAACATATTTATAATAGTTATTAACATAATTACGGGTAAATCAGTCATAATTAATTCAACAAACAATAGATGTTTGATGCTTAAGTTATTTTTATCAAAATATTATCAGTGAAAATAAGATTTCATAAGTGGTGGTACCGCGCGTCTCACCACTTGAGAATCGCTCGCTGTAAATGGATAGCTACTATTATAAACCTATCCACAGTAATTAATATTAACTGAATAAAAGCTAAGACACGATACTGAATTAGTTATTGTATGATATATTAATATCTACAGGATGAAATATCAACTTCGCACCAAGAAAATGAGTTATTTTGTGGTAGTTCTAAATAAACATTAGTTATCATACCAAAATAACAAAAAATATAAAAAAATGTATTCAAATTTCCAAAAAATAGATTAAAAAGAACCTTTTAGTACCATTGGCATTTACTAATATTTGTCACAAGAGTAATAATTAAGGAAAAAACTGAAAATATTTTTTTTCAAGGCTCTGATTTCATATTTGAATATAATTTTTACTTCTAAACAACATTTCTAAATAAAGTTTATCGATAATAATGAAAATAAAGGTACTTTACTCTTATCACAAATTCATATATTCTGAATCGCTCGGTATATGGCACGGAAATTTACATATTTAATGGTTGCAGTTTTGGTCTCATATGAGCCGCCAACTTTTATAAAGAATAAAATTTTCAGAGAAATACACAATAAATTTTTTTTTCCATATGGTGCGGACTTTCGCGGACACATTGTATATTACTTTTAACTATGTTATCCAACATACATCGACAATTTAGCAATGAAAAAATAAGTTGATTTTTTTACTAACAAATCGGCCTTCATTTGTCTATAAAAATGGTAATTGTTTATCAAACTCAAAAATCATGTGTATTTCTATAGATAATCTATCGAAATTCAAGTGCTACTGCTCGTTTTTGAAAACATGGTTTCGAGAAAACTGCCCATACAACGCTCACAACACGCGTACGCATTTCTATACCAACGGCTAAAATGGCTACACATGCAACATATATGTTCAATATTTGCTTCAAACTATCATCTAACGCCACCTGTACCTCATTTAGAATCTATATAGTGTTACTTCGCACCGCCGGGAATGACTAAAAGGGGCAAAACTAACACCGAAGCTCAATTTGTCATTCTGAAGCGTTCGAACTTGCTTTGTTAATTCGTATTTTACGAGCACTTCAAAATTTGTTTTAACAATGGATGATGTCACACATTATTCTTGACCTGTTTTTCCGCCATTTAAGCCAATAAAAAATTGACAAAAATTCACGAGTATATTTCTTAAGGATTTTGGCTATCATTGGATTTTTGAAGCATTAGACCCCTGCTCTAAGACATCAACATCAATTTTACATTTTGTATGTATAATTAGCTTATTGTAAATATTATTTATATTATTATTTGGTGCGGATGTATTCTAAATTCCAAATGACGGATAAATGTCTTTTTTGAATTAGATGCCTTTATGAAGGTGCCCAGGAAAGTTGCGGGCAGTTTTTATGTCTTCTAACAAAAATAAACCCAACAAAATTTCGCGACGCAACATTGGAAAAATACAAAAAAAAAAGTAAAAAGCTAATTTTTTAAATAACCTATTACTATATTCACTATTTATTCCGATAAACGGGGTTAAAGGGTTCCGGGTTCAAGCGATAGTTGAAAATCGGCGTACCTATTTTATCTGTTACATACCGCAAAAACTCACCTTTTCCACTCCAATACACTAATTCATTATTAAAGGTTGTCATTTAGTGAATGAAAATTTTCAAAATCACATTGTATTCAATCTCGCGACGCAACATTGAAAAAATTCACAAACAAAGGTAATAAAACTATTTTTTTGCGCCTTTTTGCTTAAAACTTGAAAACTATCAACTTTTCTTAAATAACCTATTACTATATTCACTATATACGTTTTTTTTTTCGCAAACTGTTCGGGCTCAATCGATAGCTGAAAATTGGCGTTTTATCTGTCTTCGCAAAAACCCACTTTTCCACTCTAAAACACTAATTTATTATTAAAGGTTGTCATTTTGTGAATTCCTCCTTCCAATAGACTGTAAACTGGTTTAAACTATTATGCCAGCTGAAGTACCCACTATAAAAAAAAATTTTCAAAATCAAATTGTATCAAATTCTGTGCAAATATAAGGTTTGTTCGAGCAGCAGTAAAGAAAAGTACCCGACTAGTTGGGTATTCTTCTACGCATGCGCAATGGTGTTGCCCCTCCAAAATTCCTTTGCGCATGCGTAGAATAATACCCAATTAGTAGGGTACCTTTTGTGCATTTTCATAAATATTGCGTCGCAAAATTTTGTTAGCAAACCTCAGATTCGGATTCAGCACCGCAAAAGAACATATAAAATGGAATAAATCAAAACTACCCCACAACTTTCCCGCTAGGAACCCTTTTCAGCACTAATGGACTGTATTAGTATGCATTATCTTAAAATGTAGTTCAAAATCAAAGCTGTTCACAAAAGTGTTAATCCGTTAATCGTTAGATGTCAAAGAAAACTTTTTTGTTAGCGATTTAATTATGAGTTATCTTTCAGAATTGGTAATGATTATTATCTTATTATCGTAATTCGAAAAAAGTAAGTAAATTTCAGAATTGCGCTTATACTGTATGCAACTATATTGACAGCTTTTAGATAACATAGTTTATACGCACTAGATATTTTTTAGGTAATATGTTCTCAAATAGCGCGACTATTCTGTTGAAGTTACGGTACCCAACCTCAAACAATTCCATGTTACGTCAATTTTCTGTGCGTTTTTAAACTGAATGTGAACACATATGAGGCAGTGAAGTGAATTTTGCACATTCGTCTCAAAGCGACTTGGGGTACTCACACCAGGAATATATTTCGTTTAATAGAAAAACTCATTTGATGAAAATAAGCGTATTTTTAAACCAATATTTTACTTTTATTACCTGAATAATGAGATAACTATTTAGGACTTACAAGTAGGTGAAAATACCAGTCCTAAAGAACAACTTTCTATACAAATACATTTAGCTTAGTGTATAAGTATATACTGTAGAGCGTCGATGATCGGAACTAATTGGGACCGAAGATAGTTCGGATCCCGATTCACTACTACGGTCTGCTCACGCGCATCAACCACGCCTACAAGTGACGTCAGTGCGAGAAAGAAGCGGAAGTAGCGTTAATATAGCGTTCATTTCCATGGCTGTCTTAGTAGCCAATTGTTGTTGTAACTGTTTTAATGACATTTATGCACTGACGTCATTGCGAGGAGTAGCGTTCGTTGTCAACTTGTTAACCTAAATCACCTACAAAAGCTAAGGATGTATTTGCTTGCCTAGGTGCAGGGCCACCCTAACCACAGGGCTAAATGGGCTATAGCCCTGGGGCGCCAACCTTTTGGGGGCGGCAATTTTTATTGGTGTTATATTTGATAACTGCATCTTTTACTTTGGTGTTCCAAATTTACTGTACTTTTATTTTATATGGGCTTGTTATGAGGTGTTATTTTTTTAGAAATGTTAATTACAGTTAATTATAGTTATTACGCAATTATGAACTGTGCTTACTTATTGATTTTATTGTTATTTTTTTAAAACTATTCAGTGAGCGCGCAAAGTAGGAAGCATGACCAAATTTCGGAAACTATTTGTTAACTACAAAAATTCTTGAACACGTCGATTGTAAATTATACACATATTTGTAACAAATTCAATTTCCCGTTTTGTACTTATGGCGTCATCGAAAAATGGCAAACTCCATATTTTTCTTATTGTTTATGATCTGTTAATTGTCTTCATGGTAGCATACAAATTGTATGACCTTACATCAGAAAATTTACGAGTAAAAGTTTAAAAATTAAGGATTTTGTTTGTGAATGAAACGCGAATAGCGGTTTTAGGTAGATATGTTTGCAATAGGAATGGAACTATCAGCACACTACTTAGAATCGTTGTAAATGATTGAAATATATTGAACAAACTTTCAGGATTTCAGGTAAACGTACAAAGTTTAAAGTTTACTATGAGGCCCTTTTGAGGTTTCAAGAACATTGGGTTCAGGTTTTTCACATTTTTATCTCACTTGTTTCAACAATCTTACGGGAGAGCCCGTGTTCGTACACAGTGCAACTAATTTTACCCAAAACGTATTTTCATATTCTATTCGGAATATCCATGTTCCCAAGAGTTAAAAATCAACGTGTTCGAGAATTTTGCACAGTAACTAACCCTCATTTAGATTTTCCCATATTTTCATTCACGCGCTCAATTTCTACGTACCATAAATATGAAAATAACAACTTCCACTAAAATATTGAACAGTGTCGACCTAATGTTTAAATGGCTTAAATCCAAAACAATAACATTTTAACAAAAGCGGTTCAGATTTGTATAGAACCATACCTATTAGGAATGTAAAGATGTACTATATATACTATAAATTATTATGATACTTATTGCATCCTTGAATCGATGTGAAATTTGCTTATCGAAGTATGTAACACAGAAGCTATGTTGGCAAAAAATTTAGTATTTGGTAGTATATTTTATTATATTTGGACTATCTTCGTACAAACTAGGCTGACAATTTATTATATGGAAGAATGGTTTAAAAGCCAATTTATTCCTAATTTATTCCTTATAAAGGAAATTTGTAGGAATTCCCGCAGTACAGGAGTGCTGATTTATGTTTTCTAAGATTATTTTATATTTGATGGCAAATCTAATCAAATATTTCAACATAAAGCTTTTGGTAATTTGTCAAGGATAATAGTTAATAACTATTTAACTATTATAATAACTATTAATAATTAATAATTAATAATAGTAATTAATAACCTATTTAATAACTTAAATACGTGTGATATCAATTTGTAAAAGAAAAAGCACGGACAACAAATACCTAAGTTACTTTTGTTTTTGTTTACTATAAACGTTGGTTTTTTCATTTCGTCTTTTTTTTCGAATTTTGTATCAATATTATGATTTTGTTTAGTATAATGATAACGAATTGGCTTTTTCTAATTCTGATACTTTTGAATAAGTTTGTCGGTCACCCCGCATCCGTTAGCTATCTCGTGTATTTTCTTATGAAGAGGGGCGCATTAATTTTAGTAGCCCACGGGCGTCGAATATCTTAGGACGGCCCTGCCTAGGTGTCTGTCCTTCTCGCACTGATGTCATGCGCAGAAGAAACCGAATTTGAGACACGAACTGAGCAGACCGGTGTGGTGGATCGTGGTTCAGATTATCAAATTGTTCGGATTATTAAACATTAAGTAGTAGAGAAGCTTAAATAGTAGAAAACGAGTATTGGATACAAGATATAAAACAAACGCAATATATCTGTAAACAGGAACGGACTAATATGGGTTTTGCTCGGTTTCTCAGTGATTAATTGTTTTATTAATTGCTTTTTGGGCGTTCGGATTGGCGAACGTTTGGAACGTTCTTTTTCAATGTGAAGGCGTGGTCAAAATTTACTTATCAAATACTTCAACAGAAAACCAAAATTCCAAAAACGTTCCAATAAACAGCTTCAAAGTTCTCATTGAAGTATACACTGCAGATTGTTATTGCTACAGAAGTTATTAGCCTTATGCTGAGGCACCTCCGCCAAAATAGCCACTGTTTGGTTCTTAACGATATTAAGTACTAGGCAATCTACACATTACTTTAGCCAGAGAGAAAACAAATACAGCCGACAAATAAATCCTCTACAGATTACAGACTACAGAACACAACAATTTATTTATACAACTACCTCATCTTTTATGAACACTGTAACTGCTATTTAACAGCTGATTTTCTCTTGACACGAATAAAATCAGCTTACTACCGTGTAAACTAGAGGCAATAAACGAACAAAAAGCACCATACCCTTTAAAAAAGAGCCGTGTTAAAACATCCATTTGAACAAATCTGTCCCTTCAAGTATGAAGTTTGCAGCGGTTAACTGTGAAGATAAGTTATCTCGCGCATGAGAGGGGCCGGCGGCTCTCCGTTCGCCGTTAGCTAGATGCGATGGGAACTGGTGAACACGGTCTTGTAACGAGCAATTCACCGAGACCATTCAAACTTATGGCGAATATTAAGTGCACAAATGGTCATTTGCATTCATAATAGGTCGGACAACGATTCAATTCCCTTCGTGAACGGCGACTGTCCCGTATAGTAACTCCAGTAACAGTATTATTTCGTGTATGCCGCGTATATTTAGAACGCTGTGGATGTTCTAAGTGAGTGGCTTATGATTATGTGACAGTGATAAACGGGAACTGATTGCTGCTAACTACACCTTTGGACAAGATATTCTGGACACCTTAGAAGTTTCCCATATTCGGGAAATTTTCGAATTGATTGTACTAATGCATCAAAAACTACTCGTAGTTTTGTTGTTGTTCTTTCTTCTTTTAATACTCCGTGGTGTGGTAAAAAACAACCTTCTTGGTCATTTTAAACTAGATCAGTTCTAAACGCGTGATTCATCTGTGTTTTCGCCAAAGGCGATAGAAATAACAAAAACCACAGTGGACTGTATACGAAAGAACAATTAGCACATAACAAACAAGTAATGACAATGATGAACGATCAAAACGTTCGATTCCCACGTTGATAGATTATATTATAGAATAAATATCCAATACTAGACCAATAACGTACCAACTAGATCAATATAGAACAATACTGAACCATCAAGTAGACCAAATATCTATCACCAATGAATAATCACTTCAATAAATTGTTGAACACAACGAGACGAACTTGCTCTCACGAATATTTTGTAGCGAATGAATCGGCCGAAAAATCACCTAGACCAGCTGTCTCCCTCGAAACTACTTCCAATGTTAACCAGGTTCAACTATATCCCGGCCACAGCTGGTCTCACAAAAACTCAACTAGACCAACATAGACTATAAATATAGAAATCAATCTCGGACAACAAAATATTAAGATTAGACCAATATTTAATCCAATATTGGCCTAAACAATCTGAATATATGCATCAATGAATTTTACATATCGCTGCTTGAATTCTGGTTCTCTTGCAAATCTCCGCTCTAAATTCAGAAATCTTTTGATAGCTAATTCTTTGACCTAGTTCCGGTTTATCTTGCTTAAGAGCGTTGTCCAACAGCTGATCGACAGAGGCTTGGCTGTTTTTGATAAGTTTAGAAAAATCAGTCGAGAATTGGTCTTTGCGTGGGGATGTCGACGTTTTCGCTAAAGCTACTTTGGAACAAGATAGACTTTGCCGACGTGCGGTCAACATTATATGATCTAACGTCTTTAGCGCTATTTCAATTTATTTTTGCACACGCAAGCAGGCTGTCTAGTGATTTTACAACGCTGACCAACATAACATGGTAGATCTAAAAATTACTGTGATAAATTGTTGACATAACCGTGACATAACCTATGTGGAGTATGTCAGATATTTATCATATATTTATATGATAAATAACTTCAACATTTGTCTACGGTTTATGAAGTGATATATGCAAAAACACACGTACTATGAATACACGCATACGTACTATAAATATGTGGAATATTTGAAAGTGTATTGAGATTATGCGCCCATATACATTTATACCTCCTAAAAAACAAACCCCGTACCAATAACTTTGGTCACAGATTACTTACTCTTGGTACGATAGATTATGCACTAATTTCTCAGCCGATAATACACTTACGCCTAGCTACTGAAAAACAAATACATATCGACCCATGCAACGAAGACTATCGTAACTAACAAACTAAATGTAGTTATTATAGTCTTTGTTGCATGGGTCGATATTACATACGTATGTACATCCACAGCACAGGGATCTGATGACGTATAAGAAAAACAAAACAGTTAATAAGTTATTCTTTATTTACCAATTTGTAATTCATATATTATTTATAAAAGACAAATAGACAACATAAGCTTTATTAATATTATATTATAATATCAAAATCACAAAAATGTTGATCCTCGCTATCATGAGACCACACGCATACGGGTCGTAATGCTTGTTCGGTTCTTCAGGGCTAATTGCAATACTATCTGCGGTTTGTTGTGTTAAACGTAATCCTCCATACACTTTGCACTTGAGAAGAAAAACATCTGGAGTCAGTGGTTGACAAGTTGACTATGTCCCATTATACATTTCTCATATAATAATGTTATAGACGTCTTCCAGTAATATTACCAAAAAAATTTGATAAAAAATCGGTAATCTTCAGCATACCTCGATAATTTTATTGTCAGTTCATGGAAATTATGAAAATTAGTAATCACATCTCTTGTCTAGAAATCCTCTTCGATCAACAAAATAGTACGTAAGGATTTTGATTCCTCGTAATGTGATTTGAATCCAATTACAAAACCCGTAATGATCTTCTGCATCATACCATACTTGGAGCTTGAATTCTCTGGTAGTAGAATGGATAAAACAGCACTGTTTATATGTATATTCTGCTAACTAACCTAACAATTGAAAAGGAAGTTTTAAAAAACAATAGTATACTTCTTTAGGCACAAACCTGATTGATGTCTGATATAATAGTAGAATTTGTATGTAATCTCCTAATTTCGATTAGAATACTTCTTTGTGCAGTGTCCCCAAGTTTTCTACATTTTCAGATTATATGGGATTTGTAGGTTAGAACTCTCGAAATCTGTCCCAGAAAATATAAATGTGAATTTTAGCGAGTAACAGCCTTTTTTTGTGGTATATGGTAGATAGAGATAGACCCATTACTATTATCTTCGTCTAATGACGACTAGTTCTCGAGAACATCGTAGATGGACTGTTCAGACTCGAACATGGATGGAAAAATTGGAAAAATACGACGCCGATTCTTCAAAGGTGTGGCTTTATTTCTTTTCATTTATTGGATTTTTTTCCAATTGTACATTGACATAAAGTGGAACTACTGCGGCGCATCGCAAAAATACATAATTGAAATGTTATTCCTGAAATCAGGATATCACGCGTCCTCCAATTATACGTCTATCTTTGAGCAGCAATTGTTTAAAATTGGGCATGGGTATAATAAATATGGAGATGTGGCGCACTAGAATAGTTAATTCAGATTGTTGTAATCCTATAAGATGCTATCATTATTCAATAATTAACCCACAGGAGCATTGAACTGTTTGAATAATTGGACCAATAGGGGACCACCAGAGCTGAGCAGAACAGACCTGAAGTTAGGCTGAACCAGCCTCTTAAAAGGTAATACTACTTGAAGTCTACCAGCTTTTTCGCACTTAACGTTGTCCAAAAAATGCCTTTCACAAAATTCGTCTATTGGATAAGAGCTTTTTGTTTCGAATTCATTTTCTATGTTCCAAAATTTATGTAGTTGATGACTTCAGTTATTTAGGGATGTTACATTCCAAACTGGTGTTTGAATCCTGTTTTGCTTTAAGACGAGTTTTTTGAAATACAATACCTTTTATATTTGATTTAAATAAACCAATACATAACAGATCGTAATAAACTCCAACATCAAGAAGCATATCGATTTTGCCTGGAGTGTTAAATGATTCGTCAGCCAACTTGATGTTGTCAGGTACTTGAATGTTTTCGATTGGTGTGTGTGGTAAATCATTAGTTATTCCATCTAATAAATAGAATTCTTGAAGTGATGTGTATCTTTTATCGATTGATTCGATCCTTGCCTCTAAAACGCGTTCCGCTCTACTGTGGCCATTAATGATTCCTCCTAGGGGTTGATCGATAGGAAATGACTTCAAATTTAATTTTTGGTACAATTCGTACGTCATAAAATTAGCCATGGAACCATTGTCTAAGAGCGCCCCACACAATACTGGTCTTCCATGTTTGTCCATTATGTGAAGCTGGACAGTTGCTAATATATTTGACTTTTTGTCAAATGCAGCTAAATTACAAATTGGGTTGGATGATTCATGTTTTTTATGAGGGTTTCCATTTGTATGCTCAATCATGGGATTTTCATTAGAGTGACGACGAAGTAACGAATTGTGTCGTTTGTTGCAGAATTTGCAATTTCTTGTGGATCAACAATCTATCTGAATGTGACCAGGTCGGAGGCAATTTTTGCAAAGGTTTAATTTCTTCACTTCTTCTAACTCATCATTAAACGACAACTTGACAAATTTTTCGCAAAGGAAATTATAGTGTGACTGATTACAAAATGAACATTTTAGTTTATTTTCAGATTGGATTACATGAGTCAAAATTTTTTTGTTCTCGTTGGGGTTCCGGCTCAACGGACCATATGTTTGGGTATAAACCGCTTAATTCAATTTTTAGGATACTTAAATAAAATTACTTAGCCTCTATTTATTAGGCTTTACTTGAAAATCAAAAATAATAATACAAACAAACAATACGTCGTTATGGTATTTTACGGTCATGGTAACGCACGGGTAACTAATTCTAAATAACCAAGATACTGAATGTACATAAGCCAATTATTTAAATTTTTTTTTATTTTTTTTTTTTATTATTTTTTTACTTTATCATACGCAGTATGTAAAGTATTGTAATCATGCCAAAAAAATTTTTTGAGATTTTAGCGGAAATATGTCTTTTTGGGTCCCCTGAACATTTTTGACCAAGGTACAAAAAAATGTCTGTGTGTGTGTGTGTGTGTGTGTGTGTGTGTGTGTGTGTGTGTGTGTGTGTGTGTGTGTGTGTATGTGTGGATGTGTGTACCCGTTTTTGTGGCGATGATTCCGGAGAAACTACTAAAGGTATCGGGACAAAACTTCATATTTAGAAGTTTCATAACCAAACTTAGAGCTGAATAGCTTTCTGTTGAAAATGGTCCAAAGGAACTGCAGGTTTAGTCTTAGCATTTTTGAAACATTTTGTAAATAAGCCGCCATTTCTGGAATTTCGTCGAAATAGTTAAATAATAAATTAAAGAAGATGAAATTCTGAATAATTTATCACTATGACATTTTTTGGTACAATCAATAGTTTAGCTGCATGAGCAAATTCTATTTCATCGAGATCGGTCGTACTCCTTTAAAACTAGTAGCCAGGATATGTCAGATTATATGTCAGATATGATTCTAATGACAGTACGTAGTGTCAAACGCAAATGTTTTGACAACCTACTGTCAATATAAGCTGCGTTCGGATATAGTATACCATACACTTTTTACACCCAATAACAGGTAAGTGTCATTTGGACAGTGTACCCTGTGTCAGCGGAGTACAATATCCGACCGCAGCTTTATTCGACATATCTGTCTAGTTCTACTAGCTTTATTTTAATGCAGACATAGCCGATCTCGATCAAATAGAATCTCATGCAGCTAAACTATTAATTATATATATAGTATGATAAAGTCATGTGCCTGGCCACATCAGATTTCTTTTGTATGTTACCCAATAACCAAATAAGATGATGTTTAGTTCATGATATCTTATACAGGGTGTTCAAAATTTACAACACAATAATTGAATTTTCAAACGTAAAAAACTAATTTTTTTCAAATGGAACACCCTGTATACCTAGGCCTTCATATTTTGACAGATAAAGTATTTCATTATCGATAACCTTTCACAACATCATTTTTATAAATTGGCATTTCTATGTGCAATATTTAAATAATAAAATGTATTTGAATACAGAAATTTTTTTATACTTTTTTTGCAATGCTCGGGATTTATCGTGTACGCCCGACGGTGGTCGCTGCTAATGCACTTCTACCTTAATTTTTATTTGACAGATGTTTGTTTGTATTGTTGTTCATCTATCGCTAATAATTGTGTATACAGTTGTACGTGGTTATTAGTTACGAAATCCAAAACGCTGACGGTTTTTCAAATAGTGATATTTTGAATTTATTCTTCACTCATGGAGAATGTAACAATATTTTGGAAGAGCGACGATGACAGAAGTACAGCAAAGAGTTTTAAAATGTTTGCAGCAGAACGGGCCGCATTTCGAACAAAATAATTAAGTTTTGTAAATCGTTTTGTATTTAGTCTTTTATACTGACAATATCTCAAAAACGATAGAATAGGGAACCCAAATTGATAGGGAATAAGATTTCCTATCGAATGGCGTATCGGTACACAGGGTGTTCCAATTGAAAAAAGTGAGTTTTTTACGTTTGAAAAATCAATTATTGTGTGGTAAATTTTGAAAACCCTGTATAAGATATCATGATGAACTAAACATAGTCTTATCTGCCTATGTTTCTAGTTTTTGGACCACCAATCATGAAACTTGTAGTTTCAATAATAACCGAGATATTCAAGTTTAAATGTAACCGCGAAATTCACCATAAATTAGTAAAATAAAAGAAATCAAAAATGGTGATATTTAGGTATAGGGAAACCTTATCAAAAATGATGTTTTTTGATCCGTAGAAACTAAAAATAAAATAAAAATTATATCATTCCATTCAAAATAACAAAGTTGATACCGACTTCCGGTGACCAGACGTGACAGTTAACTTGAGAATATTTTGGCCGACGAGCTCAGATCGAGTAAATTCTAATTTCAAAATTTCAAGTTTCCAGAAGTAGTAGAACATGAGAAACTTCTAATGTACCAGTTCCGTGAGACACTCTGTATAAAACATCAATCATTATATACAATATACATAAAAGCCGATTAACACTTATCCGCCGCACAGTGGTCGATTTTGCAAAACTCAGCCTTATAGGGGATGTTTTAATGGGATTGAAACATATGTTTGGTGTGAAGATTCTGAAATCTTGTAAGTATGATAATATTATATCTGGAAATACAGCAAAAATAGTCAAAAAATTCTAGCACTTATGGGGTGGGTTGTGAGGGTGGTTTAGATACAAATTTAGTTTTAAAGTTCCGAAACCTAGTGAGTAGAATAATACTGCACCTGTGAATATACAGTAGAGCGTCGATAATCCGTCCCCCGGTATCCGAACGTTTGCTAATCCGAACGCCCAAAAATCTAATAATAAAAAATTAAATCACTGAGAAACCGAGTAAAATGCCGTTTTTGTCGATTTTAGTTTAGAGAAATATTGCTTCAGCTTTATATCTTTTTGGTACCCACATGTTTTCATATGTATAGTACTATGGCGAAAAGTTGTCCGCACCTATCTCTAACAACTTAACTTTTAAGCAAAAAAATCAAAAGTCGTCAATGTCATCATAAACTCTTCAAGCGACCGCAGCAGTCTGCCCACATTCTCCGTAAATGAACATCATGTCTTACTCACTACTTGTGAAATTATCCATCTTGAACACACGAAATAACAAAACCCTATACGAACAACCATGAACGACGCAAACACCGGACGCAAACACCGGACGCAAACACCGGACGCAAACACGGGACTTATGCCTCTATTGGAGATAATAAAGAGTTTGTAATTAAATCGACATATTTTCGCCAAAATATAGGGCTTTTTTCCAAAACCATGTTGATGAAATAATAGAGTAACCAAAAACTAAAATCTAAGAAAAACTTATTGCACTATCAATTTTCTTCGGTATCTTTGTCCACAACTCTAGTAGGAAATCAGCCATAACAACAATTTCTTCAAAACGTTTACATTTTCCCCTCTACGAAAAAGTCTATCGAAAAGTTTCACGCACACAAGTTTCGCTATGAATTTTTCAGCGATTCTCCAGAATAGCGAATCGAATACTCGTCCGTTTTATAATATTTGTTGCGGAAATATCGACTATACACACCAGCAGCGTGGCGAAATTGGAAAAGTTCGCTATAGGTATCGCACTACAAGTTTTTACTTGCATATCGTTCAGAAGCCTTTCAAGAATTTTACTCGAAAGGATATCACCAACAAATGTACACGAAATTGTGTGGGAATTAAACATTTTTCCACCAATTGTTAGCTAGATTTTGTTATTTTTTTTCTATATTAATAATTAATTAATAATATTAATAATAAGTATGTAAAAAGAAATAATTTAATAAGTATGTAATGAGAAATAATTTAAAAAGTCGAAGGTTTCTACACAGGAATTTAACATTATTTTTTTCGGTTTAAGAGCGGCGTTTATGCTAGTATGATCGACGTCGGCCTTGAGTCCGTAGTACGCCCAGCATGTGGTTCCTTCTAACGGTGCACCGTTGTACTCAAGTCCTTGTATATAAACAAACATACTTCCTTAATTTGTTCAGCCTAATAGATCTATTTATAACTAAAAATCGATCGTCCCCTTATATTGAAGTGGAAGAGGAATTTGATCTGGATTCGGATCATTCGTCAATTGTTCCCACCTTAAGCGAAACGATAATTAATAAAGAAAGGAATCCAACAGTTACAAGTAAATATACGTGCTGGGATACGTTCAAACTCAGTCTGGAGAATAGAACAAATCTACAAGTACCAATCAGGAATATCTCACAAATAGACGAAACTCTTGGATTAATGACAGATATACAGAAATCCGCTTGGGAAGCCACGCCTGTAATTCCAAGAAAAGTAAAAGGTAATAATTACCCAAAGGAAGTAAGAGATATAATTATGGAAAAAAGAAAAACGAGAAAACGTTGGCAGGTAACCAGGGACCCAGCAATCAAAACTAAATTAAATTGGTTAATTACGTAGACCGATTCAAGAGATTAAGCAACAATCAATAAACAAAAGCCTCGAAGAAATGACAAGTGACGTAAGCACAGATTATTCTCTATGGAAGGCGACTAAAGGACTTAAAAAACCAATCACACATATTCCTCCTATAAAAAACCGGATGGAACCTGGGCTAGAAATGACTAAGACAAAGCCATAGTCTTTTCCGACTACTTGGAACAATCCTTCACTCCAAATGAAGACAGAAGTATGGAAGAAACGACTAATTCTACAATAATCCAAGGAAATCGAAACCCCCCGTTACTCCTAAAGAGGTAATAAATTAAATTAAAAAAATGAAAACCAAAAAGTCACCTGAGTTTGAACTAATAACAGGTAAGATTTTAAATAAATTACCTAAAAAGGCCATAGTTAAGATAACAAACTCTGCAACGCAGCATTTAGGCTTAAATATGTGCCAACTGTTTGGATAACTGCGGAGGTAGTGATGATTCCCAAGCCAGGAAAACCACCAAATGAAGCATCCTCCTACAGGCCAATTTCTTTTCTGCCCACATTGTCAAAACTGTTTGAAAAACTAGTCGCAAAACGACTGAAGCCAATCTTAGATGAAAGAAACATTATACCCGCTCATCAGTTTGATTCAGAAACAAACATTCGACAATTGATCAGGTGCACAGAATAACAATGATAATAGAACGAACTTTAGAAGAAAAAAAGTATGCTCCTCTATATTCCTGGATATGGCAAAAGCCTTCGACAAAGTTTGGCACGAAGGCCTACTTTATAAGCTGGAACGGATACTACCCTTCGAGTATAGCCAAGTATTAAAATCATACCTTTTTAACAGATACTTCAGTATAAAGCAACATAATAAGTACGCAACTCTCAAAATTATTAAAGCTGGAGTACCACAAGGTAGTGTACTTGGCCCAATTCTTTACCTTCTTTACACACTTTATCTTCCGCAACCAGATGGTGTTACCGTTGCCACTTTGCTGATGACACTGCTATAATGGCTGTAGATACAAATATTGAAGGAGCAACGCTAAAACTGCAGAATGCTGTCAACAATATTAGTGATTGGATGCAACGATAGCGATATGAATTGAACGAAACCAAATCCGATCACATAAATTTTACCAATAAGAGAATACAACACGTTCCAGTGACAATAAATAACACCACCGTACCCTACTCGAACACCGCAAAATACCTCGGTATGACGCTGGACATCAAGCTTCGCTGGAAAGCACACGTTAGAAAGAAATGAGAAGAATTGGGCATAAGATACAAGAAAATCTACTGGCTTATTGGTAGGAAGTCGACTTTGTCGACATATAATAAACTCCTACTTTACAAGCAGATACTTAAACCTGTGTGGACCTATGGTATCCAACTGTGGGGCTGCACTAAGCCAAGCAATATCGCCATCAGTCAATGCTTCCAAAATAAGGTGTTAAGAAACATCATGGGTGCACCTTGGTATAGAAGGAACAGAAATCTCTACAGGGATCTTGAGATGGAATTAGTAACCAACGAAATTGGAAAGTTTGCAGCGAATCAGCAGAATAAACTTCTCCAGCACACGAATGTTGAGGCAATCCAGCTTCTTGACAATTTTGACAGTGTGCGAAGACTCAAAAGAATTAAACCTTTTGAGTTGGTGAAGTGATGTTAAAAAAGCAGAGCACAGCGTTATGTGAGTGATAGGTGAACAATGCAGAGCAACGTGCAGTGTGTGAAGTTTAAAGCGTCAGCATCCAAACTAAATTTAAGTTACACCAATGGGGAACACTTAATATCGAACACTTTTTATACGTAGCAATTTAGGTTAGATTAATATAGCTAGATAGTCATCAGACAAGGTGTTATACCTAAGTACCTATGAGATGTAGTTAATTAATAAAAAAGGAAATTGTTCAGCCGATTTCTGCCCATTGCGAATAGGCATCTATTGTAGTTATCGTCAACTATTAGTTATTATTGATCTGAACTGTTGGTACTCTTCTCCCTTGTCTCGGTCTGTGGACTTTACAGAGCTCCGCGGTGACAGTTCGTAGTAATTCGACACAATTGCATGAAAAGCGTATCAACTTGACAAGGGCTGGGTCAATTTTAACGAGCTATATCTTAAAATGTCGCCAATAAATTAGCTCCTTTTCCGGGATTAATGCTATTAGCTTAATCACCATGAAAGCATATTAAATCAACTAGTACATTGTGTCAACAATTAGCTTCTTTTCTCTAATTAAGTTCATGATTAAAGCATGAGCGGTTGAATTTTATATTTATCCCGGAACAATGCCCTATGCTTACACATTCCAACAGTACCTTACTTTTACACATCAGTTCAACAGTTTCGACTCCGACCTGCTTTTTATGCGCCCGTGTTTTGCATGTAGCTGGTATATGGATAAACGCCCCTATTAACTAATGGTTTCAAGCTTTTGAGTGACTACTTTGACACTATACGACTTAAAAACTCAAAAATTCGTCATATATCATTGGAATGGATACGGTCGATATAAACGGTGAGTTAAAGTGACAAGAACAAATGCGCGTAGCACATCAAATTTCAATCTGCCACCGGTGGAATGGATAGACAGGAAAACCGCCAGAAAATAGCGGAAAATACAAGTGGTACGTCGACCTCGATCGACTGGGCTCCGGCACGCACATCTTCATTTGTCTGTGCTCGTGATATGTCCTGACAGTTGAACCGTGGGGAACGGACCCTACTCACATACGCACACCAGCAGGGTCCATTGCCACTTGTGCTATATTAAAACGACCGAATGCGAGACAGTGAGATGTCAGAGGAAAAAGCGTCTCTGTTCGTTTTTATTTCGTGAGAGTGAGGTACTGTTCGTTTCAGATAAGTTGACCGGTTTTAGGAATGTAACATGATCCACAATTGCAATGATGCCGCACTTTTTCTATACGTCTTTAAAATAATGGTAGCAATACAAGCGATTCCGTTCACTACTACTAGAGTATGTCCATTATTCATTGGACTTCGAATATATGACTAAACCGAGCTGTTATATGCTTAGCTTTATTGGGCAAAGTGGTTCATTTTGACATAGGTGTTCTAAAATATTTTTGGTAACTATTTGTATGTTGCTGATAATAGAGTATTGACATAATTTGAGAGGCATATATTTTGTCTGTATAGAATTTATTTCAATTTTACTGGTCCCCATCACAAAACTACAAAGCGCGCCTATGGATGTGACGTCACCGCAAATTTATGCCGCACTCCAAGCCGCTCAACTTAAATAAAACGAATATTAGGTGTAACCGTGGTATTATTATTAGAGGTATGCTCATACTCATGTGGAGTGGGGATGAAAATCTGCGAAAATCTTCGTTACGTTAATAGCCGCTGGGCGGCGCTGCATGGTTGAAGAATAATAACGTAAAGATAACTAGTGCCAATCCAATTTTTGTTTATTTATGCTTATTTCTACGTACATAATGCAAATGCTTGAAAGTTTTCTTTTTATACAAGTACATTTGTCTGTTATATTCCATAAATTGTTAGTGGCATAACCCCTAATTTTGACATATGCAATGTTGGTTGTCTATATATCACCTGCGCAGTAGCGGTCGTAAATTCGTCCAAATATTGATCATACCTTTAATCTTAATACCACGGGTGTAACGATCTTGATTTGGAAATATCAAATAAATTAAATATATTGAAGGCAATACAAGGGAGAAAAGATATCTCTATAGATGACAATAACAATGATAAAACGTAAAAAAGCTGAAAGTTGTTCACTACAGACAGACGTTCATCACTCAACAGTTCAGTTTGGCCGTTTATGTTTGTTTACGTTTCCTCCAAAAGAACTGGTGAAGAAATCAGGGATTTTTGTTGATAACATAACCTAAACTGTCATAATTAGCTTCATTGACGTTACACTTTACCAGCATGAGAAACTAATAATTTAGTTTGTAGGTTATGTTTCGGTAGAAAATCTCGACAATCAAAGCATTATGATATTGACTTTTGTTCGTATGTTGTCAAGTAGTTCAAATGCTATTTGAAACTTATTTGCTGTGAACTGCTGAATGTTAACTAACATAATGTTAAATATTCTGCAAAAAATCGCCTGGTTTGGAGAAAAAGCATTTTTACGTCGCTTGTCGAGATTCTAACGTCATTTGCCGCCTGTAACTTGTAACTAATAAAAAAACAGATATTAATAATAGTTTAGTAAATATGTTAGATTTTAAGTAGATATATTCACTGTCAAAGGAATTGCAGGTCTCATTATCACTGTTGGTGGGTTCATGAAAAAAATGTGAATGTTATAATACTTTAGCTTTGTTCGAGTATCAGTAAGAACAATTTGGTATTCTACTAAGCATGCACAATGGAGGTTTTTGGAATGGCTTATATCAGGCGGCATCAGTAGCTCCAAAATTTCTTTGTCAGGTTTCTATGCCTCCTGTTACGTACTTCCCGCATGCTGGTGATGACAAGGTCCGATGATATGAGAAGTAAATTTAATACATCTTCATTTGTTTTGACTGGAGATATTTTACGAGAGAAATATTATCTGTACTCCCTCCTGAACTCCTTATTCTTAGCTTCTTGTAACTGGTAACAGGGCATGCTCAATAATTTGGGGGCAATGAATTGAACTGTAATACCTAATATTTAGCAAAACTTTAATGTTTAATAAGTTTTATAGTTATTGGATTTAGATGATTTTTGTCAACATTTTGTCAACACATTAAAATTCATCAAGATTATCACAGATGTCACGGTCTCAAGTAGTCTGATACAAAGCCAGACTTGCAGCTTGATTATTTTTTAGAACATAAGTCGACAAATTTATCAAGAGTATAACGCCATGCCAGTTTTGAAAACAAAAATACGTTTGCAGTTTATTACACCGGGAAAACGAAAATAATGTTCTGATGAGATACCCTGTGGAGAAATTAAAGATTTTGGTAAGATTCTAAAGAAATCTGTGCAAGACCAAATAAATGATTCTTTGATTTGTTCTAATATTTTTTATATGCGAAATCTGAATATTGATAAATCGTGTATTACAAACAATAAAAGGCCGAACACAATTAAAAAATAGCTAAAATTGCAACTTTTATACAAAATACATACAGACCAATGCACAAAATTAAATATTTTTTCCGCTATAACAAACTGCATTTTCTTTTCTTTCAAAGTTGCAAAGGTTTGATACTCTTGACAATTTGTTTATGTGCTCAAAAGATAATCAAAATCGGTTAAACTTCGCAAAAGTTTTTGAACGTTACAACTAAAATTGTGTTTACTGTTTTACTGCTAAAGCTGCTTTTACAAAATCCGGATATTGGAACGAATCAAAAACAAAAGAAGTTGGGAATTGATACAGCTTTTTAACAGTCTACTTAGAGACCTAATCAAGTTTTTTTCCCCACAGGGATTCTTACACGTAGAGCAACAAAACATGACGATGACTCTCCCGGTATTGCAACTGTAAGAAGTAACTTTTAAAAAATTCCGAAAACGGGTGATAATGATGATGAATTTGTTTACTATTTCCAGAAAGAATCATTAAAATCGGCAAAAGATTACAAAAGTTATTCAATATCAAAGCCTCAAAGTGTCAAGTTCCACTATTCACATTATTCACAAAACATGCCATAACTTCAAACGGCACAGGAGGGCCCAGCTAATTCTTCTTGTTTCTTCAAGAACAATTATTACACAAACAAATATCAAAAAATCAGAGACATGTAATTTCATGTATTTTTTAAATTTTTACAAAAGAAAAATATAACAACACAACATTTAATGGAATACAGTAAACCTCTTATTATAATGTTTAACGAACCTGTGGGTGATGACGCCATATTAAACAATAAACAAGAAACTGATAACACGATACGTAATTTTGAAATGATACGTGGTATTTTTGCACTTGAATAGGTGTCCAAATTTGTAGTCGCTAACATCAACAACTTTCGGGCTCTTGTCGTAGTGGGGATAACTCGCAACACGACTTTTTGTTTGTATGCGATAAGCTATGTATATCCAACTATCGTTCCTGAAAATATTGGAGGTTTAACGCCTTATTTAATTTTATAGTTTATGCCAAGAATGCATAGGTTTGGCCCCAATGTGGGATGCGATCATAAAATGTACCCAGGAATCTCGCCTGTTATGATTAAGAGGCTGGTTCAACCTAACTTCAGGTCTGTTCTGGTGGGCCCCTATTGGTCCAATTATTCAAACTGTTTAGTGCTCGTGTGGGTTTATTATTCAATAATGATAGCATCTTATGAGATTACAACAATCTAAATTAACTCTTCTTGGTCGGACTTGCTCGATATTTATTATACCCATGCCCAATTTTAAACAATTGCTGCTCAAAATAGACGTATAATTAGATGTCGTGACTTCAGGAATAACAATATAAATATGTTTTTTGTGTCAAGTCCGCCGTAGTTTCACTTTACGTCAATGTAATATTTGTGAAAATTCCAATAAATAAAAAGAAATAAACCCACACTTTTAAAAAATCGGCGTCGTATTTTCCAAATTTTTTCATCCATGTTCCAGTCTGAACAGTGTCTCCATCTACGATGTCCTCGAGAACTAGTCGTCATTAGACGAAGATAATAATAATGGGTCTATCTCTACCTACCATATACCACAAAAAAAGTCTGTAACTCGCTAAAATTCACATTTATAATTTACTGGACAGATTTCGAGAGCTCTAACCTAAAAATCACTAAATCAGATAATTACAAATCAAATCACAAATCTGAAAATAAAGAACCGCACACAGCAGTATTCCAATCGAAATTAGGAGATTACATAAAAATTCTACCATTGTATCAGACATCAATCAGGTTTGTGCCTAATGAAGTATACTATTATTTTATTAAAAACACCATTTCAATTGTTAGGTTAGTTAGCAGAATATACATATAAACAGTGCTGTTTTATCCATTCTACTACCAGAGAATTCAACTCCAAATATGGTATGACGCAGAAGCTCATTACGGGTTTTGTAATTGGATTCAAATTACATTACGGAGAATCAAAATCCTGACGTACTATTTTGTTGATCGAAGAGGATTTCTAGACAAGAGATGTGATTACTAATTTTCATAATTTCCATGAACTGACAATAAAATCACCGAGGTATGCTGAAGATTACCGATTTTTTATCAAATTTCTTGGTAATATTACTGGAAGACGTCTATAATATTATTATGTGAGAAATGTTATATAATGGGACATAGTCGACTTGTCAACCACTGCCTCCAGATGTTTTTCTTCTCAAGTGCAAAGTGTATGGAGAATTTATGTTTAAGACAACAAACCGCAGATTCTATTGAAATTACCCCCGAAGAACCGAACAAGCATTATGAACCATATCCGTGACTGATGATAGCAAGCATTGTCACTTTTGTGATTTTATGTTGGCATTATAATATAGTTTTAATAAAGCTATACAATATGTTGTCTAATTGTCTTTTAATATATGAATTACAAATTGGTAAATAAACAATAACTTATTAAGTGTTTTGTTTTTCTTATACGTTATCAAATCCCTTACAATATTTCACATATTCATAGTACGTGTGTTTTTGCATATATCACTTCATAAACCGTAGACAAATGTTGAAGTTATAAAAATATATGATAAATATCTCAAATAATCTGTGTCTCAAATTCTCAACATAAGGTTATGTCGTTATGTCAACAATTTATCACAGTAATTTTTAGAGTTACCATGTTATGTTGGTAGCATTGTAAAGAATTACTATACAACGGACAGCCTCATTACGTATGCAAAAATAATTTGAAAAAGCGTTAAATACGTTAGACCGTATAATGTTGACCGCCCGTCGGCAAAGTCTATCTTCTTCCAATGTAGCTTGAGCGAAAACGTCGACATCCCCACGCAAAGACCAACTCTCGACTGATTTTCCAAACTCATCAAAAACAGCCGAGCTGCTGTCGATCAGCTGTTGGACTTCCCACTTAATAGTGAAAAATCAAGAATGATTTTTAGTTAAACCTAATGAGTATAACACTAATGCTTTCAAGAACGTGTGTGGTAGGTACTCGGTGTTTTTGAGGTTATGTTTATTTTTATGCAGACAGTAATATATTTCTTGATAAAGGCTTTTTTGGAATCTCAACATTTGAAATTTCATCTGTAAAAAAAACTTCAGCTAGTCGTGCAGTTATCATGAAAACAGAGAATTGCGTCAATTAGTTTCTTTATGGTATGTCATTCATATTTACTTTATTGATAATCAAGTGCAAGCAAAGCTGTTGGAAGACACAGGGCTTTTAAATACTCCGTAGATTGTAAAGACCGCATTGAATGTAGTAACGTGTAAATTCGTCAGTATATAGAAAAGTGAATTCATATTGAAATCCTGGCATTTTTCCCTTGAATTGACTATTTTCACTGGCCTCGGTAGCTCAATTGGATAGAGCGCCCGACTGGAAATTGAGAGGTTCCTGGTTCAAATCATAGGTTATTCTTCCACAAACTATCCTCACCTTAAATAATAAATTATATCATTCGTTTCCTAATATGTATTGTAATAACAATCGTTTTGTTGTGACAGTCAACAACTATACTCATCATCTTACCTTTGTCATACCATACTATACACAGCTTCATTAGTTTCAGTAAACTCTCAAAATACATCTGTGCGTGCTCAGACGTCTCAATCTGCATACCCAGTCGGATTATCACGCCTGAAACTATTCAGAGCTCTGCTAATTGATATAAATTTCGTAACTTTCTGGACTCTTGGACTTTAATAAGGGAACGGTCGGCGACGACGACTGAGGGATCTCGTTATTGAGTTACTGAAATGGGGATGAGGGAGTTGAACGGCAGCCGTTCGCCAATCCCCCCCCACATCCGGTACCACCTCCTGAAATACCCCAGGAAACGGACTCGACGCTGAAATAGCGGCGTCTCGCTTTCAGCGGTCCTTATTAAATGAAACAATCCTAATTAGTGGGGTGGGTTGGGTGAGGGGCTTTTTGTTGCCGTTCAAGCCAACTTGCGTTTAATAGAGTTTACCGAAGTCCTTCTGGCCCTCTGCGCACACCTCTCCCCCTTCCAAGCTGAAGTCCGTCGCCAATTTCCGATTGGCATCTTTAGTGCTTAACCGTAAACTTACAGGTATGAGACGGTTATTGAATAGATAGGACCTTCCTGCAATGGGTCGAATACTGTTGCTGCTAGTTTCTAGTTATTTTCCAATAGTATTCAAGTGCCTGTACAGTGTAATTATTTTCTATCCTCTTTGCGAACTTTGTTGCTCTTACGATAGGCTTCCAGCTTGTGTTTGCAAGTGCACATGTTACCTGTGACCGCGAGGTCTAAGAATCCATCCAAAGACACATGGTCTGCCAAACGTCTGTTTTGTCGTTTCTGAATTTCCATCACTGGATATCTTCGCAAGACTTGAAGAATGGTCAAAATCCAACATTATTGTTTTCAATATGACTCTCTGTCAATATAAATGTACCTATAATTTTAAGGTGCTGCTTATTCAAGGAACTTGACTTTAGATGAAGAGCAGAAGTGTGAGTTTCAATCTCGTCTTATTGTTTAGATGAGGATTTACAATTTTAGTAGAAAATTGATTTGGCAATCACAATATCATTCTAATACAATTTGTTTCCGAAAAAGCGGGCAGGAAACATTGAAGCAATATTCTATATTTTGTGACCGCATTTAATTAAACGTACTAATTAATGTAAACAAACAAAAATAAGTAAAAAAAATCTGATGTGGCCAGGCACATGACTTTATCATACTATATATAAAATTAATAATTTAGCTGCATGAGATATTATTTGATCGAGATCGGCTATGTCTGCATTAAAATAAAACTAGTAGAACTAGACAGATATGTCGATTAAAGCTGCGGTCGGATATTCTACTCCGTTGATACCGGGTACACCATGGGTACACCGTCCAAATGACACGTGTTATTGGGTGTAGAAAGTGTGAAGGTGCGTTCCGATTGGTGGCAATGGTTGGTAATGGCGGTGGTAGCACACGAAATTATAGTGTTTCTCACATGTCGTGATGGTGACACATCACAGTTTGCATGCACATAAACTTGAGTCACTAGCAAGTTCTATTAGAAATACTATAATTGCGTCTACTACCACTTGTATTAGCACTAATGAAAGCGCACCTTAACGGTGTTCAATATCCGAACGCAGCTTGTATTGACAGTAGTATTGTCAAAGCATTTGCGTTTGACACTGTCTACCGTCATTATAATCACATCTGACATCTAATCTGACATATCCTGGCTACTAGTTTTAATGCAGTACGACCGATCTCGATGAAATAGAATTTGCTCATGCAGCATAAACTATGGATTGTACCAAAAAATGTCATAGTTATAAATTATTCAGAATTTCCTCTAGTTTAATTTATTATTTAACTATTTCGACGAAATTCCAGACCTCCAGTTCCTTTGGACCCTTTTTAACAGAAAGCTTTTCAGCTCTAAGTTTGGCCATGAAACTTCTAAATATGAAGTTTCGTCCCGATACCTTTAGTAGTTTCTCCGGAATCGTCGCCACAAAAAACGGGTACACACACACACACACACACACCCACATCCACACACACAGACATTGTTTTGTACCTTGGGCAAAAATGTTCAGGGGACCCAAAAAGACATATTTCCGCTAAAATCTCAAATTTTTTTTTTGGCACGATTACAATAGTTTACATACTACGTATGATAAAGTAAAACAATATCTGATGGTGCACTTTTTGTGTGTATGAGCTTACTCTTATTTAACAATCTTTATTCAGAAATAATCTATTGTGTTACAAATGAAATTAGGGTGTAAAAATAATTAAGAAAGATGTTTATAATAATGTTCACTTCCACATATTTTTTTCACATGCTGAGTAAAATATTTCACATAGACTTATTTATCTTTCCAATATCTTTAAATAAAGTTTTAGTCTTTTACATTCATTTTACTTACTCCATCTTCTTCCTTTTGTTAATATTTTAACCGGCTGTAACTTTAAGAGGAAAACAAGAACGTTTGTACACAGAGAAAAATGGCTGTAAAATAATTGAAAATGAAAGTAATAAACTACATAGAATGCTGTGACAGCCACGATAATACTGTAAAATTAAAGTAAATTATATGTAATAAATAGGAATACTGTAATAAATAATACAGGAAAAGTGGTGTAAAAGTATTCGCAGTTAATTGCTTTTTTCTCTACTTCAACATTGCTGGTTATTTAAACTTTAAAGCAACTACAAGATTAATATCACTTTTATAAAAAATAATCCTAATTATTTAGTTTATAATTAATTAGCATTTGATAAACACAATATTCACATTTAATTTTAAACACAATTGAATTGTTCAATGCGTTGATTTCAAATGAAGTTAACAAACGGAATTGATGTGAATCTGAATTTTGTTTAACAGTTACGATGTCGGTTAAATGGGACAAAAGTTTCGAAAATGTGGACTCTTTTTAGGACAGTTTTTACTTTTCAAAAATATATCATAGATCACTAGATGGAAAATGCAAAAACTGTCAATTTCTTTTCTCTTGCATAACTTTGCTATAACGATAAATAAAAAATTGAAATTCTGTAAAGAGCATACTCTGAAGGTATTTTTGATGTCGTTAATATTCACGCAAAATTCTGTTCTATCATAAACATGCTATACTTGTTGTTGGAGAGCATTATCGATATTCCATTTAAATCGGTAAATATGGGCTAAAATCGACTGTCCTGGTATTTTAGGCCGGGAACAAACACCTTTGCATGCCGCCTTCCATCGGATGGAGAAGTAAGGCCGGTGGCCCCGTGTGCTGTCATGATGCGACGTGCACGTTAAAGAACTCTTACTGGAGGTTGGAATTCCTTCAGTTCGACAAAATTCCTGGGTGTGTGTAGCCTGCCCTCAGCGTCAGCGATTGGCCTCAGTTGCGGAAATAGACCGACGTAAAATAAACAAGTCAAAAGAAAATCGGTAAATATAAAAAGGAACCTCACATAGCCTTTTTCGACTACCACCTGATGGATACAGTATCACAGTTCATAACCTGGTTGCTAGTTGTTATATGTAGGTATGGTATATTTTGTGATAATTTCGTAGACCTTGGTCCTACGCCTTTTCATTCACCACATGGCCGTAAAGCGTTTTCAACATTCTATTTGAATTAGTAAAAATTCAATATGGCGTCCATAAGAACTACAAAAGTTGATTACCGCCTAAGCTAAAGCGGACGAGCAAAAACACTTTTTAGCTGTTACAGTTTCCGAAATCCCCATGTACATCATGTTCCGTGTCACATCCTGTATTTACAAATAGAACGTATTATACAGGGTGTCTCACGGAACTGGTACATTAGAAGTTTCTCATGTTCTACTTATTCTGGAAACTTGAAATTTTGGAATAACAATTTAGTCGATCTGGGCTCTTTAGCGAAAATATTCTCAAGTTAACAGTCACGTCTGGTCGCCGGAAGTCGGTATCAACTTTGTTAAATTAAATGGAATGATATAGTTTTAATTTTATTTTTGGTTTCTACGTATCAAAATACATCATTTTTAATGAGCTTTCCCTATACCTAAATATCACAATTTTTGAGTTTTTTTATTTTACTAATTTTTTGTGATTTTCGGGGTTACGTTTAAAATTGAATATCTCGGTTATTATTGAAGCTAGAAGTTTTATGATTGGTGGTCGAGAACTAGAAACATAGCCAAATAAGACGATGTTTAGTTCATCATGATATCTTATACAGGGTGTTCACAATTTACAACACAATAATTGAATTTTTAAACGTAAAAAACTAATTTTTTTCAAATGGTACACCCTGTATACCGTAACGCCATTCGATAGGAAATATTATTTCCTATCAATCAACATTGGGCCTCCCTATATCTATCTTTAATAGTTTTTGAGATATTGTCACTTTTTCTTTAAATCCATTTTGAATACTCCCAGTTAATAATGGGGGACAAAATTAAATACGAAATTTACAACGAAAATTTAAATAGTGATAGATATTTAGAAATTTTGCGTGGATGTGTAAACAATTTTTGCAAAATTCTTTCCCTCAATATTTTACGCCACTGCTTTTATCAAATAGACGGTGCACTGGCACATTCTTCGCATGTGGTATCTATTCAACTTAATCAGATACTTGACGACAGGTGGTTCGGAAATAGGGGACCCTGGCGGTGGCCACCAAGCTCACCAGATCTAACACCATTGACTTTTGTTTCTGGGGCCATGTGAAAAGTTAGGTCTATTCCACACCAGTTAATACTCGAGAAGAATTGACTAACAGAGTAGTACCTGCCATTAATGGACAATGGACTTCAGCGACACGAAATCCGAAGAACGACGATGACAGAAGTACAGCGAAGAGTTTTAAACTGTTTGAAGCAGAACGGGCAGCATTTCGAACAACATAATTAAGTTTTAATTTAAGTTAGATATCCCTAAATATATTATTTTAGTTTTAACAAACCTTTTCAATATTTTTCTGTTTTCCTGCTGTTCCAAAGTTGTTACATTCCTATAAATGAAGAATAAATCGTTTTGTATTTAGTTTGTATTCTTTTATACTGACAATATCTCAAAAACTATGAAAGTTAGATATAGGGAACCCTAATATGGCTTGATAGAGAATAAGATTTCCTATCAAATGGCGTATCGGTATACAGGGTGCTCCATTTGAAAAAAATAAGCTTTTTACGTTTGAAAATTCAATTATTGAGTTGTAAATTTTAACACCCTGTATAAGGTATCAGGTATTTTCCAAATTTTTTCATCCATGTTCCAGTCTGAACAGTGTCTCCATCTACGATGTCCTCGAGAACTAGTCGTCATTAGACGAAGATAATAATAATGGGTCTATCTCTATCTACCATATACCACAAAAAAAGTCTGTAACTCGCTAAAATTCACATTTATAATTTACTGGACAGATTTCGAGAGCTCTAACCTAAAAATCACTAAATCAGATAATTACAAATCAAATCACAAATCTGAAAATAAAGAACCGCACACAGCAGTATTCCAATCGAAATTAGGAGATTACATAAAAATTCTACCATTGTATCAGACATCAATCAGGTTTGTGCCTAATGAAGTATACTATTATTTTATTAAAAACACCATTTCAATTGTTAGGTTAGTTAGCAGAATATACATATAAACAGTGCTGTTTTATCCATTCTACTACCAGAGAATTCAACTCCAAATATGGTATGACGCAGAAGCTCATTACGGGTTTTGTAATTGGATTCAAATTACATTACGGAGAATCAAAATCCTGACGTACTATTTTGTTGATCGAAGAGGATTTCTAGACAAGAGATGTGATTACTAATTTTCATAATTTCCATGAACTGACAATAAAATCACCGAGGTATGCTGAAGATTACCGATTTTTTATCAAATTTCTTGGTAATATTACTGGAAGACGTCTATAATATTATTATGTGAGAAATGTTATATAATGGGACATAGTCGACTTGTCAACCACTGCCTCCAGATGTTTTTCTTCTCAAGTGCAAAGTGTATGGAGAATTTATGTTTAAGACAACAAACCGCAGATTCTATTGAAATTACCCCCGAAGAACCGAACAAGCATTATGAACCATATCCGTGACTGATGATAGCAAGCATTGTCACTTTTGTGATTTTATGTTGGCATTATAATATAGTTTTAATAAAGCTATACAATATGTTGTCTAATTGTCTTTTAATATATGAATTACAAATTGGTAAATAAACAATAACTTATTAAGTGTTTTGTTTTTCTTATACGTTATCAAATCCCTTACAATATTTCACATATTCATAGTACGTGTGTTTTTGCATATATCACTTCATAAACCGTAGACAAATGTTGAAGTTATAAAAATATATGATAAATATCTCAAATAATCTGTGTCTCAAATTCTCAACATAAGGTTATGTCGTTATGTCAACAATTTATCACAGTAATTTTTAGAGTTACCATGTTATGTTGGTAGCATTGTAAAGAATTACTATACAACGGACAGCCTCATTACGTATGCAAAAATAATTTGAAAAAGCGTTAAATACGTTAGACCGTATAATGTTGACCGCCCGTCGGCAAAGTCTATCTTCTTCCAATGTAGCTTGAGCGAAAACGTCGACATCCCCACGCAAAGACCAACTCTCGACTGATTTTCCAAACTCATCAAAAACAGCCGAGCTGCTGTCGATCAGCTGTTGGACTTCCCACTTAATAGTGAAAAATCAAGAATGATTTTTAGTTAAACCTAATGAGTATAACACTAATGCTTTCAAGAACGTGTGTGGTAGGTACTCGGTGTTTTTGAGGTTATGTTTATTTTTATGCAGACAGTAATATATTTCTTGATAAAGGCTTTTTTGGAATCTCAACATTTGAAATTTCATCTGTAAAAAAAACTTCAGCTAGTCGTGCAGTTATCATGAAAACAGAGAATTGCGTCAATTAGTTTCTTTATGGTATGTCATTCATATTTACTTTATTGATAATCAAGTGCAAGCAAAGCTGTTGGAAGACACAGGGCTTTTAAATACTCCGTAGATTGTAAAGACCGCATTGAATGTAGTAACGTGTAAATTCGTCAGTATATAGAAAAGTGAATTCATATTGAAATCCTGGCATTTTTCCCTTGAATTGACTATTTTCACTGGCCTCGGTAGCTCAATTGGATAGAGCGCCCGACTGGAAATTGAGAGGTTCCTGGTTCAAATCATAGGTTATTCTTCCACAAACTATCCTCACCTTAAATAATAAATTATATCATTCGTTTCCTAATATGTATTGTAATAACAATCGTTTTGTTGTGACAGTCAACAACTATACTCATCATCTTACCTTTGTCATACCATACTATACACAGCTTCATTAGTTTCAGTAAACTCTCAAAATACATCTGTGCGTGCTCAGACGTCTCAATCTGCATACCCAGTCGGATTATCACGCCTGAAACTATTCAGAGCTCTGCTAATTGATATAAATTTCGTAACTTTCTGGACTCTTGGACTTTAATAAGGGAACGGTCGGCGACGACGACTGAGGGATCTCGTTATTGAGTTACTGAAATGGGGATGAGGGAGTTGAACGGCAGCCGTTCGCCAATCCCCCCCCACATCCGGTACCACCTCCTGAAATACCCCAGGAAACGGACTCGACGCTGAAATAGCGGCGTCTCGCTTTCAGCGGTCCTTATTAAATGAAACAATCCTAATTAGTGGGGTGGGTTGGGTGAGGGGCTTTTTGTTGCCGTTCAAGCCAACTTGCGTTTAATAGAGTTTACCGAAGTCCTTCTGGCCCTCTGCGCACACCTCTCCCCCTTCCAAGCTGAAGTCCGTCGCCAATTTCCGATTGGCATCTTTAGTGCTTAACCGTAAACTTACAGGTATGAGACGGTTATTGAATAGATAGGACCTTCCTGCAATGGGTCGAATACTGTTGCTGCTAGTTTCTAGTTATTTTCCAATAGTATTCAAGTGCCTGTACAGTGTAATTATTTTCTATCCTCTTTGCGAACTTTGTTGCTCTTACGATAGGCTTCCAGCTTGTGTTTGCAAGTGCACATGTTTCCTGTGACCGCGAGGTCTAAGAATCCATCCAAAGACACATGGTCTGCCAAACGTCTGTTTTGTCGTTTCTGAATTTCCATCACTGGATATCTTCGCAAGACTTGAAGAATGGTCAAAATCCAACATTATTGTTTTCAATATGACTCTCTGTCAATATAAATGTACCTATAATTTTAAGGTGCTGCTTATTCAAGGAACTTGACTTTAGATGAAGAGCAGAAGTGTGAGTTTCAATCTCGTCTTATTGTTTAGATGAGGATTTACAATTTTAGTAGAAAATTGATTTGGCAATCACAATATCATTCTAATATAATTTGTTTCCGAAAAAGCGGGCAGGAAACATTGAAGCAATATTCTATATTTTGTGACCGCATTTAATTAAACGTACTTATTAATGTAAACAAACAAAAATAAGTAAACAAAATCTGATGTGGCCAGGCACATGACTTTATCATACTATATATAAAATTAATAATTTAGCTGCATGAGATATTATTTGATCGAGATCGGCTATGTCTGCATTAAAATAAAACTAGTAGAACTAGACAGATATGTCGATTAAAGCTGCGGTCGGATATTCTACTCCGTTGATACCGGGTACACCATGGGTACACCGTCCAAATGACACGTGTTATTGGGTGTAGAAAGTGTGAAGGTGCGTTCCGATTGGTGGCAATGGTTGGTAATGGCGGTGGTAGCACACGAAATTATAGTGTTTCTCACATGTCGTGATGGTGACACATCACAGTTTGCATGCACATAAACTTGAGTCACTAGCAAGTTCTATTAGAAATACTATAATTGCGTCTACTACCACTTGTATTAGCACTAATGAAAGCGCACCTTAACGGTGTTCAATATCCGAACGCAGCTTGTATTGACAGTAGTATTGTCAAAGCATTTGCGTTTGACACTGTCTACCGTCATTATAATCACATGTGACATCTAATCTGACATATCCTGGCTACTAGTTTTAATGCAGTACGACCGATCTCGATGAAATAGAATTTGCTCATGCAGCATAAACTATTGATTGTACCAAAAAATGTCATAGTCATAAATTATTCAGAATTTCCTCTAGTTTAATTTATTATTTAACTATTTCGACGAAATTCCAGACCTCCAGTTCCTTTGGACCCTTTTTAACAGAAAGCTTTTCAGCTCTAAGTTTGGCCATGAAACTTCTAAATATGAAGTTTCGTCCCGATACCTTTAGTAGTTTCTCCGGAATCGTCGCCACAAAAAACGGGTACACACACACACACACACACACCCACATCCACACACACAGACATTGTTTTGTACCTTGGGCAAAAATGTTCAGGGGACCCAAAAAGACATATTTCCGCTAAAATCACAAAATTTTTTTTTGGCACGATTACAATACTTTACATACTACGTATGATAAAGTAAAACAATATCTGATGGTGCACTTTTTGTGTGTATGAGCTTACTCTTATTTAACAATCTTTATTCAGAAATAATCTATTGTGTTACAAATGAAATTAGGGTGTAAAAATAATTAAGAAAGATGTTTATAATAATGTTCACTTCCACATATTTTTTTCACATGCTGAGTAAAATATTTCACATAGACTTATTTATCTTTCCAATATCTTTAAATAAAGTTTTAGTCTTTTACATTCATTTTACTTACTCCATCTTCTTCCTTTTGTTAATATTTTAACCGGCTGTAACTTTAAGAGGAAAACAAGAACGTTTGTACACAGAGAAAAATGGCTGTAAAATAATTGAAAATGAAAGTAATAAACTACATAGAATGCTGTGACAGCCACGATAATACTGTAAAATTAAAGTAAATTATATGTAATAAATAGGAATACTGTAATAAATAATACAGGAAAAGTGGTGTAAAAGTATTCGCAGTTAATTGCTTTTTTTTCTACTCCAACATTGCTGGTTATTTAAACTTTAAAGCAACTACAAGATTAATATCACTTTTATAAAAAATAATCCTAATTATTTAGTTTATAATTAATTAGCATTTGATAAACACAATATTCACATTTAATTTTAAACACAATTGAATTGTTCAATGCGTTGATTTCAAATGAAGTTAACAAACGGAATTGATGTGAATCTGAATTTTGTTTAACAGTTACGATGTCGGTTAAATGGGACAAAAGTTTCGAAAATGTGGACTCTTTTTAGGACAGTTTTTACTTTTCAAAAATATATCATAGATCACTAGATGGAAAATGCAAAAACTGTCAATTTCTTTTCTCTTGCATAACTTTGCTATAACGATAAATAAAAAATTGAAATTCTGTAAAGAGCATACTCTGAAGGTATTTTTGATGTCGTTAATATTCACGCAAAATTCTGTTCTATCATAAACATGCTATACTTGTTGTTGGAGAGCAATATCGATATTCCATTTAAATCGGTAAATATGGGCTAAAATCGACTGTCCTGGTATTTTAGGCCGGGAACAAACACCTTTACATGCCGCCTTCCATCGGATGGAGAAGTAAGGCCGGTGGCCCCGTGTGCTGTCATGATGCGACGTGCACGTTAAAGAACTCTTACTGGAGGTTGGAATTCCTTCAGTTCGACAAAATTCCTGGGTGTGTGTAGCCTGCCCTCAGCGTCAGCGATTGGCCTCAATTGCGGAAATAGACCGACGTAAAATAAACAAGTCAAAAGAAAATCGGTAAATATAAAAAGGAACCTCACATAGCCTTTTTCGACTACCACCTGATGGATACAGTATCACAGTTCATAACGTGGTTGCTAGTTGTTATATGTAGGTATGGTATATTTTGTGATAATTTCGTAGACCTTGGTCCTACGCCTTTTCATTCACCACATGGCCGTAAAGCGTTTTCAATATTCTATTTGAATTAGTAAAAATTCAATATGGCGTCCATAAGAACTACAAAAGTTGAATACCGCCTAAGCTAAAGCGGACGAGCAAAAACACTTTTTAGCTGTTACAGTTTCCGAAATCCCCATGTACATCATGTTCCGTGTCACATCTTGTATTTACAAATAGAACGTATAATACAGGGTGTCTCACGGAACTGGTACATTAGAAGTTTCTCATGTTCTACTATTTCTGGAACCTTGAAATTTTGGAATAACAATTTAGTCGATCTGGGCTCTTTAGCGAAAATATTCTCAAGTTAACAGTCACGTCTGGTCGCCGGAAGTCGGTATCAACTTTGTTAAATTAAATGGAATGATATAGTTTTAATTTTATTTTTGGTTTCTACGTATCAAAATACATAATTTTTAATGAGGATACCTAAATATCACAATTTTTGAGTTTTTTTATTTTACTAATTTTTTGTGATTTTCGGGGTTACGTTTAAAATTGAATATCTCGGTTATTATTGAAGCTAGAAGTTTCATGATTGGTGGTCGAGAACTAGAAACATAACCAAATAAGACGATGTTTAGTTCATCATGATATCTTATACAGGCTGTTCAAAATTTACAACACAATAATTGAATTTTTAAACGTAAAAAACTAATTTTTTTCAAATGGTACACCCTGTATACCGTAACGCCATTCGATAGGAAATATTATTTCCTATCAATCAACATTGGGCCTCCCTATATCTATCTTTAATAGTTTTTGAGATATTGTCACTTTTTCTTTAAATCCATTTTGAATACTCCCAGTTAATAATGGGGGACAAAATTAAATACGAAATTTACAACGAAAATTTAAATAGTGATAGATATTTAGAAATTTTGCGTGGATGTGTAAACAATTTTTGCAAAATTCTTTCCCTCAATATTTTACGCCACTGCTTTTATCAAATGGACGGTGCACTGGCACATTCTTCGCATGTGGTATCTATTCAACTTAATCAGATACTTGACGATAGGTGGTTCGGAAATAGGGGACCCTGGCGGTGGCCACCAAGCTCACCAGATCTAACACCATTGACTTTTATTTCTGGGGTCATGTGAAAAGTCAGGTCTATTCCACCCCAGTTAATACTCGAGAAGAATTGACTAACAGAGTAGTACCTGCCATTAATGGACAATGGACTTCAGCGACACGAAATCCGAAGAACGACGATGACAGAAGTACAGCGAAGAGTTTTAAACTGTTTGAAGCAGAACGGGCAGCATTTCGAACAACATAATTAAGTTTTAATTTAAGTTAGATATCCCTAAATATATTATTTTAGTTTTAACAAACCTTTTCAATATTTTTCTGTTTTCCTGCTGTTCCAAAGTTGTTACATTCCTATAAATGAAGAATAAATCGTTTTGTATTTAGTTTGTATTCTTTTATACTGACAATATCTCAAAAACTATGAAAGATAGATATAGGGAACCCTAATATGGCTTGATAGAGAATAAGATTTCCTATCAAATGGCGTATCGGTATACAGGGTGCTCCATTTCAAAAAATAAGCTTTTTACGTTTGAAAATTCAATTATTGAGTTGTAAATTTTGAACACCCTGTATAAGGTATCATGATGAACTAAACATCGTCTTATTTGGTTATGTTTCTAGTTTTGGACCACCGCTCATGAAACTTCTAGTTTCAATAATAACCGAGATATGGAATTTTAAACTTAACCCCGAAAATCACCAAAAAATTACTCTAATCAAAAAAACTCAACAATGGTGATATTTCAAATTTGATACCGACTTCCGGTGACCGGACGTGACAGTTAACTTGAGAATATTTTAGCTGAAGAACTCAGATCGAGTAAATTCTAGTTCCAAAATTTCAAGTTTCCAGAAATAGTAGAACATGAGAAACTTCTAATGTACCACTTCCATGAGACACCCTGTATATAGAGATAAAATCACATGAAAATGAAAATTGAACCAAAATCAGTCTCAAATTATTATTATAAAATAATAATTCAGTTTTTTAATACCAAATTAGTATTCTCCAGAACCTATATAATAAAAGAACCATCTACCCCCTTAAAAGAAATCTAAAATGTACCAAATATTGTTGACATGTCACGTTAATAAACAAAAAGAATAGATGAAAGAAGACTATTTACCTTTTTTTCCTCACATTCATCATCAATCCATTCAAGAATGCTCCGTCGCCGTTGAACAGGTAATAGAGAAAGAAAACAACACCGACATCGCTCAAAAGGAACAAGAAAATAATTAAAACAGGCAGACACTCGGCGCAAGCCTACGGAAGAAGAAGAAGGCCGCAGAGGCGGCACAGGCGGCGGTCTGTCTTTTGTCGGAAACGAGGTAACTCGTCCGATGGGGAAAGGAACAAATGGCATCAGCCCGCCTGAAGAGCAATTAAAAATAATTGGAAACCGGGATGGGATGCGTAAATGCCGGCAGCGACCGACTCTCACTCCTGTACATATTGAAATGGAGGCAAAAAGTATTCAGGCGCTTGAGGAGTAGTGGCGGGCCGCCTGAAGGGTAGAAAACATCGTCAACGGGTCGTCAAGGGCTCAAGTGGCACCCCTTCTTCCTCACCATTCCAATCCAAACGGAGTTCTCTCTCTTTTCTCAAACCAATTGCGGGTCACGTCAAACGAATACTCAAAACGGTGTGCATAACGATGCTAAATTAAAAGAATTGATCCTGGAATACGTGATTTTATAATGACACAAAGGGAATTCATGAGGGAAAAGGTCAGAGATGTTTTAAACTAAGAAGAGGGTAACTCCACTATTGCTCCGATGTGGCGGAAACAAAATTATAACCTTGAGACGCCCAAAGGCATCGTTCCAGAGGGATTGTGTAAGATACAAAAAGATAAATAGATTCTACTATTCATATCGCCATGGTAATCACCACTTTTGGAACCTATAATACAACACAGAATTATCAATATGCCGTTAGGAATGAAACCTTTCTCTTCAGCAATATGGTCTATTATCAAATGCTTTCCTTTCCTCATAGGTTTGTGTGTGTATGGATGTGTGTACTCGTTTTTTGTGGCGACGATTCCGGAGAAACTACTAACGCTATCGGGCCGAAACTTCATATTTAGAAGCTTCATAACCAAACTTACAGCTGAAAAGCTTTCTGTCGAAAAGGGTCCAAAGGAACTGGAGGTTTAGTGTTAGCATTTTTGAAAGATTTTGCAAATAAGCCGCCATTTCTGGAATTTCGTCGAAATAGTTAAATAATAAATTAAAGATGAGGAAATTCTGAATAATTTATGACTATGACATTTTTTGGTACAACCAATAGTTTAGCTGCATGAGCAAATTCTATTTCATTGAGATCGGTCGTACTGCATTAAAACTAGTAGCCAGGATTTGTCAGATTTTTTTATTCTACTGACAGTAGGTAGTGTCAAACGCTATAATGTATTGATAATAACTTCTGTCAATATAAGCTGCGTTCGGATATTGTTTTACACTTTTTACACCCAATAACACGTAAGTGTCATTTCGACGGTGTATCCGGTGTCAACGGAGTACAATATCCGAACGCAGCTTTAATCGACATATCTGTCTAGTTCTACTAGTTTTATTTTAATGCGGACATCGCCGATCTCGATGAAATAGAATCTCATGCAGCTAAACTATTATTTTATATACAGTGCCTCCCAAAGGTAACGGATAAATTCTATAAAATCTTAAATAAAAATATTTGAGAAAAATGCTCCGACACGTCGATTTTTACTTTTAAATTACTATCCTAACATACACTTTTCAGCCCCCCACCCCTTCACCCCTAAGGGGTGGTAACCACAACTTTAAAAATTCAAATAGCAAAGTACCCCTTGCGATACCTCAATTGAGAGACTTTTTTAATCTGAATACAAAGAAAAAAAAATTATCGAAATCGGTTGATAAATAACGGCGATATTTATCAAAATTTATACACGAAATTGAGGAATAACAAAATTTAATTAACTAATCCTTTATTAATTGTTCAAAGTGCTGCGCGTTAACGACGAGACAATGCCCTAATCTATCCCCAAACGCTTGTTGAACATTTTCTAACATTTTATTTTGAGTTTTCGAAGATTCCTGGAGTCATTAAGTGAATTACTGCAGGAATTATTTCCTTTAACGCCTCAATATTTACAGGTCTATTAAAATAAACTTTACTTTTTAAATAGCCCCAAAGAAAATAATCTAGTGGGGTTAAATCTGGCTATCTTGCTGGCCATTCAATATGGCTTCATCTACCAATCCATTAGGAAATTTGAAAATATTTGGATTAGGAAATACTTGATCGAGGTATTCTCGAACTTGTCGCGCATAGTGTGGAGGCGCACCGTCTTGCTGTAACCAAATTCTGTCCTTGTGTCTATCAGGATCTTCTGCGTTGGGAGACAATACCGCTAAAGTAGGTAGTAGTTCATTTCGTAGTAAGTTCAGATAACGTTCACCATTCAGTGTTCCGTCGAAAAATATGGTCCAATAATTCTAGAACCCACCACACCAGCCCAAACATTAAGGTTTTGAGGATATTGTGTGTTCGCTTCCACCATCCAATGCGGATTTTGACGAGCCCAGTAACGGCAATTTTGTTTATTGGCGGTGCCATTCAGACAAAATGTTGCCTCATAAGAAAAAAACGATGTTTCTAATTAAGCAAGGATTTTTATTAGAGAGTTCCATCTCACAAAATCATACTCATACACACTCATACTCACTTCATACGGGTGAAATTTGTGTTTTCGAAATAATCTGGACACTGTACTTTTTGACGCACTAACTTGTGAAGCGACCTCCGCAAGGGTTGAATGATTTTCTTGCACCATTAAAATAGCATCCAATTGTCGGTTTTCAATTAAGGCCAATGGACGTCCTGCCTTAGGCTTATCCCGTACATGACCGAGATCGCGAAATTTGTTTTCGATTCGACTTACTGTAGATTCCGATATTGGCGGACGGTCCGGGTGCGTTTCATTGAACAAAACACGAAACTTCTTCATGCGTCCGGCTTCTATCTCCAAACCCAATGATTAAAACTTCGATTCTTTCGGTTTCTGTAAAACTATTTCTTCAATGACGAAAAATCTGAATTGTGTTTGACATAAGTAAAAACAAGTTGCAATTGTTTGAACGATATTGCTATGCCCGCGTCAACAGTGCTTACTCGAATATGGACGTTCTTCTATGAATACATTTTGGTAAATATCGCGGTTATTTATCAACTGATTTTGATAATCTTTTTTTCGTTGTATTCAGAATAAAAAATCTATCAATTGAGGTATCGCAAGGGGTACTTTGCTATTTGAATTTATAAAGTTGGGTTTGCCACCCCTTAGGGGCGAAGGGGTGGGGGGCTGAAAAGTGTATGTCAGGATAGTAATTTAAAAATAAAAATCGACGTGTCAGAGCATTTTTCTGAAATATTTTTATTTAAGGTTTTATTGAATTTATCCGTTACTTTTGGGAAGCACTGTATAGTATGATAAAGACATGTGCCTGGCCACATCAGATGTTTTTTTGAATCACTATTCCCCAAAAAATGCTAAGTGCAAAAGAGTGTAAAATAGCAAAACATAAACATTTGCTATTTGCATTTGATAAAAGAATGAGAAAATAAAACGATCTTTAATTTTTAAGGAAAATCTAAAAAGCAGTGTTTACGTCTATAGCATCTACGGGTTTTAAGCTATGGCTTTGATCCAACAGCCTTATTTTCTTACTCATTGGGGCTGAATTCCAAACACACAGAAAAGTGATTATTTGGAACGAGAAAACATAATTTCTTGAATTTATTTACTAGATTCAATTGCATATTTACTTGGATGTAGAAAGTTAGGTATATTCAAGAAATGCCACATACTCAATCTAAGTAAAATAATTTCTCAGATAAATGCTGTCGATAAATAAATTCTTTCTTTATAAGAATCAATATTGTATTGAAAGAAGTAATTGAATTATTTGTCCCAAAAATGTCAATTTCTCCAACGAAGTAATAGTAAATCCATCCAAGAGCGTAGTTACTTGATCCAAGAAAATATAAGACATATAATATAAGTAAGTATTGTTCACTGAATAAAAACCCACCAATTATTTAACTGAAGTGATTCTCACCTCTTTTAAGTAATCCCTTTCTCTGGAATAAATATGCGCATCGTGATTTTGTCAAGGCTCGCGCGCCCGCGCGTAGCGCTGGCGCCGTAAAGGAGCGAAACCTAGAACGAAAACAACTAAGTACCCGTAGGGGATGTGCGTTGTGATTAGTGTACAATAAACGTTTCAACACGGAATAATTTGATGTAAGGCACGCAATAGGTTAGAACGAGTAAGTAAATATACCTATCTTGTTAATTAGCAATAGAAAACGTATTTGTACCAAATCTTTAAAATTCTTACATTAAGTAGCTAAAAATATTTACCGGAAATAAAAATATACACTTCATTGAAGACTGTTTACTTCCTTCACCAGAGTAACAACTTTCTTAAATCTAGTAATTATTCCAAGAAATAAAATGTCTTGGCTGAAGTCAATAATCTGTCGCGTATATACAAAGCTACCAAGTACTTCATCCAGTAATTTTCTCTTCGTTCGAGAGATCACTTTTCTGTGTGAATGTTCCTAGGCTCATCGATTTGGGCTGGGCGTTGATAAATAAGTTGAAAACATCTGTTTTATAGATAGAGGACCAGCTTGTCTATGCTGAGTAAATTAAGGTACTTGCCTAATAAATTGGCTATTCGTCGTTTATAATACCCGGCCTAAGGTCTACCTGTTCTTTTTTTAGTTGAATATACTATGCAATAAATCACAAGACCTTGAGACATTACAACATTCAAAAGCAAAGGCACCGTGGGCGCAACTAACACCAATGTTCATATACGAAACTCCGCACGCAAATTATGGAAACAGCTGCTACACTCCGACCTATTTGTATAAAAATAAGTGGCCACCACCAACTGTAGCACACGAAAAATAACTAACTTAGTCCCACTGCGCGAAACTACCAACTTTAGCACCATCTGCTGTGTTGTACGGATATCTAAATGGCTAAATGTAACATTTGTACGCAAGCACAAAGTTATTTTGTATCTTCTATATCTTCCTTTAATCGTCTTCCAATACTTCGTCCTGTCTCCTTGTTGTTTTGTGTTTGAAATCCTTATTTTAATACCAACGAATCTATTTTTGACGATATAAAATCTAATAATTCCGATTTCTTTTCTTGTAGATTGTTGACGGCAATGCGAAGACGGATGTCTCGAATAGAAAAGAACCGGGTATGTTCTGCGGGGAGTCAGAGCAACCGCAGACGTTCATGTCCGAGACATCTTTCGTCAAAGTCGTTTTTCATTCGGAGAATTTTACGGACCAAACGTACTTCAGCTTCGACACCAGGGCTGAACAACAGTTGGTGGTCTATTTGAGGTACGGACAGCATCCGGAGCTCTATCCGAATCGTAGAGGAGAGGTCGTCCAAGGGTGAGTACAATACCAACCTATGAAAGCAGAAAATCCCCATACAGTGAAAAGTATCAAAGAAATTAATTATTCAAAACACAACTTCCTGAACTTAAAAAAATTGTCGTCTGATTTGTTTCAGCCATTATGAAATATGGTTATAAAATTTGTCCCGTTTCACAGTGATTCATTTCCAACTTTTAGGTGAACAAAATTATTTTTTGTTTTAGATGAACTTAAAATAATAGTTTGGTAACTAGAAAAATAGTGAAATAAATCTAAACCTTAAGGGGTTGTTTTTAGGGGGTTGAAACGCTAAATGTTCGTTTAATAGTTTGAATTCGTCTAAATGTGATAGATAGTATTATACCCAGAAATACATATAAATAGCCAATTAAATGTTAAGTGTCAATAGGGTTGTGTTTGAGGGGGTTGAAAAATAAAGCATAATTAAAAATTCTGAAACGTTGCAAATGTGTTATTACAACTGGGAACTCGTTAAAAATATGTCTTTAAAATCATTTGATAATCGGGTGGTTTTGGAGGGGGTTGATTAATAAAGTATGTTTCTTGTATACTGCGGTGGATCAGAGATAATGTAGTAAAGAAAGTCGTAAAGAAGTAATTTCATATAATGAGCGTTTTATATACATATATGAAGTGACCGATATTATTGTTATTATGTTTCTATATCAACATGTATTTTATATATAGATAATTAGATATTAACACTGTACATAATAACATTTGATCTCCAACAAAAATTATGAAATTTTATAATACTCTATTATTCCAGAGACCTCGGTACTAAAAATGATATGAAAACTTATACCTATCTGCAAAAACAAGAGAAATATTTTTGTAAATCAATTAGCAACAGCGAATCGCCTAGAACAAGGTAGCTGGACAAAAGTATTTTATTTTGCGCTTTGATTATTTATTGATTATAGCAATACTTGCTCAATTATGACAAAAACAACAAAATCTCCTTGACATTAAATATAAAATATAAAAATTAAAAACCTGAGGAATATACATAATTTATAATCAATAATAATAAAACAATAATAATAAAACAATAATAATAATTAAATAAAACATTATTCGAAAAGAAAACTGTATTAGCTTTAATATTACAGAATTTATATATGAAAAATATCTTATTCAAAAAACAACTCAACAGTACTATATAAAAATACAATTATAAATTAACTTTGGAACAAACACAATGAAAATACTTATAACTGTGTGACTGATATAATCCATTAGACGAGCATTTCGTTCTTCTTTCGAATCTTTTCGCCATTCTTCAAAAAACTCCAATTTTAAAATCGAGTAGACACGTTCTGAAAAAAAATCAATGCAGCAAAAGTGTGGCAAAATGAGGAATTCAAATTTATGTCATTTAAAAGATAAATGTTTAATCTATATTATATAAAAAATATATATTGAATAAACGTGGATAAAGAAAATTGTATTCGACGAAAGTTTACAAATATAAAATTAGCATGTATTTTCGATCATCTTTTCAACATAATTATTACACCACATAGTCTGTTAATAGAATCTAATTTGGAGTGAAATAAGAAAGTACTTACCCTCTAAAGTAAAATTCATCACAGTACAAATTAAATTATCAACCACAAGTGTTAAGGTGTACTATCGAAAACACTGCAAAAATGCAACTAAACCGGTTCACGTTGTCTCCATGCGTCTATAACTCCTCAATGTGGAATTCTCACATTTCATTTCACACTTATTACCTAAAATTGTCACCTCGGGGAGTTTGTTTATAACATGTGACCATTAATTAACCGATTCTTAGAAATGACTTTTGTCCACCTAGATTATTATAGGCGATTCACTGTGCGTTTGTTTGAAAAGCTATTTGAGACTATCTTGCCGTATTTGCTGCTCTTCATAATGAGTTTTCTCTCTGTTGACGTGTATGACAAAAAGTTAACATTTGTCTGTAAATAAATTCAAACCGACGGATTTCTTTCCTGGACATATACTACATATACTATTGTTAGACACACTTAAAGACTACAGAGTGATTATAATCGGTTGCTCCAAGTTGCCCCTATGCTACTATATGAAGTTACCCAATACCCATGCCATAGGGACGCCCGTTTATTTTTATACCCCCCACATTTAATGTGGTGAGGGTATATTGAGTTTGATACAACGTTTGTAACACCCTTAAGGAGGCGTGGCAGATATAGACTTATATACAGGGTGTCCCACGACTGACTGCCATAGCTTGGGAGTGTGTTGCTGGGGTGATTTCAAGTCAAAAATTTCTAATGAACATTCACCCAAAACATTATCATAACTGAGCTACTAGCATTTATTTGAAGTTTTAGATAAGCCAACTAATGCAGGTATTAGTTCGGCTGTTGATTTTGTTATTATTAAAAAGTCCAGGTGGCTGTGAATGATGATTTGTTATTTATATTCTGCCGTTCCGAGAACACTAGTTTACTACTAGCTAAAATTATGGATGCCGGTGAAACTATTCTTGCTGACCCTGAGACTGTAGTAGAGCTACCACTTCAATTCTAATGAAAAGCTGGACTATGTATACAGCCTCTGGGCGGACACTTTGAGCCACTACCTAAATAAAGCTGTTTCTGTTTAAATGGTTTATAAATTAGTAGGGAATTCCTACTACTTATTTAAAATTTCAAATGGTTGTAGTTCACTTACGATAGCGTTGGTGTATGTTCAAGACATTTTGGACTTGAAATCACCCCAGCAACACACTCCTAAGCTATGGCAGTCACGCCGTGGGACATCCTGTACATGGATTTGATCAGTATTGAAAACTGAATCGATTTAGCTATAGTTTAATCAATTTAACTTTGGGTGTTGTCAAAGATGACATGCGGTAGTTACGATATGATTAAATGCATTCCCACTCTTTCTACGGCGTGCACATACGTCCAACTGACGTTGGAGACTGACGTTAGAGAGTTTCGGATGCATTAAAAATAAGTCTAAGGACAGTATCTAGTATTAAAAATGCCAGGGAGGCAAACGAGTCATTTTGTACCAGAAGAAAATCTCGAAAATGCAAGTTCGCAACACATTGTATAACCTTTACGCTGCAAGTACGCTATTGCATTACCATATTCTTCCTGTAGACAACATTTAGCAATCTATCTACTACTATATACTAAAAGTCTAACACAGTCCGCGGAAGAAGTATACGAAAATCGGCGAATCGGTGGAAAGGTCTGCTTCTCGGAGAAGCCGCAGGCGCCGATTTTCCGCCTGAAATTTGATTCTACAGTGCTTAGGCTTTCGATTTCCTCCACTTTCCGCCCAGTTCTCGTTATTTTTTACCTCGATTCGGCTAAATTTATGGATTATCGTTTAGGACTGTACCCGTCAGCGCGTCGCCATGTCAACCGATCGAGGTTGCTAGGCAACGGCCGCGCGCTTCGCGACGCGGTCACCAGAGTGCGACACATCGTCATGTCGCTGTTGAGGTTACGCTACGAAGCAATAGATGGCGCCCCGTAACCGCTCTGAACGTACGAGCATAATCAAGGCGCGCGTGTAAGAGCATCCGGGCTGTTTTGTCTCTCTCTTAACGCTTCGGCGATCTACCTAGGTCGACCAGCAGGCCTATTAGGCCTGCACATTCTCCTAGTATTTAATACTAGGAAAGCATGCTACCATTACATCCTTAAAGAGCTGCGTGAAAAGTCGCTTTTGAATTTTAGTTATGTCTCCCTACGATGGCCCTGTATGCAGACGTATGCTTTTCCTTTGGCAAAATTTATTCGACTACGCCACTGGCTGAATGACAACAGTCGATTGCACCAGACGACTGTCACTTTTGACAACACGCAAAGTTAAATTGATTCAACTATATGTCCGTCTGTCCGTCTGTTTGTCTGTGTACACGATAACTGCCGTAATTTTGAAGTAATTGATCTGAAATTTAGTTTACAAGCTTATCTCTTAAAAAGTAAGGACAAGTTCGTGAATGGGCAAAATCGGTTCACTTATTTTTTTCTTTTTTTAATGTTTTACGGTCGGAGGTATTTTAACTTCAGCACGGCTGAAGATAATTTTCTTACTAGTTTAGTTATGACGCTGGACAAATGCAATTTTGAGATGAGCTAATAGACAATTATGCCATTTTTCAGATACTGTTGAGGTTAATATGACTTCCGGTTTTTTCGGAAATGACATCGTCATTGAAAGTTTTAAATTTAACCATATATTATTTGTGTGATATTTTCAATCAGGATGACATTCTGACCACCAAAAAGAAATCGATCGTCAAATATCACCAAGGCAACTAACAACACACTTTTTTGTTTATCAATCCAGGTGGCTATAAATTCGTGAACATTGTCGAAAATTGTCAAACAAACGCTTACTAAACCGATTTTGGCGGATATTGTATTACTGGAGCCCTCTAGCCCGACTTCATTGGTTTTCAGCCAATTAGTCATTGTTGTTCGTGTGCTTTATGGGTGCACCCTGATTATTCGATAGATAACATTTTCCGATTACAATGACACCAGATAGTTGATATTTTAAAAATTTCTACTGAAAGAACGCTGATTTTCATCATTAACCCCTATGTGTTTCACTGGTTAAAACGATATTTTAACGCTAAGATTTTCCGCAAAATATGAAGTATTTGGTGTCATTGTAATTGGAAAAATATCTCATAAAAAACTCATTCGCCAAAAACTAATTAAATCACGCTTAAATCATATCGATAAGTCAATTAGTCTCAATGATTTTCGAATTTATAGTTATTCTAGATAATAATGTAAATTAATAAATACACGAATATGTTTATTAATTTAACTCAAATATTGTCGTAGCATTAAGGTCGCATTAATCAACTAACATATTGAACTAAATCACATTCAGTTAAAATTATTCATAATTATTATTTTCAATCGTAGAAACTGATCATCAGTTGATAATGTCATTTGTGAAACCAAAACTGGTACCAAAATATCTCGCCACTGCGTAAACGTAATAAATATTAATGTTTAAGACGGGCGTTTATGCCAGATACATCGACATCGGCCTTGAGTCTGTAGTACGCCCAGGATGTGGTTCCATCTAACGGTGAGCCGTTGTACTCAAGTCTTTGTGTATCAACAAACATTAATTAATTTGTTCAGCCGATTTCTGCCCTTTGCTAATAGGCAGCTACTGTAGTTGTTGTCAAATCTTAGTTATTGTTGATCTAAGCTGTTAGTATTCTTCTCCTGTGTCTCGGTCTGTGGACTTTATTACAGCAGCCTTCTTTACAGACCTCCGCGGTGACAGTCCGTAGTAGTTCGACACAATTGCATAAAAAGCAGATCAACTTGACAACGGCTGTCAATTTTAAAGAGCGATGTCTTAAAATGTCACTCACAAATTAACTCGTGTTCCGGGATTAATGCTGTTGGCTTAATCACCATGAAAGCATATCAAATCAACCGGTATATTGTGTCAATAATTAGCTTCTTTTCTCTAATTAAGTTCATGATTAAAGCAAGCGCGGTTGAATTTTATATTTATCCCATAACAATGCCCTATGCTTACACATTCTAACAGTACCTTACTTTTACACATCAGTGCAATAGTTTCGACTCCGATCTGCTTTTTATGCGCCCGTGTTTTGCATGTAACTGGTATACGGATAAACCTCTTAAACTTGGTATTGATTTAACATACAGGATGGTTGAGATCAAAATATTGTGAAATTTGTCCTCGAGTAAACTATCAGTTTTTAAAAATTGCAAGCTAGACCTCAAAATACACCTCAACTACTATAACACAATAGTATCGAAAGCCTAAGCGACCCTAACGAGGTTGCAACTATGTAATTTTGTGAATAATGTAGTTATATGACATTATCATTCCTGATTACAAACTTTTAGACTTCTATAACTTTTAATTCCTTCATTCGCTTTGTAGACTTACACTAAGAAAACAGATCAAATTAATTAAAAAAAAACTTCAATAAAATAAAATATTATATCAGCTGCGAAACGCGCAGGTAGTTTTTCTTCGACAACGAACGAAAAAAGGGTGTTGAAAATTCGGCACTTTAACGAAAAATAAGTTGGTAACACTGCGGTGGATTTCGAATCAATGTTCAAAGCGACTCTCTACTCCAACTCCTGGCGTTTAGTCAATTTATTACCCTAAGAAAGAAAACCAGCGAGCGAAAGAAAAACAACTTTTCCTCTGCCAATAAATAAACACATTTATTCTGGCCGTTTCGAACTCATGGAGGAACTCAACGACCAGGATCGTGCCTTAGAAAGGAAATTACGAATCCCTTTAGAATATTTTCGCTGCCGATTATTAACTTTTCAATTTATCTTGTTACGTCAGCGAACGTGGAAGCTACTTATTTACGAAAGTTTGGAATTCCACTGCAATTTATTTTGTCCAATATCACAAACTTAAACAAAAACTAGTAAGAAAATTATCTTCAGCCATGCTGAAGTTAAAATACCCCCGACCGTAAAAAAACAACTGAACCGTTCTTGCACATTAACGAACTTGCCCTTACTTTTTAACGATAAGCTTGTATACCAAACTTCAGATCAATTGCTTCAAAATTACCGCAGTTATCGTGTTCACAGACGGACAGACGGACAGACAGATGAACAGACGGACATAGCTAAATCGATTCAGTTTTCAATTATGATCAAATCCATATATTTATATATATATATATATATATATATATTATATATATAAAATAAAATACCTTTCTCCTATATTATATATATATATCAAATCCATATTGTACAGTGCTTCCCAAAAGTAACGGATAAATTCAATAAAACCTTAAATAAAAATATTTCAGAAAAATGCTCTGACACGTCGATTTTTATTTTTTAATTACTATCCTGACATACCGTTTCCAGCCCCCCACCCCTTCGCCCCTAAGGGGTGGCAACCCCAACTTTAAAAATTCAAATAGCAAGGTACCCCTTGCGATACCTCAATTGATAGATTTTTTAATTCTGAATACAACGAAAAAAAGATTATCAAAATCAGTTGATAAATAACCGCGATATTTACCAAAATATATTCAAAGAAGAACGTCAATATTCGAGTAAGCGCTGTTGAAGCGGGCATAGCAATATCGTTCAAACAATTGCAACTTGTTTTTACTTATGTCAAACACAATTCAGATTTTTCGTCATTGAAGAAATAGTAGCAAAATGAGATTTACAGAAACCGAAAGAATCGAAGTTTTAATGATTGAGTTTGGAGATAGAAGCCGGACGCATGACGAAGTTAGTGTTTTGTTCAATGAAACGCACCCGGACCGTCCGCCAATATCGGAATCTACAGTAAGTCGAATCGAAAACAAATTTTGCGATCTCGGTCATGTACGGGATAAGCCTAAGGCAGGACGTCCATTGGCCTTAATTGAAAACCGACAATTGGATGCTATTTTAATGGTGCAAGAAAATCATTCAACCCTTGCGGAGGTCGCTTCACAAGTTAGTGCGTCAAAAAGCACAGTGTCCAGATTATTTCGAAAACACAAATTTCACCCGTATGAAGTGCACTTGGTACAAAAATTGTCCGATGATGACTTTGATCGACGAGTGCAGTTTTGTGAGACAATGATGGAACTCTCTAATGAAAATCCTTGCTTAATTAGAAACATCGTTTTTTTCTGTTGAGGCAACATTTTGTCTGAATGGCACCGCCAATAAACAAAATTGCCGTTACTGGGCTCGTCAAAATCCGCATTGGATGGTGGAAGCGAACACACAATATCCTCAAAACCTTAATGTGTTGGCTGGTGTGGTGGGTTCTAGAATTATTGGACCAAATTCTTCGACGGAACACTGAATGGTGAACGTTATCTGAACTTTCTACGAAATGAACTACTACCTACTTTAGCGGTGTTGTTTCCCAACGCAGAAGATCCTGATAGACACAAGGACAGAATTTGGTTACAGCAAGACGGTGCGCCTCCACATTATGCGCGACAAGTTCGAGAATACCTCGATCAAGTATTTCCTAATCCAAATATTTTCAAATTTGGATTGGTAGATGAAGGCTTATTGAATGGCCAGCAAGATCGCCAGATTTAACCCCACTAGATTATTTTCTTTGGGGCTATTTAAAAAGTAAAGTTTATTTTAATAGACCTGTAAATATTGAGGCGTTAAAGGAAAGAATTCCTGCAGTAATTCACTTAATTACTCCAGGAATGTTCGAAAACTCGAAATAAAATGTTAGAAAATGTTCAACAAGCGTTTGGGGATAGATTAGGGCATTGTCTCGTCATTAACGCGCAGCACTTTGACAATTAATTAAGGATTAGTTAATTAAATTTTGTTATTCCTCAATTTCGTGTATAAATAAATTTTGATAAATATCGCCGTTATTTATCAACCGATTTCGATAATTTTTTTTCTTTGTATTCAGATTAAAAAAGTCTATCAATTGAGGTATCGCAAGGGGTACTTTGCTATTTGAATTTTTAAAGTTGTGATTACCACCCCTTAGGGGTGAAGTGGTGGGGGGCTGAAAAGTGTATATTAGGATAGTAAGTTAAAAGTAAAAATCGACGTGTCGGAGCATTTTTCTCAAATATTTTTATTTAAGATTTTATAGAATTTATCCGTTACCTTTGGGAAGCACTGTATATATATATATATATATATATATATATATATATATATATATATATATATATATATAAGCCTATATCTGCCACGCCTCCTTAAGAGTGTTACAAATGTTGTAACAAACTCAATATACCCTCAACTGATTTGTGTTTTAAATGGTTTTGGTTGAAATAGAACAACAATAATAATCTAGATAAAACAGCAATATTTATACCCCCCACATTTAATTTTATTTCCCAGATTCAATAAAAAAATATATCGATTTTTAAATTTCTTTTAGGTCTTACTGTGAGAGGATATTTCGAGATTGTCGACTTCAAACATGCTACGTACAATCACCAGCTTATCCTGGAGTGTACCCAAGAAATCTTCACTGTCGATACTATCTCAACACGAGGCTGCCATTTATCAAACTGTACATAGAAAACGAAGAGTTCAACATTGACGGACAACGATGCGAGAACATCATGACGTGTCCAATGAGGCCAATATCATCAGGTATGTTTTTTTCTAAATTTTAACATATGGCAAGATTGTGGCGGTTAGCACTTGCTGCCACTAAACATGCTCTGTCTAAACGGTTTAGGGAGTTGCAATGTTACACATATTAAAACAAAGAAACGTATTACTTTCGAGACGATTATTATAGTATATTATACAAGTTTTATCAGACGAAAATTGGCGCACGAGTTGTTTTGCCCAAATGGTAACTATAAGAGCTAGGATGTCGCTAATGGGGCAAAAGTTGCGTATATGTAGACTCTTTCCAGGACAGTTTTTACTTTTTAAAAATTTTGCGTGGATCACTATACAGGGTGTTCCTAAATATCATGTAAATACGAAAAGGGGTAATTCTTTGGCTTATTTAATGACTAAAAATTCATATAAACATAGGTCCGCAAACGCTTCGTTGCCGATCTACAGGGTGTTGAAATTTCAAGATTATTTTATTTGTTTCTTATAGCTCTTGTATCCTAGTCTTAATTTTTAACAGTTGGTGGCGAATAAAATGTCAAAATAAATACAAACAATAGGTTATCTAAATCAAGCCAAGGCATACTAGACCAATTATTCAAAAAATTTTAATTTCATCTAGCGAAACAGAAAAGATTTTATTTTTTTTCTCGATAACGGTGGTAAATACGAAAAAACTACAAAAGATTAAAATGCTTTAGAACAAAACAAAAAATTCATTTTGTATTTTAGAATCCACCAGCGGCGCACCGAAAAGAAGTTCATGGGGAGAAAAGGGGGCATGACCCCTGAAAAAATATCTCCCTGTAGATTCTTGAAACCATTTGGTATGCCCAGTGATGTAAGTCCTACAGCGTAAACCATATTCCAAATTAGAGCTAAATATCTCAAAAACTACAAGAGCTATAAAGAAAAAACTAAAAAAATCTTGAAATTCCTACACCCTGTAGATCGGCAACGAAGCGTTTGCGGACCTATGTTTATATGAATTTTTAGTCAATAAATAAGCCAAAGCATTACCCCTTTTCGTATTTACATGATATTTAGGAACACCTTGTATACATACTACGGAAAAGTAGAAACTCAATTTCTTTTTACTTTATCATACGGAGTATGTGAAGTATTGTAATCGTGCCGAAATGATTTTGAGATTTTGAGATTTTAGCGGAAATATGTCTTTTTGGGTCCCCTGAACATTTTTGACCAAGGTACAAAAGAATGTCTGTGTGTGTGTGTCTGTGTATGTGTATGTGTATGTGTATGTGTATGTGTATGTGTGTGCAGTGGCGTACCGAGGGAGGGGGGTGGTGGGGGCTGTCCGCCCCGGGCGGCACATGTTTTGGGGCGGCATTTTTTATATCTCTAATTTATTTAAAGCTAAAAATACTATAATAATGTTGTTATCAACAGAATCAATGATGCTAATCTGCTAATCATTTCTTTAGCGACTTTGTTGTTATTGCAAACAGCGACTCTATCGGTCAAAGAAGTTGCAATAAAAGAAAATTCTGCATGTGGATATTCATGTACAAATCATTCTTTAAACTTGGTATGTGTACATGCAGCTTCTGCTACAGTAAATTTCACAACATTTTTTGGGGCTATCGAACACTTTTTTCACGTTTTCGTGTTTTCGTCTTCACTCATTGATGAGATATTTTACTTTCTGTCACTGGTCAAGGTGTTAAGCACAGTGTAGAAACTCGTTGGAACGCAAGAGTAGAAGTAGTAATAATAATTGGAAAAAAGAAACATTTCTTAAACAATTTATTTGCGTTGGACAAACTAATATCTGAGGAAAAAATATTACAACACGATGAGACGCTGGAATGTTAATCCACACCTTGGAATCTTTTTCTTTTCTGTGCTAGCCCAATTTAATGCATATCCGTCCTTTTGGAAGTTAACGACCCATAACAATATCTCCAAACAAAGGGGTTAAATATCAATCAATGTGAGTTCAAACAAATTTTTTACAAATATATTTCAGTGGACAAAGGTGCACGCTAATGCAAAACGCAGTTACAGTAGCCAAAAAAATGTGTGAAGAGTTGGAGATTTCCACTGACTGTCGAGTTTGAAGGAGAAAGATTATGAGTGGTGAACATTCGCGAGACGAGGGGATATATTTTAGAAGAGGATATAAACGGGAAATGCTTTTGTCACTGGATAGAGTTCTCCAAGAAATAGCAGTTTGTTTTGAGCAACTACATGTCCTTGCAGAAAAGCACTATTTCCTAGTACCATGTAATCTTGTCAACACAAATTTTGAATATCACGTGAATAACTTTCTTGTCATTGACGACGAGCAGTTGGAAAAGCGGGCAGAAAAGTCCTCTTGAACTTTTAATATTCATTCAAAAATAAAGGCTGGGAAACTCTGTTCCAAACATAGTAATATTGCTAAGAATTTTTTTAACAATACCCGAAAGTGTCGTCAGTTGTGGAAGCAGCTTTTCCAAACTAAAATTAATAAAAAAACTATCTTCGTTCAACAATGAGCGATTTATGATGGCAAAATCTACCGATACTTTCTATAGAAAGAATTCAAGAATTTTCGAATAAAAAAGCAAGAAGGATAAATTTATAAACACGCTTACATGCTATGTAGGTACTATGCACGCCAAAAAGAAGTCGTACACCTTGTAGCTTTGTAAATGGTTCTTTTATAACCTATACGCTGTCATTCTGACATTAGTCATAGGGATGAAACATGCACCAGCTGTCAAGTTGACAAGCCATACTTACATGATATCAAACTTAGCTGTACGACTTTTTTTTGGCGTGGATAGTACATTATTATGTATATATTGTATTTGTACAATCCATGGGTACAATCTGTTTAGCCAGAAGACATAAAGTTTGTGTTTATTAATTTCTGTTGATGTCCAGTAATGTTAATAACCACCACCACTTAATTATGATTGAGAAAGGGCGGCAAATTGGTGACCGCCCCAGGCGGCAAAAGCTCTAGGTACGCCACTGTGTGTG